>CM038634.1:110000-185000 GCA_021554675.1 Leuciscus idus | reverse complement strand
TTAGATCATAATAATCTAGCAAATTATAGACCCATTTCAAATCTTCCATTTATGTCTAAAATATTAGAAAAGGTGGTGTCCGCTCAACTGGGCTCTTTCTTGCAACAAAATGATATCTATGAAAAGTTTCAGTCTGGATTCAGACCGCATCATAGCACTGAAACTGCGCTCGTTAAAATCACAAATGATTTACTTTTAGCTTCTGACCAAGGCTGTATCTCAATACTAGTTTTACTTGATCTTAGTGCTGCGTTCGATACTATAGATCATACATTACTCTTAGATCGACTACAAAATTATACTGGTGTTCAAGGACAAGCACTAAGCTGGTTCAAATCATACCTGATATCATACCATACCCGTATCTGACCGCTACCATTTTGTCTATTTAAATGGAGAAAAATCGATCATAACTCCAGTAAACTATGGAGTGCCGCAGGGATCTGTATTAGGCCCTCTGTTATTTTCCATATATATGATGCCACTTGGAAATATTATAAGGAAACATGGAATTAGTTTCCATTGTTATGCTGATGACACTCAAATATATATTTCATCACGGCCGGATGAAAACGCTAAATTTTCCAAATTGACAGAGTGTGTTAAAGATATAAAAGATTGGATGACGCGTAATTTTCTTTTATTAAATCCAGACAAGACAGAGGTAATACTTATCGGTTCAAAAAACCGCCCACAAAACCTCGCACAATACAACTTTAACATCATAGGATGTCCTGTTACTTTATCCTCTACAGTAAAAGACCTGGGTGTTATACTCGATTGCAACCTGTCTTTTGAAAATCATATTTCATATGTTACAAAAACAGCCTTTTTCCACCTTAGAAACATTGCTAAGCTACGTAATATGCTATCAGTTTCTGATGCAGAAAAGTTAGTTCATGCATTCATGACCTCGAGATTGGATTACTGTAATGCTTTATTAGCTGGTTGTCCTGCATCCTCAATAAACAAGCTACAGTTAGTCCAAAATGCCGCCGCTAGAGTTCTTACGAGATCAAGAAAATATGATCATATAACACCGATTTTATCATCACTGCATTGGTTACCTATAAAGCTCCGTATTAATTATAAGATATTGCTACTGACTTATAAAGCCCTAAACGGCTTAGCTCCAGTCTATTTAACGGATCTTCTATCACCCTATAATCCATCGCGCTCTTTAAGATCACTAAATTCAAGGCTTTTGGTCATACCTAGGATATCCAGAACCACCAAAGGAGGGAGAGCATTTTCACATTTGGCTCCAAAACTCTGGAATAGTCTTCCTGATACTGTTCGTTGCTCAGACTCGCTCTCCCAGTTTAAAACTAGATTAAAGTCGCATCTCTTCAGCCAGGCATTCATATAATCCTACAGTTCAAACTACAATCCGGCCTCTAGCTCATAAATGCCAGAGGAGAACTGGCCCCCGACTGAGCCTGGGTTCTCCCAAGGTTTTTTTTCTCCATTAGGTCACCTGATGGAGTTTTTCGGTTCCTTGCCACTGTTGCCTTTGGCTTGCTCAGTTGGGGATATTTTGGGGATATTTAATTTAATTTTATCAATCAATAAATTCCTCTTGAAACAAACTTTGTTGTATTATTTTAATTTAATACTGTGAAGCTGCTTTGATACAATCTGTATTGTGAAAAGCGCTATACAAATAAACTTGACTTGACTTGACTTGACACACAGCAGTGGTCAAAACAGAGGCAATAAACTACTATTCTATTGATTTCTCCTAATAGAGCTGTTGACAACACACAACACAACCCTGGAGTTTGTTTAAAAACAAAAGGTCATTCGACACAGAATTTTCTTGAAGGACAAGGGTTAGGGGTTAGGGTTAGGGTTCCTAACCCAAGGGGGGAAAACAACAGTTTTCTAAAGACATAACTACTACAGAAAACACCTAGCAACTTTAAACTCAGAAAAGTAGTCTAGGACACTTATAAGAAATACCATGGTGTGTGTTCAGGTTTGTGTGACAGAAACCGGCTGATCTGAAACATGAGCTCAGATATGATCTGTGTTGCTCAAGATGTGAAGAACAAACGGCTTCACGGCGGGTAAATGTTTTTTCCTCATACATGTTCTCCGTTTACTGGCCATAAGCAGGCGGGATTTTTGTGTCTCTACAAGAATTAATGAGGATATTTGATAGTTTTTTTCAGGTTGAGCTTTATTAAACACAGTCTGTTCCTGGCATTCACACGTAATCATTTAACAATAGACCTAAATACCTTACAATTCTCACCAAGCCAGTTTGGCCTCCTTTCTTACAACATTTCACTTTCATGTTGATGCTAGGAAACAAGATATTTCACACAGGAGTTCTGGACGTTGTCTAATCTACCCAAATTTCCCCAGTTTCTGATAAATCAGTGGAGGGAATCTTTCTGAAGGCATCGGGACGTCAGGAGGCTTTTGGTACGTCTGATTCTTTCACAATCATGCCAGAGATTTGTCTTAGAAGGACGTAGGGTGAATTCAGGCAAACTGGGACAGTTTTTGCCATTGAAATGACTCCTGAATTTAAAAAAGAAAAATAACACCTTTGAACAAGCTGTTGTGAAATTTAAAGAAACATTTAGGGTTTATCATGATAATAAGACAAAATTCCATAGAGTATGTTCATAGACAAATCACAATGGACTGACTTAGTATCCTAAGTTTACAAAGATTATTCTCAGTGTCTAGCGATGGCTTGTGCCGTGATGAAGGCCAGTCTGTGGACTCTGATCGTCTGCATGCTTTCACTGCCTCACATCACTGCCGGATCCATTATCAGCGCAGCCGTCAATATTGAGTTGCTTGATCAGGACAGATCAGAACAGGTGAGATTCATTCATTACAACAACAATTTCAATCTTTGTCAAGATTTAAAGCCTCTGATTCAGGCCTCATTTATTTCCTCTCTTTATGGTTCACTATGGAATGTGAGTGGAGTGCTATATGTATAATCTATGATAATATCTGAATTTTAGTTTCTAAGACATGCGAGAAGACATTATGAAGTTAGGCAACATGGCGGCTAAAGATCACGCGTCTGGCAGGTGCTGCGTGTGGTTCAATAAAGCCACCTTTTCTCATCAGAATCGACAACAAAATGTAATCTCCCAGTAAAACCCTTTCTATTAAATTGGACTGTAATGTTGTATATTTTAACAATATCGGTAGTATCATTGCGACATTGATATATTAAAGAAAGCAACGATGGCGTTTTCCCCCTGGTTTTGAGGAGTCAACACGCATTGTACTCTAAGATTCTAAATAATGGGAATGTAAAGTCAGCTTGTAGTAATCCAAACTTTGAATCAGGCTAAAACTGTCTGGGATACACGATGTAAAATGAAAGGATTGTTTGGCGGACATTTAAACATCCGGAGTATGACTCCTAAACGCGAACAACTTGAACATTTACTCTGTAATTCCAATATTGACTTTCTAGGATTATCAGAAACTTGGTTAAATTGTTCCTCCTCAGAGTCCGTAGTAAATATGCCTGGATTTAATGTTTTTAGAAAAGATCGGGAGCAGGGGAGGGGTGGAGGGGTTTTATTGTATGTAAAAAGCACTTTAAAATGTAATCAAATTGAATGGCCAAGTGAAGTTGGTCTTGAGTGTGTTGGTGTGGATATCTCACTTTCTGCCGTAATGTCTTCTATTTTAATTTGTAGGCCTATGTATCGTAAACCTTCAGCAAAGTTGGATTTTTATGACAAATTGAAACAACTTCTTAACCACTGTGATTTGAAAAAGGAAGTAATTATCATGAGAGATTTTAATATTAATTGGAATGAAAGGAAGGAAAGAAAATATTTAAAACAGATTTTTGACTATTTTAACTTTACACAACCAATAGAACAGCCTACTAGAATAACCCCTCACTCTAAAACTAGAATAGATCTTTTGTTTACAAATAAACCTGAAAGAAAACTTTTCAAGAAAACTAACAAAGCAACGCTTTTTAAATTCATGTAAAACCACTGCTTATCGTGATATAGTCCCTAAAAATCAGCAACAAAATCTTGAAATAGCTTTAAAAGAGCTCGATTTGAGTGAAGTCCTGTGAGTTGAGTGAAGTCCTGTGAGTTGAGTGAAGGGTTTGAGTTGTTTACTAGAAGGGGACGGTTAACAAAAATAAAAGGGAACACGTTGCCCTGGGTTAACAATGAATGTAGGAAATTGATGAAGGATAGAGATCAGCTCCTTAAAAAAT
This sequence comes from Leuciscus idus, assembly GCA_021554675.1. Classification (NCBI taxonomy): domain Eukaryota; kingdom Metazoa; phylum Chordata; class Actinopteri; order Cypriniformes; family Leuciscidae; genus Leuciscus; species Leuciscus idus. Next base: position 180,778 of record CM038634.1, on the reverse strand, counting down.
CACTGAATTCTGGTCTTTTAACTGATTGATATGAATACACTTCTGTGAGGAATAAAGTAATACAGACTTTACGAAAAGATAAAGCCAGTTTTTTTTTATGAACATTATTGAGGGGTCAAAAGGGGATGGGAAAAAATCTGGCAAACTATTAATAAATTAGCAGGAAAACAAAAGAACATTGATAAAAGTTTTGAACTTAAAATTAACAACATTTTAGTAAATGATTCTTTAACTATAGCCACTAATTTTAATGCACATTTTATGAATTCAGTTGATGAATTAACCCAGCTTTTTACCATAAAAGACAATGGTAAAAAAGTAGTAAATATTATTGATGCTTTAAAAAGCTCCAAAGCAAAGGACGCCTATGGGCTTGATACAACATTTTAAAAATCGAATAAAGATTCTTTAGTATGCCCAATAACACACATGGTAAACTTGTCCTTCTGCTTGGAAGGTGGCAACAGTTGTCCCAATTTACAGATCTGGAGATAATTAAAAATTGAACAATTATAGGCCAATTAGTATACTTCCTATTATATCTAAGGTAGCAGAAAAATGGGTAGCTAATCTTTTGACTAATCATCTAAACAAGGGTTTTATTTCTTTACATCCAATGCTATTTGGTTTTCGCAGTAATTATTCAACAGATTCAGCAAACTGTTTGTTTGTTGAGAAAGTGAAATGCTTATTAGATAAGAATGCGTGTGTTGGTGCTGTCTTTTTAGATCTAAAGAATGCATTTGACACTGTTGACCATCAGGTGCTTTTATTTAAACTAACAAATTTAAATTTTTCAGAGGAAGCAATACTTTGGATGAAATCTTATCTTTTAAATAGGAAACAATGTGTATGTATTGATGGTATAAAATCTTCTTACATTGCTTGCCCCAAGGGGGTTCCACAAGGTTCTATTTTAAGACCAATTCTATTTTCACTTTATATCAATGATTTACCTGGAGTATGTAAAGATGTAAATGTTCAGATGTATGCAGATGATGTAGTAATTTTTACCCATGCTAAGAATTTTGAAAAAGCCTTGATTACTTTGACTTCTGCTATGACCAATATACAGGATTGGCTTCCCAGGACAGGGTTAGTATTGAACACAAAAAAACTGTGTGTACGATGTTTTCAAAACTGTTAGTAGAGTTGGCACATTCAAATGTATTTCTGAGAGGAGAGGAGCTTGAAGTTGTTAAAGAGTTTATGTTTCTTGGGGTTACTTTGGATTCTACTCTTACTTTTAAAAGCCATGTAAAAAAGTTGTCTAATATTGTAAAATTTAATTTAAAGAATTTTAAGTACATGAGGCCCTTCTTGACAGTTGGTGCTGCAAGGTTGTATTTATATTCAATGATTTTTTCACATATCCAGTATTGTTTCAATAGTTGGTCATTCACATGTGACACAACTCTAAAGTTTATAGAAACACTGTATAAGAAGGCGATAAAAGTGTTGGATAAAAAACCCTCTCATTTCATCACTGTAAAATTCTAAAAAAACATAATTTGAGTTTTGAAAATTGTAAAAATTTCAATTATGCATGTTTGATTTATAAGGTCTGGCATGGGCTTGTTGAAAGAATTTATGAAACAGAGGACAGATTGTGGTATTGGTACCAGGTCTGTCATTAGAGGAGATTGTGAAGTACCATATAGGCGAACATCTTTTGGTCAGAAAGTATTATCTGTGATAGGGAGCAAATATTATAATAGTTTACCACAGTCAATAAGATAATGTTCTACTCATCACACTTTTAAAGAGCAACTAAAGAAGTAGCTTATGACAAATCAGGTGTGTAAACATTTTTCTTAGTAATTTTATGAATGTGTTTTGGGTATTGTTTTTTTGTAGTGTTGTGTGCTGAGTATTAGTTTTTGTGTGTTCCTGCCTAGAGACTGCGGACGTAAATTAGCAATGTTGCTATAATCCGGCTTGTTTACATTGTGTATTTTGTGCAAATGTTCATTAACATGCTTTGTCCCCTATCAAATAAAAACAAACAGAGACATGCAACATCGCTGATATTCTGGGAAATCATGCTAATGTAATATTGTTTATTATATGATGTAAATAAGAGGGGAAATCATCCAGGGGATTTTTTTTTACCTTGAATTCTTACTGCATTCCAAAAGGATACATCAGAGTGAAAGCATGCAGTCTTTGATTGCTTTTTGTACATCGAGTAACACTTCAGTTTCAGAGGCAAAACAGGGGTGTTTCGTTTCTAAATGAATCTGTGTTTGAACAAATCTGTTGACTCTCTCCTTAAGACAGTGACTAACGCCACTTAAAAGCAATTTTAATTTTAGTTTAATATTTAAAGTATGAGTTTTATATTTATGTATTCACATTTTTATTTTTAAAACATTCATCTTATAGCGTTATTGATGTAAGTGTTGCTGCATTAAATAAAGTATTTAAAAAACACTTTTAGATGCAAGTTTGGTTTTCAGAATTCACCATGAAAACCTAAATATTGTTGGCATACAGGGTAATCTTATGTTGGTTATTTGCTACCGTTAACCCACAAATATTAATATTTGTTCTTATAGCTTCTGCCAACGGTTGGATCACCAAGGCGAGTAAAAGACTCTGAAGACTCCTCTCCTAACCCTGAGTGTAGAGGAGCGACAGGCATTAGTGAGCGTGGCAGACAGAACTTCATTAAACAATAGCTTGATCCATTTTAATAAATTGTTCACCAAGACCGACAGCAAGTTTTAACCACGTTGACATTTTAAAGGGTCTTAGAGAGTTTCACGTGCCGAATATGATACGGGAGGTTTATAGGGTTAAAGTGCCGTGTCTCTGCCTGCAGGTCAGGGCTCATTACAGTCTGGTGTCCACTCTGCCCTGTCCAGCCCTGGATGACGTGTGTAATGAAGTGAACTGCCTCGATCAACTCAGCTCTTCTCCGGTGAAAGGAGTTTTTCCTTCTCCCGGCTGGTGCCTCCGTCAGTGGCAGAAAACCATCCCTCAAAACTACACCTCTACTCTTCAGCTCGGGTTTGTGATTACAGACTGTCCAAGTAAATGACCTGTGGAGTGAATAAAATATAATATCTTGTGTTCACTCTTTAGATATGATGGAGCCGTGTCACTATATTCAAGAGCAGATCTGTCTGTCAGATCGGACACTAACAGCATTAACCAGCCTCCATATGTGTCGCTGCCTCCTCCAGTCAGGTAAAGCCCAGCAAACACACTTCAGAAATGCACATAGAAAACATACTGTATGTTTGAAACATGTATCTCTGTATACCAGGATAAGAGCTGGTTGTCCTCAGGAAATCCCGGTAAATGTGATGGATTTGGATGGAGATGAGATTCGCTGTCATTATGAGAAGAATGGCCTTGGTGAATTTATGCGCCTTAATGAAGTCAGTCATCTTTACCTTTAAATTTCAGTTCAATGAAATAGTTACAAGTGTTTTTTTTTTATTTGAAAGTTATTATATTGTTTCTTCCAAACACCCATGTGTTTAACCCTGAAAGGAGACGTGTACACTATTGTATGAAGGCGGAGGGTATTTGGGTCAGTATTCAGTACAGATCGTGGTGGAGGATTTTCCTTCGTCTGTGAAGAACCAGATTCACAACGAGGCAAAGCCTTTCTCCACTGTATCTGTGCATCTCTTAATAACAGGTTAGCATTTCATCTCAGTCTTCACAATGAACTAATGAATTACAGTACTATTTTTTGAAGCCTTCAAAATAAACACATTCAACAACATAATTACTGAAAAATATCAGTGCTATGGGCAAAACTACTGCATATATACAGTATACCAATCAAGTATTTTATAGTAATAGTACAAAATAATAGAAGGTATGAAATAATTCCTTTGCTTCCATAACACAAATGAAGTATTGATATTGAAAATCGATAGAAATGTAATATATTCAAATTTATGTCAAATAAAAAATGGAGTATTTTCCTAGATTCCAGCTCTGAACTCTGAACTTCATTAATCAGCACTGAAGATGTTCCTATGTATGCCAACATTTGCATTACAGCTTAAGCCTTAAGGATCAAAAGGTTTTTACATGTAAAATATATAGATATAACATTAGATAATATAGTTAGATTTGTGTATGTACACAAGCATAAACTGTTTTTGCTCACCAGCCACTGTGGCTAGTGGTTTTCCAAAGTTACGAGCCTCTCAGCATTTTCACTGGCCACAATTTAGACATCGATACCATAAGGAAAAACTGCCATATAGATCTTTTTAATATTATCTCATAATTTGTCATCCGTTATATTAGGCTGCTGTCATTTTAAGGCCTGACGCACGGACCCATTATACTGTTTTATATAGCCAAAATCCTTTATGTACGCAAACTTTGGTTGTGAGCACAAAATCTGGGGGAATGAGTAATATTAGGCTCAATACGTGCAATCCCACGCTGAAATTCAAGCCCTGTAACACCAACAATATTCATCCGGTCCAAACGAAAGGAGTGAGTGAGGGAACGCGGGTTTGTGTGTCACTCGCTGTCGGAGAGATTAGAGAGCGAGAACACACAGCTAGTATTGTGTATCCTGCGGAAGAGTTTCAGATATTTCCGTATCAATATGTATCGAAAAATCTATATTTTTGACAACACCACACGGCACTTAATCTATTATTTCAGATGCCTTTTTAAAAGACTACAATTTTAAACCGTATATTATATAAAATAAAAAAATTCAAGTGGCTAGTAGGGGTGACTGTTAATGTCAAGCCCTGTACACAAGTAAGAAGACAGATAAGATAGGGCTGAACCATGCACATTTGTAGGCAGTTTTACTGTGTGTTACTATAGATTTCTTGGTTATGTGTTATTGCAGTTGAAGGCGGAGGCGACTGCTCCACTGTGCCCGAGTTCACAGGAGTAAGTCCAGCAGGGGGCGCTGTGATCCACGTCCTGCCCTTTGGAGAAGTCCATCTCAATATTACTGTGGACTCAAGGTACGCAGACAGGACAGTTATATTTGGACATTATATTTGAGTACTGTTTCATGCTCAAATCGATTTACCGAAAATACAAATTTCATTAGAAAGGAATGTCATCCTTATTTCAAATGCTTAGCCAAAAATGAAAATTCAGTCATTTACTCGACCTCCTGTTGTCCAAACCTGTATGAATATCTTTCTTCTGCAGAACACAAAAACATCAAAAGACATTTTGAAGTACAGTTGGAGTGCAACCTAGAGGTCTTCTTGAATTGGCCCTAATCACTTCTTTCTTAAACCATCTATAAATTCATTCTTAAAAAAGAAAATCCTGATCCAGTAAAATTAGTCTGACATGACAGAATGTTTTTTTCACCTGACTGGACCCTAATGTAAATGTCAGTGATATCTGCAGATGTGCTGCTGTCTGGGACGAGTGCTTAATCTTCTGCAGTTGTGACTAAAAATACTCTAATAATTTGGCCAGTGTCAGAAACAGCCATCAATGTGCCCTATGGACCTGGGAACTTCTAGTCCTCTGGTTCTCTGGTTCAGGTCTGTCTCTGTAGCCTTACATATTCATCAAATACGTCAGAGTGGCACCATTACAACACATTACTTTCCTAGTCATGGTGCTCAACTGCACTCGCAGCAAAGCTTACTGGCCACAAACTTCCACACGCCTCTGCACTTGCTGTGATAGATATCCTCTGTGCCAGTGCTGGCCCAAACCCTCCTATTCAAGCTCATCAGTGCTGTCTCTGTCCAGCCATGATCCAGGCTAGATTTATTTTTCAGTGGAAGACACTTTCAGGAAACAGCGTCTTCACTCGGAATCCCTTTAGATCTCTTTGCACTTTGCAATGATGGAATTTCCTACCTTTCTTCTGTACTTCAATGTATGAATTTCTTCTTTCTTCAATGTCTGTACACTAGACATTGTAGTGTGTAATTTATTTTTGCAATTCTGTTTGGTGAAGCCAAAAATGCCACAGTTCTGTTTGATTATATGTAAGTATAATTAGTACTGTTATGAGTAAAGGGAGAGAAGCTTGAAGATAGTTTCAAGCACCATAATAATTAGTCACTGATCTTTTTTTTTTTTTTGTCATTGTATCAGTTGATTTATGTTTTATTTTATTTTTGTAATTGCAGTGTGTCTGAAATTGCTGTGATTGGCCCACCGGGACTCTTCATCTCCCCAATGGAAACAGGCAGGAGTTCCCAGAGCTCGGTCACACTGTCCTGGGTCAGAGGTCCTAATCAGTTTGCTCATCTGCTGTCCATTTGTTTTGCTGCAAATACTCAGAGGTAGCAAGGAGATCACGGAGTCCTCCTGAATACTTCCTAAAACCAGTTCACGGTTGACAACTCAGTTAAAACTCTCTTCTGTTTGTTTCACAGCCTGCAGTCTCGCATCAGGTGTATATGGCTACAACAAAGTAAGGCTGATGTACTCCATGTTTTCCTGGTGGTATTTAAAAAAACTAGCGATAGGAGGTCATATGCCTATAATCTATATTAATCTAGTATCACTCTCTTTCAGCACAAACAGATCCTTTGCCTCCAGGAACAGGTAATAATTCATTTGTTTGCATGGCAGCACTATAATATTCCACAATTGTGGTAACACTTTAGAATAATGGTCCGTAGTTAACAAGTAGCTATGCAGGAAGTAATAGGTAGTACTGCATTAACACCGAACTTAATACTATTAACTAATATGGAAGCAATATTAACTAAGCAGTAAGTAATATCTAATTTAGTACAAAGGTAGTTCCTTGGTAGGTATTTGATTATTACTAAAGAAATATATCCTCATTGAGAACTACTTGTGAACTAAGAAAGAATAACCAATTAATTACTAATCACAAAAGTAACATGTCTAAAAAAGTGAACAATTGTGTGTTTTTTTACTCTTAACATGGTCATAACATTTCAGAAGCTTGTGCCTCAAATGGGTTCTTTGTGGAAACCAGTTTATGAATATTATATTCCCCCAAATACATTAGCTACATGTTGAGATTGTGACTACTACTCTTGCCAAAAGATGGACGTATGTTTATTTCAAACTTAAACATAGAATAATACTAATAATGATCATTTGTTTACAATTTTAAATAATAAGGAAGTGATGCTGACACTCATGATTGGATTAGTTCACTATTATGAGCTCTATTGAGTGTCAGTTCAGTGTCTCAGACTCCAAAGACCTACCTTTATGTTACAGTAGCCGCCTGAGGAGGACTTCTCTTTAGGATATGAATATAAACATTGATGTTCTCTTGTCAAAAACAATTTGCATCCTTAATGAAGAAATTGGCTGCATTTATGTTGCAATAATCGCAAAACCACATCTTCCAGTTTACAATGTTCGTTATAATATTACTAGTGCCTCACAGAAATGAATGCCTGTACAGTATGTGTCAAATATAAAATTAAATAACTTGTATTACTTGTGAAAAACATGCTAACTCCTCAGTAATTACTCAAGCGTTACCTTGTCATCCCGCAGGAACTACTAGTGATGTGGCCCATTATTTTAAAGTGAGAAACATGTTAACTCCTCACTAATTACTCAAGCGTTACCTTGCCATCCCGCAGGAACTAGTGCAGCCTGGTCTCATTGTTAATACGTAACGTTAGGTATTAATACGTCATTTTCAAAGATAGAAAACGTACTTTTTTGTACGTTTCGATATATGCTGAAACGTATAATATGGACGTATCTGCAACGTTTAAACGTAACATTATTACGATTTTACAGCTAAAAAACAAACTATTTACGAATTGTATAATTTCCCTTTTACCATTTTATAGATTATAAATGTAAGATCTCTTAACCCTACTCCCACACCTAAACATAACTTACCCATTTTATAGACAATATTAAAAGGATAAAACGTAATGGACAGATATGTGTAACGTTAGGGAAATGGCAGTTTTATTAACAATATAGCATTAAAACATAGTTTGAGCCACTAATCCTACCCCAAAGTTACCCCTAAACCTAACAATTTCTTAAAACTACGTAGGCTACAATTATAAAGGAAAACAACAGACAGACACGTATAATTACAATAATTTATTTATTGAGAAAATGTCAAAACCGGTACCAAAAGTCGTTCACATGACGTTGTGTCGCAGTCCTCTCTGGCAGTATAATAGTTTTGTATGAGGTAACGTTACAGAGCAGAATTTAAATCATTAATCCATGAAAATGTTAATCCGGTTTCGGTTCGCTGTTCGCTCTGTGAAAGCGCGCGCGCTTCTCCAATTCAAATGTAGTACACCAACTTAAACACGGCATGTCGTAATCTGTGACGAAGCATGCGAGAGCCAATGAGCGTCTGATATCACTGCCGTAAAACATGTCGTAACGCTTCGGGTGCAATTGTTGAATTTGAATTCACTACGAGCGCGGGATTTGAAGTTTACGGTCTCTGCTGAGAAATGGAGATAAAGATCACTGGATAAAGGGCTGAATTTGGATCTATTTCTTGCTAACAACATGGATTATAAAGATTTGGATTACATCAAGCTAATAAAATTGATGTCTTTTGTGAATTTATGTTGTGTTTTAGTGTATTATGGGTCTATAGGAGAAAACGCCTTTGTTTTGTGTCTCACGGTAAATAAACCAAGTATTACAAAATGGTTAAACGATTAAAGAAGGTATTTTTAAGGTTTTAAAGTGTATTCTTGTTTAACACCATATAGGCTAATCCTCCGAAACGAGTTTGCAGCAGAAGGCACGAACAGAGCGAAATGTTATTATTTATGAGTAACGTTAAACTGTAATAAATGCGATTGAAAATGTAATTGATAAGACAATTGAATGCAATAGAGTCAAAACATTAATGCCACGATTTTAATATGCATAAGTTAAATAGGAATACGTACAAATTTGTACGTCGGTAAAGTTGTTTATACGTAAATAAATTACGTTTTTGTGCTGTCAATACGTAAATGTTAGTGCTGTAAATACGTCAGTATTATACGTTTCTGTGTGTATAAAACGTAAATAAATGTACGTATGGTAGAACTACACTTTACATAAAAATACACACGTATTCTCATGAGATCACGTTGACTAGTGATGTGGCCCATTATTTTAAAGTGAAAAACATGTTAACTCCTCACTAATTACTCAAACGTTACCTTGTCATCCCGCAGGAACTACTAGTGATGTGGCCCATTATTTTAAAGTGAAAAACATGTTAACTCCTCACTAATTACTCAAGCGTTACCTTGTCTGTACTGTAACATAAAGGTAGGTCTTTGGAGTCTGAGACATTGAACTGACACTCAATAGAGCTCATAATAGTGAACTAATCCAATCATGAGTGTTTATTTAAATCACTTCCTAATTTAAAAAAATTAAAAACAAATTATCATTATTAGTATTATTCTATGTTTAAGTTTGAAATAAACATACGTCCATCTTTTGGCAAGAGTAGTAGTCACAATCTCAACATGTAGCTAATGTATTTGGGGGAATATAATATTCATAAACTGGTTTCCACAAAGAACCCATTTGAGGCACAAGCTTCTGAAATGTTATGACCATGTTAAGAGTAAAAAAAAAACCCCACAATTGTTCACTTTTTAGACATGTTACTTTTGTGATTAGTAATTCATTGGTTATTCTTTCTTAGTTCACAAGTAGTTCTCAATGAGGATATATTTCTTTAGTAATAATCAAATACCTACCAAGGAACTACCTTTGTACTAAATTAGATATTACTTACTGCTTAGTTAATATTGCTTCCATATTAGTTAATAGTATTAAGTTCGGTGTTAATGCAGTACTACCTATTACATCCTGCATAGCTACTTGTTAACTACGGACCATTATTCTAAAGTGTTACCACAATTGTTTCAGCCTGTACTGCTAAAGTCAAGTCACCTTTATTTATATAGCGCTTTATTCAATACAGACTCCAGTCGTTTTGTAGATACTGTACACCTCAGGTGTTGTAGTATTCCTTATCTAATACGTACAGTAACACTGACAGACATCCATAAGGAAATTGGCAACAACTAACCCTTCATTAAAGAGCACATGGACACTAAACTGTCACACAGCAAAAAACACTGGAATCAAAACATAATATTGCACTGTCCTGCTTTTATCAGTGTATACGTCACAATACACTACAGATGTGTTCTCTATTTCTGATTTTTGACAGATAAAAAATGTGACCTGCAGCAAATTATGTTCATTGTTTCCATAGTGGATTGATGATCTTTCTTAAATATTTTTGCATTCTGTTTTTATTTTTCATTGATTCGTGTGTACAGCTTTCTTTCTGTCATAGAAAAATGCAACATTTTATGTGAACAAAAAAACCTGAACTCATCAATCTATGACACAAAAAACTGAAAACTTACCTATGCACATGCAAATCTACCGGTCTCATATGTATAAAACTGCATGACACAATATACACACTATTCAGACGGAATACCTCCCCTAAACAAACACATACCAAACATGAATTAACACTCATAAAACATACAATGCTGTCACCGCCAAACAAACACACACGCATACCTGACTATGAACCGCTCATATTCTCATATTCATATCTTTTGGTGTTTACTCTAAACATATTTAAATTTTAAATAAGATTTTAAACTTCTCATTTTCCTGTAGCTTTGATCTAATTTTACATGGTCTCTTAACCAGTTTCAAAGCACGTCTGTTCATTATTAATTTTCTCTTAGAAAAGTCAGCTGGGTTGTTTTTGTTCATTATCATTATTTTGCTTCAGCTTACTTTAGCAGGCCGATAACAGAAAGACAGACAGTGTACCATCCCTTCCTCCACTCAGCACTCTCTCTCACTATAAACAAATAATCTTTTCAACAGCCCCCTAAGACTGTAACTAAATAAATCATAGTCTAGAACCCTTAATAGTTCACAAATTTTAAAATACAAATGTTTAACTCAAATTAGTACCATTACAACAATCTAAAATACATTATGCTATAAGCATTTCTAAGGTTATCGTTAGTTTAAATACTCTATTCACCTAACCTTTGTTATCCAGAAATTTCTCTTAACTCATCACAAGCTGTCTTCATCTTTCGCCACCAACATGTCTAATGACCTTCAGGAGTTAAAACTATCTTACAGACATATTATTTCAATATCAACTTCTATAATATTTTCCCTTGCCCATAAGGCAACCAGCATCATGTTCCTGAAATAAATTAAGGTTTGTTACTGTCTCCACAACAAATAATGACAATCACCTCATGGTCTCAGCTGGCTCTTGAAAGCCCATTCCCATTAGCTCTTAATCTATAATTTTCTTCTCTTCAGGGTGTTGTCCCCTGGCATAGTTACAGACACTTGTCATAATGAAAAACAAGCCATACAATGAATGTGGTTTCTCGTTAGTGGTATAGAGGAACTCACATTTTCTGGGTCAGACTGCCGTAACTACTCACGGCTCATCTCCCCTCTCAATGTTCTGCTGATGCTGCTGGCCTCAGTCATCCGCTTCACTCTCATACCCATCTCACATAAAACACCTCCATCAGGAGATGCCCAGTGTCTGCGTGACCCCCTGCCTTAGGTTGACCTCTGGCCAAAGGTTCTTACCCGTCCTTGAGTAGTCACTTCGTGCACACTGGTAACCGCTCTTTCCCATAGCAAAATCAGTTTTCTTCAACAGACTCAGTTGTTTTCTGGAGCTTAGGAAAGGCACATTCAAGAGTCACCAGAGTACTCTGGACTGCCTAATAGTGTTAACACAGGGAGACAGGTTAATAACAACAGTATTTTATCACTTAAATCTTTTAAACATCTTCAAATCAGCAAAATCGCAATACTGAGATTATACTCAGTCAATTTAGTTATCACAACGTCCATTCAGTGTACTGTTACATCTGTAGCCGGAACCATTAGCCCTGTTTCATGGTGGAGGCTAAAATGAGACAAAGAAGTTACTGGCCCTGAATTAAACTAGTCAGAAACGTCACTTCTATCGTTTAAGACTTCTTTAAAGTCATTCAGTTTTACTTTTAAAACATTTACAAATTTCCCTTTAAATGTATGAAATCTGAACTGCCTTGTAGCATGATTTCTTTTAACATCCATGTCTATGGTTTTCAACTAAAACACTGTGCCTTACTATATTAGCTTATTATCACTTATGACACAGGCTCAGATAACAGCTTTTAGCTGACATTGAATGAGAGAGAGACTCTGAAGCATTTAGGACTGGTACACTGCACTCTCAAACTTCTAAAATCAAACTTTATCTACCATCTTTTAACTCTAGCCCAGCGCAAGGCATCTTTGCCAGAAATGACATGCATTTTCAAATAAACATAATTTTTACATTTGTCTTTTGCCCACATCAGGGAATTTAGACATTACAAATTTCCACTCAGATTGTGTCTCTGTCGCACTGGCCATTTCAGCCACAGCACACACCAGATTCAGATAAGCAAACTGTTTCAGCCAATCACAAGCTTATCTTTTGAAAGCAAAACATCAGCTCCTAGTTCTTTCATGGTCAACACTATTCCATCCACGTTCAAAACACTTAACAATCTGTTTGTTTAATCAGATGCCTTTCTACACATTTTACATTTAGCAACTCATATTTTGTCATTATCTGTAATTTTACATCAACCTGTATTCATCAATTCACTAGCTCTTTCCTTCAAAAGGATTCCCGACTTAAATCTTTCAACCTTCTTTTAACCTTCAATCTTCTTACGACTTCCATCTATCAACTTTCCTTTAACTTTCTTTTCTCCCTTATTTACTTGTACGTTCTTTTCACTTTCTTTAACACTGCGTTCACATTCTTAGTTCTTTCTCAGACGAACTTTAATATCGTCATTTAATTACTGTTCTACTTTCAAACCCACATTAATACACGTCACTTTCACATTATTACTTTCTTTTACACCTTCTGAGTGGGCATTTACAGTAATGGGCTAAATGCCCTGCTGACCATAATTAAAACCCTCTCTGTCACCTTGCCTATAGTTTGATCATTGAGCTTGCAAACGGCTCCAACTTACTGCACACCCTTGAAGCAGTGTGTCCCAATCGGGAATGTAAACAGAGCCACTGATAAGCAGTTCTCTGTATTCTTTTACAGTCCACCAGTGGCGGATTCAATCGCAATAGCCAAATCATAATCTTCATCATTATTATTGGCAGCACTTTAATTTCCATAAGTTGCAAAGAAAATCACTTTGTTTAGCCAGTCAAGTTGTTGTTTAAATTTCCAAACACAATCAAAACCCTGACTACCATATACTTAATAATTTCTCCACATTTCTTTGAAGTGAGCTTCAGAGCACAGCTGCTTACAGCATTTGCTCTCTTCTGTCCTCTATCAAATGGTTAGTCTGCATATTCAACTTAATGTTATCATTATTTTCTCAGTCCCACTTATCTCTGCTGTTTCACAAAAAAAAAAAAAAAATCATATCTCAATCCCTAAAATGCACAGACAGCCATTATAGCTGCCTCCTCCTTCAACTCTTGTTACGAAAATTCTCCAGACATCATTATTTTACCAATAAAATATATAATTGTTCCCCATTCTGCTTAATAAAACCTTTGTTCCTTATCTTTCGGAAAATCATGATATCTTATGAGCTTCCCTATGTCTTTCAAGCCCTTTTTCCCATGATTTTTCTTCATTGCATAGTATACCGGTGTGCAGTATTTACTATTAGATGTCCCCATAATGGCTGTTATTTTCCTCTTTCACTATTGCCTGTGGATTTTAATTCAGCGCGCTTACTCTGACTTTTCACCCGAAATCAGGAAAGGTTGGAATTCATTTCTGCTTACTCTTACGGGGTGGTGGTGGCGCAATGGATAAGACACATGCCTTTGGTGTGAGAGACCCGGGTTCGAATCCACTGTGAGACACCAATGTGTCCCTGAGCAAGACACTTAACCCCTAGTTGCTCCAGAGGCGTGCGACCTCTGACATATATAGCAATTGTAAGTCGCTTCGGATATAAGCGTCAGCTAAATGAATAAATGTAAATGTAAATGTAAATGTACTCTCAATATCTTTCCCTGGAAGTGTTCCAGTGATCAATTATTTCAGCTCCTATTAATTTCACAATAACGAGTACTCGGCTTCGGTCTGGACAATATCTTGACCTACCCTAGGTCTCAATTTCCGTGCCCTTTTTAAAAGCCTCCTCTTTTCCTCGTACCACAGCTCTAGTTTCAGTTCTCAAATACAGCCACTATGGTTCACCCACAAAATTTTCTTTTCAAAATCCCCACATGAAAAATAAATTTGCTGTCTCTTACCCAAGATTTTCTGTTGCCACCTGGGTTCTTTCTGATTCCAGTGGAGTTCCTCCTGGCCCTGATAGCAGTTGGCTCTTCTCTCTCAATTCTGCGAGGTAAGACTAAAGCCTGGTGCTTCAGGATGATCAGTCGTCAATCCGCTTTACTCAGGGCCAGAAGAAACTGCCATGGAATCCCAACTTCTGACACCAATTGTTGTGGCAATTTTTCTCTAAACAATCATCTTTGGCGTAAGAGACAGTCTGGAATCAAATAATCATTTCAAAAGTAATTTATTCTTGCAAGAAGGCCCAGTTGCCACACAGAAGTCACAAGTACAGTCTGTGGAACAAGTGCGACCAGGAGAGAGAGGCAGGCCAGTCTTTATACTGTTATCTTCAAGGTTCTTTAAACACTCCATAGATGGATAAGACACTCCACCAGTGATCCTATTATACACTGAACTTTAGTTTAGCTTAACTTGCAGCCTGCAAGTCCTAAATTGGACACCCTTTGACCTTAGGGGTCAGGGCTTCGGCGTCTCACCCTCTTCTCCTGCCTCACAGAAGTTCCACATCAATCATTATATCACATGGTCAGCAGCACACATAGAAGTCAATCCTGTGTATGTTAATGAAAATCTCCCATTACACTACCCTCCACACTCTCTCCATACTCCAATAAACTTTTTACTGTATTATCTACCCGTCCTATTTTTTTAACTGTGTTATCATTTCTTGTCTTTCCTGAGTAAATTTCCTGCATGTTGTAAGAATATGTTCTACTGTTTCAGCCTCCTGACATTGTTCACACATTCCTGTAGGATGTTTTCCTGTAATTAAAAGTGTGCCGTTAAGATTGCTATGCCCAATTCTCAGCCTGCTTATTATCACCTGCTCTTTCCTCTTTGTTCCCCTACTTCTTGATATACCTACTTTGCTTTGGATTTCGTGTAAATGTCTCCCTTTTGTTGCATTATCCCAGCTCTGTTGCCATTGTTGATTTATACTTCTCCACAATATGCCTTTCCCCTCTGATTTTGATCATTTAATGTTGACTTCAACATCTCCTTTTTTAACTGCTTCTTTTGCCACCTTATCTGCTTTCTCATTTCCCTGAACTGTCACGTGTCAGTGTTTGTTTGAATTTTTTAGTAGTCACATGTCTTCCTTTGTTCTTTTCCCGCCACACCTTCGTATCCATGGTTACTGTCATTTAGTTCAGCCGTATCACATGTTTTTAGTTAATCATCATCATCTGTCTCACCTGTGTTCTGTTAATCAGTGTAATCTGTGTAATCTGTGTTTGTATTTAAGTTCTGTCAGTCCTGGTCCGATCTCAGTCTTATTTAGTGTGTGTTGCTACCTGTTCTGCTGTCCTGTGTATAATTACTAATAAACCTTCGTTGTGGAATTTTATCCTCGTTTCCGTCTGCCTTCCTGCAACCCACCGTGACACTCACCCTCATTTTGTTCCAAATGTAAGAATATTTCTCATGTCTATTTGCCTGTTAGAGTTGAAATGCAAGGAGCGGGAGCTTCAGATGTCTCTAGTGCTGCCCATGTCCTTCCTGGAGAATCTTCATGTCTCTGACCTCCAGCTGAATGATCCGGCATGCCCAGTGTCTTACAACACAACACATGTGACCACCACCTTCTCTCTGACGGGCTGTGGAACCAAGAGAATGGTAGGAAATGTTCTCACTTGGTAGATAGAGGTAGTTATTAGTGTCTTTGTATTTCTAGCAATAACAGTTAGGGTTAGGGTTTATCTTTATCTAACTTTATCCAGTATATTTTTTTTCTTTGTACATTTATCTTTGTAAATGCACTGAGCTGTTGGATGAAAACATGTCAGAGTTTTAAACCAACTTGGGATTTTAATTTTTTTTGTGGTTATCCCAAAAATCCCAAATTTTTTTTGCTGCAACTCATAATGTAATAACTGCACATAATGTAATAAGTATTAAATTAATATAATACAATGTTCATAATTTAATGTTATATTTTTCACAACATAATAGGGAAATTTCTAGGAGAACTTTATTACATAATGAACACACTGTAGCAACTGTCAAAAGTTAACAATGTGATAAATGCACATAATGTATAAGCAAAAGATGTTTATAATATACTGTTTTTTTTTTTTTTTACAATCACTAGGACCAATTTCTCGATACCTTTTTCAAAACTCTTCACACAGTGATCACAACATCAGTCTATGTGGGATAAACTGAGGATCATTTATCATTGCTTTGGCAAAAAAAAAAAAAAAAGCAAAGACGACATCTTTAGAATTACACAAATTATTTTACACAATCAACACCAAAACTCTAGGAATCTACATGCCAATCTACACATGATTACATACTCCTTTCGTTTTGTATTAAATTAGGTTTTGAACTTAAAACAGCAATTTGCTACATTTCTACACTAATACAATATTGAAATATTATCCATATCTAAAAAAAAAAATCAAATACTATCAAAGCAATTAGATGTAGAAGAACACCTACACAAGTGTTAGTCTTTCAGTTTCATTACCATCTATAAAAAAAACATGGACCATGTAACAAACTGCAGTGAATTCTTAACAGCAGTGAGTGTCATGCTTGTTTCGTAAAGAAATGTTACAGAAGAAAACATTGAATAACGAGTGTTCCCTTTCGATATGGTTCACTCGCATTGCGCCAGTTTTTAACTGATGCTTATGGGGGAAAACTCCTGTTTTCTCAGAATCCTGAAGCCTGATTGGTTCACGTCTGTGCAAGTGCACAGACAAATGGCATATAAGCCCGCCGAAATGGAAGGGGTCGGCTGCCTATATAAGCCACAGAAATGTGAGATCTCGTGAGAATCTTTCTCCTTCAGCGCGAAAATCATCTCGCTGCTCCGAAGAAGACTGAAACCTCTCTACTCGCCTCTTCCCGCCGTCGACGAGCCTCGCAGTGAATTAAATGTTCTTTAAGCAAGCTGACCAAGCGTTTTCCCCTGCGGTTCACCAGCCCACTCTGGATGAGCTCTGAGTGCATCTCTTGCCTGGGCTTCACCCACGCTGAGGCGGCGCTTCTGGATTCCAGCTGCCCGCACCGGGAGAAGCCGAACCTGGCCCCGCTACGTTCCTACTTCTCCTTCCCCTCTTGAGCCGAGGCGAAAGAAGAAATGATGCCGCCAAGCTGAGCAGCGAAGCGGAAGAAAGCCCAGTGCCCGCATGTCTTGCTCTCCCCTTACTTTGAAGAGTCCCCTGTGTTCTTCACCCACGAGGATCAACAACCCTCATCTGGCGCGAGTGGCATGATCTCATTTGGCGGATCTGAGGAAGACCTGGACTCGATGTCTCTGGCTGCCTCTGACTGTGAAGTGTTGGTGTACTCCGGTGATGACTCTGCCGCCTAAGCAGAGTGATGATGTCAGCCTCGCATGGACTCACTAAAGCTGTTGAAGAGCTAGGCAAGGACTGGTAGGCCCCAGAAGAGCCAACCCGCAGCCGACTCGATGAATGGGTCCTGCTGCCAGAGCTCAACCAGCGCCCAGCCCAGTGCTTCCTGGAGGTCCATCAGGAACACACAAAGACATGGCGCTCCCACTACTCGTCACGCATCCATTCTTCTTCTTCGGCTGCTCTCTCCACGGTTCTGGCTCATCTCTGCCCGCCCACAGCTATCAGCCCGAAGACTAAGCCCTCCGGTCCTTCTAAGCTCTGCAGGACAACGTCAGCACTTTCCTCCAAAGCGTTCTCTGCTGACGGACAGGCGCTACACACCATGGCGTTACTCCAGGTTTGCCAGAGCAAACTTCTGCACCGAATGGATGAGTCTGGACCTTATCTTGCTATGTTTAAAGAGAATGATTTGGCTCTGTGCGCTACTAAGCCACCGCCCAAACCATCGGCCATGCCACAGCCAGTCTAGTGGTGCTGGAGCGTCACTTATGGCTCAATCTCACTGTGATTAAGGACGCTGACAGGACGGCTCTTTTAGATTCCCCTGTTTTCCCGTCTGGCTTATTCAGCTCCATGGTAGGCGGCTTTGCGGAGCGTTACATCGAGGCCCAGAAGTCATCGCAGGTTATGCGTCACTTCTTGCCTAAAAGAGCCAGCTCCACCACTGCCTTTAGTCACTCCAAGATGGCCCCGCCGACCCAGGCCAGCCTCAGCGACCCAGGCCAGACTCAGCCAGCCTCAGCGACCCAGGCCAGCCTCAGCCAGCCTCAGCGACCCAGGCCAGCCTCAGCCAGCCTCAGCGACCCAGGCCTGCCTCAGCCAGCCTCAGCGACCCAGGCCTGCCTCAGCCAGCCTCAGCGACCCAGGCCTGCCTCAGCCAGCCTCAGCGACCCAGGCCTGCCTCAGCCAGCCTCAGCGACCCAGGCCTGCCTCAGCCAGCCTCAGCGACCCAGGCCTGCCTCAGCCAGCCTCAGCGACCCAGGCCTGCCTCAGCCAGCCTCAGCGACCCAGGCCTGCCTCAGCCAGCCTCAGCGACCCAGGCCTGCCTCAGCCAGCCTCAGCGACCCAGGCCTGCCTCAGCCAGCCTCAGCGACCCAGGCCTGCCTCAGCCAGCCTCAGCGACCCAGGCCTGCCTCAGCCAGCCTCAGCGACCCAGGCCTGCCTCAGCCAGCCTCAGCCAGCCTCAGCGACCCAGGCCTGCCTCAGCCAGCCTCAGCCAGCCTCAGCGACCCAGGCCAGCCTCAGCTTCAGCGACCCAGGCCAGCCTCAGCTTCAGCGACCCAGGCCAGCCCCAGCTTCATGACCCAGCAGCGACCCAGGCCAGCTTCAGCTTCAGCTTCCTGACCCAGGCCAGCTTCAGCGACCCAGGCCAGCTTCACAACCCAGCAGCGACTCAGGCCAGCTTCACGACCCAGGCCAGCTTCACGACACAAGCCAGCTTCAGCTTCAGCGACCCAGGCCAGCTTCACGACCCAGCAGCGACCCTGGGTCGCTGCGGGGCCATCTTGGAGTGACTAAAGGCAGCTTCAGCTTCAGTGACCTGACCCAGGCCAGCCTCAGCTTCAGCAACCCAGGCCAGCCTCAGCTTCAGCGACCCAGGCCAGCTTCAGCTTCAGCGACCTGACCCAGGCCAGCCTCAGCTTCAGCGACCCAGGCCAGCTTCAGCGACCCAGGCCAGCTTCAGCTTCAGCGACCCAGGCCAGCTTCACAACCCAGCAGCGACCCAGGCCAGCTTCAGCGACAGCGACCCAGGCCAGCTTCGCGACCCAGCAGCGACCCAGGCCAGCTTCGCGACCCAGCAGCGACCCAGGCCAGCTTCAGCTTCAGCGACCCAGGCCAGCTTCGCGACCCAGGCCAGCTTCGCGACCCAGGCCAGCTTCAGCTTCAGGCCAGCTTCAGCTTCAGCGACCCAGGCCAGCTTCAGCTTCAGCGACCCAGGCCAGCTTCACGACCCAGCAGCAACCCAGGCCAGCTTCAGCAACCCAGGCCAGCCCCAGTCGAAAGCAGAGCCGGAAGTCAAGTCACACCTCCGCCCGGCAAAACGCTACCCATTTTATGAGTGACAAATTGTGTTTGTTGGGTGGAAGAATAAGTTGATTTTGAGAAATTAAGTTTCTTTATGTATTTTTAGTGCATTTTAAATGTGAACTGCTGTGCCAAGATGAAAGTTTCTTAGGAGAACTGTGCAGTTTTGAAAAAGTGACCTAAATATTGAGAAATCGGTCCTAGCGATTGTAAAAAAGAAATAAAAAACCTGTAATTTTCTCTAATAATATATTTAATAGCATAATTTAATATATAGCATACTAATATATATTATTAGGCTTAATAATTAATATATATATATATATACAAATATATATATATATATATACAAAAACCCAATGCACATTTTGTGATTATGACCTGCTCCATCATTTTGAGTTGCTTTTCTTTTCTTTAACTTAACTAACCCTAACGTACATCATGAACATTTTATTACATAATTTACTTTATAATGTACGACGTGGTTTTTTATTGAAGCGCACGACTCAGTAAATAACTCAAGAACCGTCTTTAATCCAATAATCCACAAAGGTACAGGAAAATTGCAGGAGAAATAATAAAACATCTACTAAACGTAGACTTTTGCACAGACGATACTGAACAAGGAACTGAAAAAAACAAACAAAAAAAAACAAATATACAAACGTAAATGAGGGAACTAAACAGGAACAGCTGAATGATTAACTAATGAGTTTCCAAGGAAACAAACTGGCACATACATAGAAACGAGGTCAACTTAATATGACAGGGAACAGGAACAGAACCAAACCAGAACAAAACATAATCCTGACAATTACATTATATCACAACTTAAAATGTAGGTAGATCAATCAAAACAGCCCACATTCTAAATGGACATTGAACAACCAAAGAAATATCACCAGGTAAATGCCCAGTACAATTTTACGAAATAAATTTAAAAGAAAAAATGACAGAAAAACAAATTACCAAAAAATATGTTTATATATTTCTTGGAGTACAGCAGAGAAATTAAAATCTTAAAGAATGATGAGAGTTAAAGAAATTATAGGAACGACATAAGGTGTGAGTGGTGCTTCTTTTAAATATTTCATTGTAATTTCATTTGATTTCATTGATATGTCATCTTTGATATTTTTCAGCATTTAGGTTCAGAATTGCTGTACACCAACACTTTACGCAGCATCAATCCTAACTCCACTATAAGCCGTGTTGCCACTCTCATTCTCCCACTCGCCTGCCGGATTCCCGGCCAACGAGCCAAAGCTCCAGCTTTTAAAATCTCCATACCATCAGACGTGGAGACGTTTGGTGCAGTGTCCTTCTGGATTGAGTTCTACTTCCCCGGAGAGGGCCCTATGGCCGCTGAGACGCGTCTGCCGCGCATGCGCAGTTTGCGATCGGTGCGTGCGGCTCAAGAGCTGCGGTCTACAGGCAGGATGGAGACGCTGGACCTGCATGTGTTTTCCAACTGCTCACTGGACCGTGCTGAGCTCATGGTGGGCAGTTGTGTTGAGTCAGACACACAAGACTTTGTAAACACGCGACCTCTGCTGAACCACGGGTTAGTATCAACATTAGCCCTGACAAAGACTGAGTCTGTTACTCAAACTACTTCTACTGCTAAAAGTTATTAGTGTTGGTTATTTTAACAAGTGCTCAGAATGAGTGACCCAAAAATATCATAAGGACTTACTTTAGGCCTGTATGCAACCACCCACAACACCCTAAAAGGCACATAGCAGCACACTAAAAAACACACTTAGAAACCTTTTGCAACTGCATAGCAACACCCTGGCAACCACCCTATTAATGTGGCAGCACCTGGACCAGCAGCACTCACTCATTTTCTTCTTCCACCCAAAACACTGACATGTTTCCTGTCCTGTGCCATTTGTGCTATAGATATGAATATTAAAAATAATGTGGCTTGTTGAGGAGAGATAGATGTGCAGTTTTGATGATAGTAATGATTTACACAGTTTGTTTACTACTTACTATTTACCTGAGCATTCAGTATTGTGCAATATAGCATACAGAAGGTGAGGGACATTTTGGGGGGAAAGAAGTGCTGCATTTTATCATTTAAACATGTGACTTTTCATGAAAATTCTATAATCCAAGATGGCCGCCACCATATGACATCATAATATGCAAATTAGATGGGAAAATGTAATCCCTACATAAACTTTGGGTCATCCTTAATATTTCTCTAATTTACAGAAAGTCTCTATCTTTTATCACTTTTAAGATATAGCCTTTTGAAATTAAGATGTCAAAATCGAACGTTTTAGGAAAAAACCTCTGGCGCCTAAAGGGTTAATCTCATTTACACTGACTTACACTGATGGCATTCAGTCTCAGGGCCCTATCTCGCACCCAGCGCAATTAACTTTGTACCCGCATGTATCATTCCTATTTTGCACCCGACGCACAGCGGAATTTTCCCTCCACAGACGCACGTCGGTAAATTAGGGAATGAACTTGCACTCCCGTAGGCAGTTCTGTGAAAAGAGGAGGCGTGTTCCAGCGCAAACGCTCCCTGGTGCTATTTTGCAGTTCCAGAAAACAATTTGCGTTCAGATGCTATTTTTAGGGTGCATGTTTGGCCATAATGTAGCGTGTGCACAACGCACATACACTTTGCTTCTCTCATCTACACACAGACGCAGCAGTTCACATTTTTGCAAACCATACATAATTACAAGGAAAAATATTCCACATGAGGGAAATCATTGTGGTGTCCATGAAGATGTGAAAAAATAGGCATAAATCTAGCTTACACATTTACCAAAATTATTATACGCCTGTTTAACCGAAGCTAATTTGGGTGTGTTTCTCCATCCCCATACAATGTCACTTCTCTGTTTTACGGCCCTGACGAGAACGTCGGTCTCCTCGGCTGTGAACTGCTCCTGGCGTGCGCCTGGCAAATCTGCCGTTATAATAGCCATCCGCCATGGAACAAGCGCGCCTGCTATTAAAGGGAATGTGAGATGATGCCCTGATTGGTTTTTCACGTTACGCCCAAACCACACCTATGAGTAATGTAGCTACTTCAGACCAAACCATTTTAGATTTGCATCGAGATCCGCCCACAAAGTTAATTGCGTTTTGCGTTTGACACTTGCGTTTCAGATTGTTAAAATAGGGCCCTCAGCCTCAATCTCTAAGCAACACAATATAATAAACACATGATTGTAACATAGATATTAAAGTGTAATTGTAGAAAGCTAAATTATAGTTTATTTTATAGACATAAAGATTCAGGGCACCTCTAATTCTTACTCAGTAGTTTTTGTGATATAATTGGTGGAATCTCAAATGAAGATAATTCAGATTCAATAGCCACTCCCTTAAATCTCTCATCTTGTTTCATGTACTTCATGTTTTTTTTCATGCCTTTCTCTTTCCATCATAAATCTGTTCACCCAGCTCTCTGTCTTTCAGCTGTGCACCTGGAAATGGAACCTTTGAGATCTTGACATCAACTTCGACTGTTCGAATTTACCGCTTGGATCTCAGTTCTCTGAGTGTAATGGGAGACACTGTATGTTTCATTATCTGTGTTCTCAATATGCTTGATAACCTCTTTATGTACATTCTATGTACAGGTGGATCCTTCTTGTATGTCTGTTGTTAAACTCTGTTCATTTGTCTGTTTAGATGTATGTTGAGTGTCTAGTGCAACTTTGTGTTACCACCAAACAAACCCAGAGATGTCCTGATCCATGTACGGAAACGACAGACAAGACTATAGTAAACAGCATTCTGACCCACAACTACACTATCCGTTCAGGGCCTGTTAGACTCATAAAAGCCACAGAAACCAGCACTACAACCGCTAACCCAGTTGCTCAGCCCTCCATTAACCAGGTCGCTGCAGCCTCTTCTTCTCACAGTAAGTGTTTTACACGCCAATATCGGTATAGTGCACATACCTGTGTTCAAAGCCTGACACAGCACATATCAAAGTATGTTTGTTCTTCTCTGTTTCAGCTCTGGAAAGAGGTGCATTCTGGGTAGTTGCTGTGTCATTGGCTGTGCTGCTTCTTCAGGTCATGGAGAACTTTGTTGAGCAGTTCATCACTGACTAATCAAAATCATCTTATTTTATCTTTTTTAACCACCACTACAATGTTTCTTTATATACCCTTTAGTCATGGAAAAAGCACTTATTGTAGGATAACGTACTTCATACTTTTACTCTCATTCACAAATTGTGTGATAGCATCAAGAAACACATCAACACCTCTTCCAATCTTTTAATTTTGACCAACTATAACAACATTATGTAATTTCATAAAATTATACTTTTATTAACAATAAAGAAATCAGTAGTTCAGTAAAGAATGACAATTCTTGCATTTATTCACCCTCATGTTTTTCCAAACCCATATGAAGGAATAAAAATGGAGAGATTTATCAGAATGTTTACACTGTTCTTTTTCATGTGATATAATGAAAGCAGACAGTAACCAGGGGCTGTTATTCACCATATAGTATCATAAATATAGTGCCTAACTTGTGCACTATAGGATTTGTATGATGAACAGCCCAAAATGTAGGCCTCTTCCATTAATGAGAATAATTTTCAATAATTTTTTTAAAGCAGTGTTAATGTAAGAAATCAATATTTGTATTAATGATTTATTTGTTTCTTAACAAATACTGATGTGTGTGAATAATTCAGTTATTTGTCTGTCATGTTATTGATTCAATAATATAGTTCCTTGTTCAGTGTAATCCAGTTGCTTTTGTCAGGGATCGGAGAGAGGACCCAAACGCAAGAGGTGCAGGATAACGGAATTTATTCAGTCACAAAAGAACTTAGGCAGTCTGCCGTTCACAGGAGAAAATAAAGACTTGATTGTGCATGCAGAACTGGAGGTGAAATCAGGAATAACAGTCTTGAAACTCAGGAATAGTCCTTAGTCCTGGAAAGAGGTCTCACACTAGAAGCAGAGAGGTAATGGCGAGCGAACAGCCCCAGTCGATGCCCACAGCACCACGGATAGCGACCGGATGGACAGCAGGCCGGCAGCAGGGTACTAGACAGAAATCAGGTGAGACGAACATGACAATACAGACACAACTAAAATAACGACTCGCATAAATCAGGGTAGCTTAGAAGAGAAACAACTCCACAAGCCTGAAGCGGCTAGCAATAATCTGGCAAAGAAGCTCAAAACGGGTGGACACTAAATGGTAAGAGAGATCAGAACAAAGGAGGAACAGGCGCACTGATTACAATTACAAACAGGTGGATAGGGTGCAGGAACGAAACAGGTGAGAGAGAGAAAGAGGAGGAAAACAAACTTAACTTATGACCGCTTTGTAGCCGGTACAGTAACAGCACTATGTCTGAAAGCCAAATCAGCTCACTTAGCATGAGTGTTTGAATGCATATGTGCACAGCCGCGTAGTCTTTCTTTGCAAAGTGAAATTGCCAATTACTTGTCTGGTATGCATAATACAGCGTTTTTGTCTTTCCGCTGATACGTGTGAACGGTAATAATTTTATTAATGTTTTCATCTGTACAGTCTGCACTTCAGTAAACTTGTTGTTATTTCACCTGAATCTTGTCTGTCGGAGTGTGACAGAAGACCAGACCATCCATTATTCAGAGCACAAGCACGGACACCGCAGATACCTTCGCTGAACTGGTGAACGCCGTTCGACAATCACTCCTTCCGCCATCAACACCTCCTTCACCTGCTGCCTCTGCCGGTCCCATGGCCCGACCAGCGACATACAGCGGCGAGGCGGAGGATTGCAGCGGGTTTATATTACAATGCAACCTTCATTTTGAAATGCAACCTCATCTCTACACCACTGATCGAGCGAGCATTGCCATTGTGATATCTCTTCTCTCTGAACGAGCTCTTCAGTGGGCACAATCGCTATGGCAAGCTGACGTTCCAGTTACGAAATCATTGTCCGCCTTTCTACTTCACTTCAAAGAAGTCTTCGGCCAAACCACGTCCACGATCAACTTTTCCATCTTCATCAAGGAAACCAATCTGTGAGTTCCTATGCGTTACAGTTCCGTACTCTTTTGTGGCTAAGAAGGACGGAGGCTTGCGGCTGTGCACAGACTACAGAATCCTCAACTCCCAAACTGTCAAGTATAGTTATCCCCTTCCTCTGGTCCCAGCAGCCCTGGAACAGCTACGTGATGCCCATATTTTCTCCAAGCTGGACCTGCGGAGCGCCTACAATTTTATCCGCATTGAAGGGGGACGAATGGAAGGCGGCCTTCATGACGCCCTCCGGGCACTGAGTATCAGGTCATGCCGTACGGCCTGTCCAATGCACCTTCAGTCTTCCAAGGCTACATGAACGAAGTATTCCGAGATTTCCTTTAAAGATTTGCTATAGTTTTTATCGACGATATCTTGATATTCTCTCGAAACCTAGCAGAACACCGCCAACACGTGAAGCAGGTCCTCCAACGTCTTAGAGAACATCTTCTCTATTTAAAGTTAGAAAAGTGTGAGTTCCATACATCCACTGTCCAGTTCTTAGGCTAAATAATAGACCAACGAGGCATCCAGATGGACCAGAGGAAGGTGGAAGCCATCCGGACCTGGCCCCAACCCGTCACCATTAAAGAACTCCAAAGATTCCTCAGATTTGGCAGTTTCTACCGCCGATTCATCCTCAATTACAGTCTTCTCAGTTCTCCCCTCACGTCACTACTCAAAACCGGCCCAAGTCTCTGTCCTGGAACCCTAAAGCCACCAATGTGTTCTCAACCCTCAAAGAAGCCTTCACCACCACTCCCATCCTGCTCCATCCAAATCCAGAGTTACCGTTTGTCGTTGAGGTGGATGCCTCCACAACAGGAGTGGGAGCGGTACTTTCACAGCGGCAGGGTGACTATCAACGACTCCATCCATGTGCCTTCTACTCCAAGAAGCTGTCCCCGGTGGAGCAGAATTATGACATCGGCAATCGAGAGCTCCTCGCCATCAAGCTCGCACTAGATGAATGTAGACATTTGCTGGAGGGAGCTAACCACAGATTTGAAGTCATCACCGACCATAGAAACCTAGAATATCGCCGAGAAGCTCGCCCGTCTCAAGCCCTGCCAAGCCAGATGGGCCCTCTTCACAAAATTCGACTTCATAGTCACCTACTGACCCGTACACAAGATCTGTAAGGCTGATGCTCTTTCTCGTCTTCACCAACCCAATCTCGACTCCACAACTCCAGAACCCATCCTCCCTCCAGCCATGATCGTGAGTCCCATCCTCTGGTCCCTCGATGAAGAAATCTGTCAAGCAACACAGACCGAACCTGCTCCGCCCGGAGGTCCAGAAGGGGACCTCATCCATATTTTCGTTCCATCATCCTGTTGTCTACCCCTTCTGGACTCAGCTCACACCTCTCCGGGCTCTGGACACCCAGGTAGCCAGTGAACCCTCTCGCTCCTCAGTCAATGCTACTGGTGGCCCTCTATGACCCAAGATATCTCCCAATATGTCAAGGGCTGCTCAGTCTGTGCTATCACCAACACTCCCCGTCGTCTGCCAACAGGAAAACTGGTTCCTCTACCCATTCCTCACCGTCCCTGGTCACATCTGGGAATCGACTTCATGACCGATCTCCCACCTTCAGATTCCAATACCTGCATCTTCGTCATTGTCGACCGCTTTTCCAAAGTCTGCAAATTAATCCCTCTCAAAGGTCTACCCACAGCCTTCGAAGCAGCCGAAGCAATGTTCCACAATGTCTTCCGTCATTTCGGTCTTCCTGAAGACATCGGATCCGACCGAGGTCCCCAGTTTATCTCCTGTGTCTGGCAAGCCTTCTTCAAGCTCCTAGGAGTATCCATCAGTTTATCCTCCGGTTATCACCCTCAGACCAACGGCTAGACTGAGCGTAAGATCCAAGAGATCTTCTTTCAGATGAACACAATCAGAGTTATATGGAAAAAAAAGTCCTGGCTCTTCCAAGCTTTATAATGGTAGTTATTTCTTTATTTCTTTATTTTCAAGGATAACCCCTTGAGATGCACCATCTCATTTTCGAGGGGGTCCTTTACATTACAAAGAAACCAGCATCAAAATGGAAAATCATAATTAAAGTAAATACAACACAAGACTATAACAAACATTTAGATACAGTAACATTCACATTCATATACACGCACGCACTAACAATGCTCCCACAAACCTAATCCGTTCACTTTTAGCCCATACCATAATCGAAGACAATCAGTGAGCCATCTGCGAAAATGCAAATACAAAATCAAGGTATAAATATGCTTACACACTTCACTATACGTATACAGGTACATAAAGGCAAACATGTACAATATAAACAAAAATTATAAATAAAATTAAAAGAAAGAGAGATCAGAAACAGTAACACGGTGTTTGAAAATAAGTAAGAAGAGATGATTTGAAAACATAAAAGGAAGTTATAGATCTGAGCGAGCAGGGAAGATTGTTCCAGTCTGATGGAGCTTTAAATTTAAACGCACGACGACCTACTTCTTTGCAAATTCTGGGTACATAAAAGAAGAGCTGATCCGTATGCCTTAAATTGTACTGTGTATTAAAAGAAATTAGGTAACATTTCAAATATGAAGGGAAATGCAAATGAATACACTTAAAAATAAGTAGTAACCAGTGAAAATTGCCTTCTTGACTTGGAAGCCAGCCAGCACAAAGACTCCTACATTTGGCAATGGTGAGTTCTATAAGGACATCTGAGCACAAATCTACAAAGACTATTATAAAGTACAGAGATAGGACGAAGATTTGAATCAGTAGTATTCCCGTATATAGTATCAGCATAATCAATTATTGGAAGTATCAAATGAGTAAGAATTCTTTTTCGAACCTGTGTGAAAAGCAATCAGCAGAGCGATAAAGTGACTTCAATTGACCATATATTTTCTTGCAGATTGAGATAATATGAGGTTTGAAGGAAAGCTGGGTATCAAGCCAGAGACCAAGATATTTAAACTCTTCGACTTTTGTTAAAGCTGTTCCATCGAGAAAACTAATAGACCAGCTTTTAGATATAGGCAAAGAATTAGGTCGAGTGCAAAACAACATAGAGTACGATTTGTTTCTGTTCAAGAGGAGTTTATTAGAAGAAAACCATTTTTGAACTAAGTTAAAGTCCGATTGAAGACAGTATTGAATTTGTGAGATGTCAGAACTGGATGAATATATTACGGTGTCATCTGCATATAAGTGAATTAAACTGTCAGGACAGATTTGCGGTAGATCATTAATAAAAATGGAAAATAAGAGAGGACCTAAGAATGAACCTTGTGGAACTCCTTTATCAATAATTTTGAAGCCTGACTGGCTGCCTTGAAAAGTAACGCATTGACTTCTGTGATGAAGAAAATAATTAAAAAATGATAAAGAGTCAGAAGAAAGACCAATAGCATATAATTTGTCTAAGAGAAGATAATGGTCAACCATATCAAATTCTTTGGTAAGATCAATACATATAGCACCTGTCAGCATATTACTGTCTGATGCTGACAGTATGTCGTTTGTGAATTTTGAAAAAGTGGTGGTCGAAAAAATTGATCGAGAACCAGATTGATGTGGAGATAATACGTTTTGGTCATTAAGATATTTAGAAAGTTGATTAAAGATTAATTTTTCAAATATTTTTGTTACACTATTGATAATTGAAATAGGTCTGTAATTATTAATATCTTTGATATCACCTCCTTTATGAAGAGGAATTACTCTGGCACAATTCCATGATCGGGGTGTTTCGCAAGTTGCCAATGATAAATTAAATATATCAGCCAATGGAAATGATATAACATGAAAGGCAAGTTTAAAGAACTTGATCTCCAGACCATCTGGACCAGCACTGCATCCAGAGTTTATACCATCAATAACCTGCTGAACATCATCTGGAGTGATAATATTAAAGCAAAATGATCTATTCTATTTAACCTATTCTGGGTCAGAGAAACATCAGAGTGAGGAGGAAAGGAAAAAGAACTGCCAACTGTAGAGAAGTGCTGGCTGAAGGCCTCTGCAATTAATAAAGGTTCACTAATAGTTTCATTATTTACTTTAATATGGGAAATAAGGCTTTTTATGGGTTTGTTGGTTATAGAATTAATTCTCTTCCAGAATTGCTTTGGATTCTTAAAGTCAGTTGATAAACAATCATTATAGTAATTTGCTTTAGGGTATTTCTAGTAATAGTTTTACATTTATTCTTTAGTTCTTTATAAGCATCCCATTCAGCAGAATCATTTGATATACGATATTTTTTCCATGCCTTGTCTCTTTGTTTAAATAAGTGTATGAGATCTCCTTTGATCCAAGGTAAGTGTCGACCCTTAACCTTGATTGATCTCCAAGGAGCATGTTTATCTATTATCTCAACAAATTCAGTATAAAAGTAATTCCATGCATCTTCAACAGATGGAATTAACTGAAATCTCTCCCAATTTATGTTTAGTATGCCTTGAATAAAGTGTTCAGGATTAACATTATTCCATTTCCTTGATGAGGCAATTTAATTTCCCAAATACAATAAACAATATTTTAGTGGTCACTGAGAGAATGCGGTAATACCCCAGATTTTAAGATTCTGCCAGGATGAGAAACCAAGATCCAGTCAAGCAAAGAAGAGGAGCAAGGACCAACTCTAGTGGGTTCTGTTATGAGTTGAGTTAAATTTATGCTGTTAAAAAGATTGCGATCTTTATGAGAGGAATTAGCTAGCCAATTCTAATTAAAATCACCTAATATGATTTTTTCACTAGCACAATCTAAAGAATTAATAGTAGACAAGATACATTCAGTGGTTTCAGCAGGAGCATTAGGAGGTTTATAAATATTTCCTATTTTAAGTCGTTTGTTTTCATGAAAAATAATTTTAACAAAGAGGCCTTCAAAACACACACACACACACACACACACACACACACACACACACACACACACACACACACACACACACACACACACACACACACACACACACACACACACACACACACACACACACACACACACACACACACACACAAACGGAGTATGCACATAAACCTGTAAGTGCACCGCTCAGTCTGCATAACCCCATTAGCAAACATAATAATAATAAAAAAATAAAAAATAATTATATATATATATTAGGGGTGTAACGGTTCACAAAATTCACGGTTCGGTTTGATATGATACACTTGTGTCACGGTTCGGTTCGGTACGGTTTGGTACGTTTTTGATACAGCAAAAAGAAAGAAATGCCAGAGAAATTTCCTTGATTTTTTTATTTTATTCTTTTTTTATTTTTATTAAAACTAACATCATAAAGTATGATTTTTTTTTACTTTGAGCAATTCTAGAGCTATAATTGACTCTTCTTAGGAGCATATAAAACAAAACAGCTCCTTGGAAAAAAATGAAATGTAATATTGTAGTAGTTATAAACAAAGGTTTATTTTAGATTAACATTTGAGGGCAGCAATTGTATTCATAATGTCAAAATAAAACCGACGTAATGTTATTTGAAGGCATTATAGCCTACTATTCCTGCCAAACGTCCATGGTTGTAGTTAGTGTTACTAACTTACAGTAAATCCATGGTGAATGTTGCTGATCTGTGGACACTGGATAGTTCATTCATGGCACAGTGTTTCTTCAGGGGCCTGTTTCAATAAGGAGGTTCAACCAACTCTGAGTTAAAACTTGAACTCTGAGTTGACTTACCCTGAGATGGGAAACTCTGAGTTTTTGGTTTCAGAACAGCTGAAATTAGTTAGTTCAATCAACTCTGAGTTGACTGACTCTGAGTTAAGCGCGTGCACCACAACTATAAAAAGCCATTATCAATGGAGCGCAGATATTATGAGTCACCATGGCAACAGCGCCAGACAAAAAGAGGTCTTCATATTTCTCACCAGCAGAACTGGATGTGCTTCTGCAAGCATATGGAGAGTACGAACATTATTTCGTTTATAAGTTATAAGTTTACATTTTAATTACTGTTATACAGTGATAGGTGTAATTAATTACCAAGTAATCTAAATACTGTAATTTAATTAAAGGGATTACTCTTAATTCTTCTGTAATTTAAAGTTAAATCTGATGTAATTGTATTAGACTATAGAACAATTCTGTATAGGCTATTTAACATACATTTTTAAAAGTTATATTTTTAATGTAACATTCTCCCTCTACACACTTTGGTCAATTCAAGAATAATTCATGCAATTGTATTTTGTTTATTTGAAAGCATTAAAAGTGCAGTTTCTTGTC
Organism: Leuciscus idus; assembly: GCA_021554675.1. NCBI lineage: Eukaryota > Metazoa > Chordata > Actinopteri > Cypriniformes > Leuciscidae > Leuciscus > Leuciscus idus. The sequence goes on along the minus strand of CM038634.1, from coordinate 148,816 downwards.
TCTCCTTGTATTGTTCAAGTGTTTAAGGTTGACATGGGATTTAGTAATTAGTAATAAGTAGACCAATAATTTCTAAAGATAGTCATTATTACATTAATCTAATTACACTGTTGAAGATGTCATTTGTAGTTAGTAATACAAGTAACTTACCCAACTGTTATAATATCAGAGGTGAAACTGGAAGAACATTATGTTATTCAACCTAATTTTAATTTTTTTTATGTAGGTGCAATCCTGCAGGCATTAAAAGAACATGGCAGCAGCTGAAAATTAAATATAAAAACATAATTCAGTCAAGTAGGCTTGAGCATATCATAGGTGTAGGCTACCTGACTTTACAAACATTTGAGATATTAAATAACTAAAGCATCCAGTGTCTAGCAGTGCAGCAGCATTTTTGGCTGAGGGAATTCCTGGACGGACTTCAGAGCCAGTCCCAAAGATCCAAGGGCCTTCATAAAATGTAAGAGGTTTACATATGTGTTATTTTTTATATAGGCTATTTTGGATATTTCCATTTATTTTACTTTGGGTTAGGATTTTTGTTGGTCCCAATAGACTCTGATGGTAATATCTGTATTTTGGAGCCTCCTGTCCCAACAGAACCCCAGGCAGTTGTAAGTCACCTACTCAATACACCAGAAATTATGACAAATAGTGTTATAAAGTGCACTCGACCAAATCCTCATCACATGAGGTTTCTGCTAGTTTCTGCTGCCACAGAGAGGCCTACAGAGGTAATGTTAACATTATGTGTCTACACATCAAACAATCTACACATTCACATTTTTTCAAATTTTTATGTGGAGTAGCCTATAGAATCTAAGTTTAAATCTAAGTATAAACGGGTATTCTTATCTCTCCCTCCGCCCCCAGAGTGTGGAAGAACAGCAGGAGGACGGTCCATCAACTTCTGTTGCACAGATGAACAGTTCAGTGATTTTCAGTAAATGCCACAGTTTAATTCTGTAGAATTTGTTTAGAACTACATTATGTAACTCTAATCTACTACTGTATTTTCAGTTGCCAGTTAAGGAGTTTTATAGACTTCATCTTATAAAAAAAAAAAAAAACAGCAGTAAAAATAGCAATATTTTATTTATTAATAAAAGATTAATTTTATTAATAAAAATGTACTGAAAGAATGAATGAGGTGTTTAAACACAACTTCCTCTTTAAAAAGGGGAGGAGACCGAAAGAAACTCTGGGTTTACTGAAGAAAACCTGCTCCCGACCAGGTTAGGTTCACAGAGTAAGTTACCATGCTAACTGACTCTGAGTATAAGTTACCTCTCTTTCAGAAACGGGCTTGACTTACTCTCCTTTCTCAGGTTTAACATACCTCCCATTCTGAAACAGAAAACTCAGAGTTTCCCTCATTTCAGGGTTAACATACTCAGAGTTTTCACTTAACCTCCTTTCTGAAACAGGCCCCTGGTTTCCACGTCAGCGCTGTTTGATCCGTTAATAACGGAGAAATGTGAATGTTTCTTACTAGATCTCGCAGCGATGTTATTACTTCTGTGGCGAATTCAGATGCTTTCTTTACTGGATCTCTTATTAGCGCTGTGTAGTAACAGTGTCGCATGATCATGATCGGCTCGCGCTGCACTGGTCCAAACTGATAAATGGTCCTTCAACCACACAATAACGAGCAGTTTCGTTCCGCTTGCATTATGTTTGCCATTTGATGTTGGGCAATGTTGTGGTCGCGCCGGCGTCTCTGAGCGCGCTTGCCACGCGCAACGCGCCTACATTTGAAATAATGAAATTTTGGTCGGCAGGAAAAATGGTCCAACGAACCGTTCGGTTTGAAAATGCGTACCGAAAACCGAACCGAAAGCCTCGTACCGAACGGTTCTATACGAATACGTGTATCGTTACACCCCTAATATATATATATATATATATATATATATATATATATATATATATATCAGGGTTTCCGTTGTCCGGTAATTGCCGGACATTGGCCGAAAAAAAAATGAAATGTCCGACAAAATTAAATCTCTCCGGTCAAATTGTCCGATTCAAATTGCCTAATAGTCCCGCCCCCCTAACACAATCTGAATTTGAGAATAAGCCTAAAATGTATAAAGCAAAAATACACCGACCTTTGGCTATGTCATAAAGGAACAGGCTCTACCGTTTGAAAGTTATTAAACAACATCGCATGCTGCATTTCAAATAAAGCGCATGCCTAAAACGGCTGTAATATAGACCTAAACAACGAACAAATGAGTGAGACGTTTCAAATATGGCCAGGCCCAGGCAGACTAGCCTTAAAAGCTTTTTTCAGAGGCCAGACGCGACGGACGATGGTGAATCAGGAACGCCTGAAGCCTCAGATGTCCAGACAGCTCCACCACCACCGGAGAAAAAGCAGAATCGGATCAAGACGAAGCAGCGAAGTCGCCTTGCGGAGAACAAGGTTACGCGGCTTAATGCGCATTGCAAGTTGTGCCGCGTTTCCATTACCCTTCAAATTGCGCTAATTGAAATTGCGAATTAAAAATACGCACAATGGAAACACGTAAATTTCGCAAAAACTCCCTTTTATCGCAAAAAAACTTTTACGCTCGCAATGCATGAGGTGGTTTTTCAGGCAATTCGAAAAAAGGAGTACTATTTCGCAAAACTGCAATGGAAACAGTTTTTGCGCATTTACAGTCACCTGACTTAAGACGCGGTGTGTTTGAGGTCCATGTATACGCAAATAATAATTATTTTCTATTATTTTATTATATTATAACATTTAATAGGCTATATTTAGAAGACGCTTTTATGCAAAAAAGGAACAAACCCAGCTAACAATTTTACGTTCTGGGAACGTTCGTTTTTGGTTCCCAGAACGTTCCCGGAACGTTCCCAAGAACGTTCCCTATTGGTTAGCCAGGAAAGTTTTCTTTACGTTAATAGAACGTTCCCTATAGGTTAGGGGAACGTTCCCGGAAGGTTCTCGGAACGTTCCCGGTAGGTTCTCGGAACGTTCCCGGAAGGTTCTCGGAACGTTCCCGGAAGGTTCTCCTAACGTCTACACATCCTGATATGCCTGTACACAAATTATAGGTCTACAAACAACATATTCTACATTGTTTATTGTTCAAACACTTAAAAATCCTATGAATATATTATTACAATAAATTGAATTTACAGAAACTATCATTAATAAGTAAATCAATCAGTTTGTATTAAATAAATAAATCAGCACACAATCCATGTTTTTGTTGATTCATTGTTTAATTATCAACCTAAAATAAGTCATCAAAAACAGCGTTAGCAAAATGTATTCAGGAACAGTAATTTACATTTAATATTTCAAACATGAAAATATTTCAATAAATAAAACTGCACAAACATTTTAATTAAAACTATCTTTTTGCAAACTGTAGCCTATAACTTAGAACAAAATTGAAAAAGTCTTCATTTATATACAATATACATGAATGTGCCAATCTTCACTCCGCTCAAAACATTTAAACTCCCAAAACCATCTGCAAATTTAACAAGAAAATAAAAAGACAACGCGTTACATGTACACACAATCCCATGCCAAAATTCAAGCCCTGTAATGGCATTAATATTCATCCGGAGCAAATGAAAAGAGTGAGGTGGGATTGTGTGTCACAAGCTGTAGGAGATATGAGAGCACGAGCACTGCTGGTATCGTGTATTTATTCAGATATTTCAGCATCAATGTGTATAGAAAAATGTATATATTTGAAAACACTACATTGCATTTATTTATATTGCACTATTTATTATTTCAGACTACAAATCAAAAAAGGAATGTTTTATATAGGGGTAAGGATACCCATTAAGCCTATGTACCCTTTAAGCCCACTTTCGACTCTGAAGTCAAATAAAAAACAGAGAAAATAATATTCAAGTCTAGTGAACTCTGACCTGCGAATTCGCTCTACATATAACGTATAAGTCTCACCTCCAATGAAGAATTTGAAAACCTGTAACTGCTGTGTTGTTTATGAGAGAGAAAGAGAAAAAAAGTTTGAAACTACTATCAATTTTTTTTTTTTATCTGTGACTTTACACCTACAAATTCCACTGTCACAGGTGCTCAGTTTTGCTATAATAATGCCCTCACAGAACATGGTAATAATCAGCCATCCATGCAAAAGCAAAGGTCAGTGTAGTTTACAGGAACATCTGTCCAGGCCAACATCTGATGCCTTGATGCCTTCCGCTGGGATCCCAGAAAACCTGAAATAAAATAAAAAAATATTACAGTTCAAAATCTATCATACATACATCTCATCTGGTATCACAAATTATCATTCCAAGTTCACTTTAAGATATGCTCAATATTAGGGCTGCACAATATTGAAAAATTTAGAGTTTATTTAGAGATATCAGCCGTACGGTTTAGTGCAGGCGCTAACGGCTCCAGGTTTGTATCTCGTAAATTACCCCACTAATAATGCCCAGAATGGTACCAAACTTCTACAGTAGTACAAATAGGTTCTGTACTCATTAAACCAGGCATTGGAAAGTTTGTAAGTACATCAGGAGTTTATTTAAATAACATTTGCCTGATGGCTAATGCTACTGCTGACGCGAATGTTGATGTCACTTTATGAGTACAGAACCCATTTGTACTTCTGTACTACTCATTTTCCCCGACATAGAGCAGATCGGCACACAACAAAAACTGCTGTTTGGATGTTCCCTTTTCTGATATTTTAGCATTCGTGACATTTTAATTAAAACAGAAATAAGAATTTTAGTGTAATAAGTGAAAATTAACAGTAAACCGAGATCACCTACCCCTGCAGATGTGTACAGAAGTGAAAAGCAGAAATGCTTAGACCTCTTTCCGGTTCGACCGCTGGGCGCTCCGCATAACCCCTATTGGGGGGATTTTGTAGAGGAGTGAACCTGCATAGAAAATTACAATAGATAACAAGCATAGATAAATACAATAGAAGAAAAACACAGTTGAAATAAGCAGTGCATTATGTTTTTCAGTTAAATCTGAAAACATCAGGTACAGAAACTGAATTATCAAAATGTAAAATAAGTCTTCACTGTAAAAATAAAATAACTATAAATTAATTAAATGTATCTTTGCTAAAGCTACAAGTCATTTTCTCTTTTGATGTTTGATCACCACTGGCGACACAAACAGCTGCGGGTACGTTAGGCCAGTGGTTTTCAAACTGTGGGTCGCGACCCACTTGTGGGTCACACAGTGAGAAAAGGTGGGTCGCACAAAGGCACTTAGCTGCAGCTAAATTTACGTTACGATGAGTGAAACAAAACCAGTCCGATTAATGACCAAACGACTATGAGTTTTAGTACTCTCTCTCTCTTCGGAGCCAGGCGAAAGTGTAAAAAATACTTCACCGTCTCCAAACTAAGCTCTGTCTTGCTCTCTCTCCCTCGCACATATTAATCAAAATAAATCGACACGGTGGTAAAAGGTCGGAAGACCAAAGTTTCATGTGGAGCATTCTGAGATTTTTTTTTTTCTTCCTCAATTACCGCTGGGTGTGAATTGTGCTAAATAAGTTGTTGCCTTATCTTCTCTGAAAAGCGTCCCAGACATTCAGCTGACATAAAACAACACTTTAATTAAACGAAAAAAACTATCCAGTGATGAAATGTTTTCTGTGTTGACACAAATCTTGGATGTCTATGTCCTAACTGCTGGGATAATCACACAACACGCATGACACGTCCAATTCGCGAACTAATGACTCCTTTGAACGATTCATTTTAAAGGTGAACTAAGTAACTTTTTTTACCTTAACTGAACAGCTTCGGAGTCATTGGAATGGTTATATTACTTATTTCAGGTTGAATGGTGGTCGTTTCGCACCCCCCTGGTGCCCGTGAGCGGAAAATACGCACTTGCAACTTTGAGCCGGCCGGCCGCCGGCCGCTGCGTCAGGAAGTCTCGCGTGATATCAGGTCTCGCGATGTAAACAATTGCTTTACGGCCAAAAGAAATCTGCTAAAATGCTGTCATTATTGCGCTCCCTCACGCTGTCCGAACCCGAATGAAGAAGACGTTTTAAAGAACGTCCCATCTGCTTTGATGTCGTTGATCTATAGCCTCTGGTGTCTGAGAATCAACAACGAGTTTTTACAACAGTGTTGTCAAATATCTTTTCCGAAGCTGTGGGGGGAGCTCTAGAGAGAAACCTGCGAGCAAAAAGCGAGAATACAGCGAAGAAGTCCCGAAGCTACTGAGTGCTGCTTTAATGAATGGACAACTGATCTTTCCAACAGTGAACTCAGGAGACGTTTGAATCAGTAACACTTTACAATAAAGTTCTATTGATTACATAAATTACATAAAAAGTACAGTTTGCTTACTCAAGCTTAAGCTTTAAAACATGGGTCACCAAACTAAGGCCCGCGGGCCGACTCAGGCCCGCCACCCCCTTTTGACTGGCCCCCAAGCCCCTCTGCCCCCCACTACTTTAACCGGCCCTATGAGGCAATCCCCAAAAGTCGTCATGGCCTATTATATAAATATAAATAAAACTTGCGTGCAAATTAATGAATGCAATGCGGAACTACTGTTAGATACGCGGGTTCTTTAGGGACACCTAATCTGTAGGTCCGCCTTAGCTCTGAAGCTCTGAAGCAGGCTGCGAATGCGATGTAAAGATTGCAATGCTTGAATATGTTGAGAGAGAGGTGTGGGTGCGATCGAAAAGTCGCAAAGTGTTTACTTATATTTGTGTGTGTGTGTGAGTGAGGCGCGGGTGTGATCGAACAGTAGAAACATAAAAACATACTCCGTCATTTCGTTTTTACAGGACATCATTCAAACTGCAAAGTGTTTAAGTTACTGTGAATTAAAATTTTAAAGAAAACAAATATATTATTCTGAAATGTAGCAAATTAATTTTCAATTCATTCAGGTACAATTACCAAACACATCTCAAGGTCTTTTTGTCTTTTTATTAATTTAATTAATAAACTAATTATATAAAACTACTGTCAGTGCACTACAAATAAACTGGTTCTATGCCTTTACTTTATTAATAAAACTTATTTAAAAAAATACAAGGCTTAAGTAATTTATTTTCCTTTGGTGGGACAGCCTGAGACATGCACAAGCCTTCTGCAGTTCTGTTTTGCTTTTCCCTCCATTGTACCGAACTCGTACCGAACCGTGATGTCTGAACCGAGGTATGAACCGAACCGTGACTTCTGTGTACCGTTCCACCCCTAATAGAGAGTGCAGAGTTTTCAAAGAATAGTGGACCAATGATTATTTTTAAAGTGAAGAATAACTTTAATTAAAACAAAGTGTGAAGACTCGATTACTACTTTTGCAAACCACTAGTAAAGATAAACAAATATGTGCCAGGAATCAAGTGTTGATATAGTAGTGGGGATGGCTGTGCCAGGCTAGTAATCTCTACTACACAATGAGGCCTGCTGGTGGTCATTTTGGTCTGGGTCATACAATTCTATGTTATATAGCTGACCCGGCCCCCCCATCACAGTCAGGAACGATAATGTGGCCCCCAGAGAAAAAAGTTTGGTGACCCCTGCTTTAAAATAAATAAAACCCCTTGTTTTTTTGTTTTTTTTAAAGCATATGACTACATTTTTCCACACAGTGCTATCAAGAATCGATAAGAGAATCGTTAAAGAATCGGATCGATAATCAGAATCGTCAGTGGCATTATTATTATTGATAAAATCGTATCATTTCCCATCCCTATGTGAAGACGGTAAAATTATAATCAAACATTAAAGAACACATATGTTTTTAAAAGTTTTTTTAAGAGTTAAAAGTTTATAATATTTTGCTAACATGAAGGCTTGTCACTGTCAGTCTTTTTACATCAGTGCAAAACTAGGGAATGCAGATTAAGACCATCAGCATGCATTGATTAATCCCATGGCATGTAGCAAAAAAAAAGAAAAATGTGCAACCAAATCATGCTGGTGCGACCAACTGAGAAAGTTGGTAGCACCAGTGCAAGTGGGTCTTGAGATTGATTATACTTGTCTAGGTGGGTCCTAGAACGAAAAAGTTTGGGAACCCCTGCGTTAGGCTACTGTCCCTTTAAGACGAATGCGCAGACCTAATATAAATGACACGCATCTGTTTTCTTTCTGTTTAAAACACACAAGACTGTTTACGAGGAAACTCGCCAAGATGGGCATTTTGACAAGATGGGCTAAACTTACCTTCTTCATCTACTGACTATGGATGGCATCAAGGTCTTGTCCTGAAGAATCACAGGGCCAAACAATAGGGATTATATCTCATCTGGTAACAAGAGCAAAGCCATAACTTTAAGAACTCTAATGATATATTTACCCCCTGATATTGCATTGGGGATATCAATTCAAACATTTTTAAAGGCTAAGAGTATGAGCCACAGCTGCCCAAGATATCTGTGAAAAATAACTGCCTAAAGTTGTCGACCCCCTGAACCACATTCAGCATTTAAAAGTACAAAGAATTTCAGTATTGATCAATAAAAAAAAACATACAAATACATAAATACCTTTGAGTTGGACAGTATGGTGTCAGTCTCATTGGCCAACATAATTCAAAACAGACCTAAAGAAATAAAATAAAATATACTAATGATCAGGATATCATGTTATCATAATAGTTAAATGAATTATTATTATAACTATGACCATTATAATACTGTATTAGTCACCTATTATTTAGCTGATTATTTAGCCTACAGGCTTCTCAAGGACAATCTCACTGAAAAACCCTGGGGTTAATGATTTTAAAATGTGAGACTTATTTCAAAAGCATAAATCTTACAGACCTCAAACCTTTGAACAGTAGTGCACTGTATGTTTGAGGTGGTTTTGCTTACTAGTCATATGGTTCATAGCCATGGAGATTGTCTTGGACAGGGGGTGCAGCAGGCCATCACAGCATGATGATCTAGGAACATAACAAGCTATTTGTCACAGAGCCAACAATATTACATGGGATTGGTTTAATAAAAGGAACCAAGCTAGAACAGAGGTGAAATGCAGAAAAGATAAATATATAAAAATCTTAAGATAATACATTGTGAAATAAATGCATATGGAATTATTATCATGATTAAACAATAACTCACCCCTTGTTGTAGAGGATTTTTTTTCTCTCGCGCTATTCTGAAATCACATTTTAGCAATATTGGTAAGTGACGTCACTGATTAAGTTAACAATACAGTGCATTCTTTTAGGTTAAATAAATTAGCTTACTTCCAATCACCCATTGACAAATTACCAGCAAAACTATAAAAAAAACTGTTATCTACACTAAATATGTGTTTAAAAACCCAAACTTTCATAAATAAGACCTTAACTTAACGTAACTTAGGCCTAACGTTCTCTTCTGAAACCGGTTAGCTTAGATGCTAACGGACTTTTTCAAAGACACAAAACCATTTCTTTAAAGTAAATATTCAACAGAAGCGTGTCAATTACACGTAAGAAATGTGTCAGGGACGTTTGTGTGTATTATTTGTGAGATTTTGTTGACTAAACTTACCTGAAAGCAGTGAAACCAACAGCGACAGACGGGAGTTTTGTTGTTTGTCAGTTGTTGATGACGTTTCTGGTTTCCATCTGCCCTTGCGCAGCTCACGTGCGCGCTCCAGTGTTTGATTCCGCGCATGCGCATTAAAACACTTCAAAGTCACGCAGCATTTAAATAAACATATAGAATTAAAATGTATAACATAATTTAAAATATCATTAATAAAAAGTTATTGCGAATAGATCTGAACGTTGTTGGTTATCTTATAATCTTAGGGGACCGTACTGACGACGTTGTCAGTTGGTAATCTGCCTGTTAAGTGATATTAAAATAATAACCTGCAGAGAACGTTCCCAGAACGTTCTCTTTAGGTTATACAAATAAAACCTAAAAATAATTAACTAAAAAAGACTGCCTACCAATGAGCAAAGTTATTGATTACTTAGGCATTATCTACTGCCTGATAATGGTCATTTAATTAAGCATTTGATAAATGGTGTTAAAGCACAAAACATTGCAAACCATTCAATTGGTTTAAGAAATTAAATTAAATTAAAATTAAAATTAAATTAAACCTAAAAATAACCTACAGGGAACGTTCTGGGAACGTTCCCTTAAAGTTATAAAACTTGGTTGGACGTCACCACGACAGACCGGTACATCGGCCGCATTACTGCAGAAGCTGCACCGATCCGTCTGTCAATCTCCCGTTCCATCTTTCCCTCACTCGCGAACAAGACCCCAAGATACTTAAACTCCTCCACTTGAGGCAGGAACTGAACCAACCTGAAGTGGGCAAACCACCCTTTTCCGACTGAGGACCATGGTCTCGGATTTGGAGGTTATAAAAAGTTATAAAAATAGAACTTAAAAATAACCTGCAGGGAACGTTCCCAGAACGTTCTCTTTAGGTTATAAAATTAAACCTAAAAAATAACCTACAGGGAACGTTCTGGGAACGTTCTCTTAAAGTTATGCAGATAGAACCTAAAAATAACCTACAGGGAACGTTCCCAGAACGTTCTCTTTAGGTTATAAAATTAAACCTAAAAATAACCTACAGGGAACGTTCTGGGAACGTTCCCTTAAAGTTATAAAAATAGATCCTAAAAATAACCTACAGGGAATGTTCCCAGAACGTTCTCTTTAGGTTATAAATTTAAACCTAAAAATAACCTACAGGGAACGTTCTGGGAACGTTCCCTTAATGTTATAAACATAGATCCTAAAAATAACCTACAGGGAACGTTCCCAGAACGTTCTTGTTTGGTTCCCAAAAAAATAACCAAATGGGAACCAAACGGGAACGTTAGGGGAACGTTCTGTGTTTGCTGGGAAGCTGGTGTGGAGCGCGCACTGCATGGCACGGAGGCGCGCGCGCGAACACTTGCATTTTTCTATCAACAGTGGAAATAACTTAAAATACTCTATCATTTCTGGTCATACAGAAAATAATAATACATTATTCTCAACTACTTTTATTTGTGTAAACTCACAATAACAAGAAAACGTTGTGCTTTTGTAAAATAAAATAAAACAATCAGACGCACTTTCATGATCTCCATAAACTGGAGCGCGAAAACTAAAACAAAATATAGCCTATGACTAAAGCTTGAAATGTCCACTTTAAAACGAACAAATTCGAATCGAAAGCTAATACCTTCTGATTATGTAATTCTCTCTAAAAGCGCATCTGCTTAACAGCGGAGATGGAGATATGATTTTAGCCAACACTTAGAAAACAATAGTTTATTAATAATATTAATGGCTCTTCTCATTCAGCACTGCGGGAAAAACATAAATTCCAGGTTCTAATTTGGCCTTAGAAAACCAGTAAAATCGACATTTTTTCCATATTAATTTGTGAATATTTTAAATGTTTAATAAAGGGGCAAAAAGTCATAAACAAAAATCTGAAAATGCGTCGATATTTACTTTTTTTGCACAGCAGTTTGTGTAGCCAGTTCAAATAAAAAATTTGGTGTTCAACTTTGCGTTTTAAAAAGACAACAACCGTTCATTTTTCGTTTTTCAATTACGGGTTAAAAAAGGAAAAACGAATGGACACAAAAGTAGCCTACATGGATCGTTTGGACAGAATACGAGACAGAGTACTTTATTAAATTAATAAAAGGAACAATAATTAGCCTATACTGGATTCTAAATCTCAAAGAAATGCCACAATCAAAACCTCGGAGCAGAAATGAGGGCGAAACACCCAGAAACTCCTCATGTCGTTCGCAGTATAAAGCCTTGTTTATACTCGACGCAGCCGCAAGAGCGCGAGTCACCGCAGACCGCGCGCGCACCTCTCCAGACGGACGAGGCATTTATACTTGACGCGCGCGCCGTTGTGTTATTCTTTGAAACGACAGGGGGCGACTCGGAGTAATTTACCTCTAAACCACCGGGAAACAGCAGTGAAGAAGTAGTTTGCGTGGATCAAAACCTTTCATCAAAATTCTACAATTATTTTTGAATGATACCTGTTGCTGTCTTAAGACAACTTTGATAAACTTTTAAGATCCACTTAAAATGTTGACTAATGTAGTCATGTGGCATTAACTAACATAAAAACATGCGTTACCTTTTTACTCTTTGGCAATGTTAATAAAAATATAAGTTTTCATTTTTTGTTAATATAGCATTTACAGTAACTGAGTTTGTAATACAAAACTACATGCAGTAGGTTTATTGTACTTTCACTGCATGCAAACTAAATAAAACAGCTGAAGCCTTATTGAAGAGTGTTTAAACTTTAATTTTATCAGCAGGGCAAACTTCTGCTACTGTAAATGTAAGCAGTTACTTTAGACAAGTGCAAACTGGGTGCTTAATAGAAATGTGTTTCTATTCACAAAATGAGAGGCTTTTATTGGTCGCCATCAATGTAAATGTTTCTATGTGTATAGAGACAAAAGAATGAGGTTAATCACTGTCTGTTACCATCAGTAACAGCTGTACTGCCTCACTTTTATTTATGAAGACATTTATGAATGCAAACACAAAATAAAATCTTTAGTTTTTGTTTTTATTTCACAGCAAACTATAAATACAAATCTCTTTTGTAAATGAATTAAACATTTTTTATCTATTGTGTATTATTTAAAATTCTAAGTACTTTGTAATGTGTGTAATGGCAAACAAAGTCTATGCATCGTTGTCCCTCAGTGCATCAAAAAGGACCTGATTCAGCTTGAACTTTACATCAAGCTTCTTCCTTGGGTCCACTTTTGCAAGCATGTCAGCTAAAACTTGGCTTTGACAAATTTGTCTCGAAGATTTTTCCAAACTTTTCGACAAAATACGTCTTCCTTCCCCAACGTCTTCGCAATTTCCCTCCAGGAATTCTGTGCCATCTGACTGTCTCTATGGTCCCGCATGGAAGGATCATAAACATGCTGGTACAGACGTACCAGCTCGGACAAAGTCGCCTCGAAATCGTTCATCTTCGGATGCGGCGCCGCGCGCGATGTTACAAAAAGTGCCGTGCACACCGCCAGGCGAAATTGGGTCTTGCGAACCCAACGCGCGAGACCGCCCACTCCGCAATGACGTCATTTTTGCCGCGCGCGCCTCGCGATCTTGCGGCTGCGTCGAGTATAAACAAGGCTTAAGGGTCTTTCCCTGCCATTAATGCATGGATAACACGCCACGTCTCCTTCCATAATAATGATAATAATAATGTCTAATGCGTTGGCTGTGATATTATATAAACCAACGTCCGTTGCCGTGATTTTTTAAATGACTTATCTTGAGAGGAAAAATGACGTTTTAGTCGCATAACATCGGTTAATGGAAACGCCGTCATTTCGCAATAGTTTTTTTTATAGGTATTTATTTTTAGATAATAGCGCAAAACATTTGCGCAAATCTGTAATCGGCAGCTGCACAATTCAGCACTGCAAAACAGCGTAAAAAGTAGCCTAGTTCATTTGACAAGGAGTCATATTCACGGTGGCCATTTTAAATGTTACCAGCTAAATGAGACATACTGAGAGTGTATAATTAAGTTCGCTTGAGTAAAAACAATAGGCTACTATTCAGATATTTTATGTGGGGAAGGGGGATTGGTTTGTTAAACTATGAATATGAAACCATAGTAAAAACAATTGGCGTTGATTGACGCCAATCGGACGTTCATGTTTTTTCCCGTCTATTTGAAAGTTATAAACATGTTGCATTCTATACGGCCTGATTATGTCATTTTTTAAGTTACATAGCTGCGTCCAGTTTTCCTCAACTTGACTAATTAAGAGGCGATATTTGACCGGCATATCATCAAAATGTCCGGAAAACGAAACCTCTGCCGGTCACTTTGACCGGCACCATTTTTTTCTAGCGGAAACTCTGATGTATATATATATATATATATATATATATACACACACACACATATATATATAAATAAACGGTCAAGGTCACTTTCTGCAGGAATAGTTATGTAGTATAATTATAACTGCATAAAAATCATCAAATGACATAACGTCAAACAATAATAATAATGATAAAAATAAAATAGTAGACTGTAAATGCTACTTTATTTAATTTATTTAATAAATCAGAGTATTAATTGCATATATCAGACTTATAGATATCTATCCTTTCCCATTTAGGAGACCAAGACTAACCCATCTTTTAGTATTACACCTTTTTACGCCATTTGATTCATATTATACGGCAAACAGTAGTAAAACAACACCAACCCTTACTACTCCCAGCATTGATTTGCAAATAAGAAATAAAAAGACAGCGGTCACTCAAATAGCACTTATGCCAATGATAACAATATAAATAATAAATAATAAGTTCAATGCCAGTCCAGCGAGGAAAGTACCCACTGGTAGAAGATTTATTTTTATTTTTATTTTTTATTGTGATCCTATTAGCACTAGCCTTCATTCACTAACTTTAGGCTGTCATGTCAGAGTCAATGGAGGAGTTCATAAGAGAGAGTTCACCAAGGGATTCCTCAGCTTCCTCAGGAGTACGAAAGAAATGTGTCTTACCAGCAAAGGCAACTCTCAGTGTGCAAGGATAGATCAGTGCATACTTAATGTCCTGATCACAAAGCTTTTTCTTAACCACATCAAACCCTCGGCGTCTCTGGACCAGAGCAGTGGAGAAATCCGGATAAATGAAAACACGAGCTCCTTTGAACTGTAGGGACTCTTTCTTCTCCCTGGCTAGTTTCATTACTTTTTATCCTGGAAATAATGAAACTTTACCAGGATCGGCCTGGGACCCTTGGCTCTGGAGTTGTCCTTCATACCTGTACGATGACAGCGCTCGATCACCGGAGGAGAGGAGAAATTCGCTTCACCTAGAAGCTGTGGAATCAAGTGTCTCACGAAGCCAAGAATATCTCTAGCCTCTGCCCTCTCTGGAATGCCGATGAATCGTAGATTGGAGCGTCTGCTTCGGTTCTCCGCGTCCTCCACTCATGATTTCAGGTCAATGTTTTCCTTTTCAAGCACTTTTACATGTTTGACCAGCTCTGTTATATCATCCTCATTTGAGCTGACTCTCTGCTCCAGCTCGATAACCTGCTCTCCAAACATTTGAACCGATCCATCTATTTTGGCCAGGTTGGCTCCGAGTGAATCAATTTTGGCATCCAAGTGTGAAATCATCTCTAGCTTAATTTGCTGCATCATGTCCAAAATACTTTGGAGAGTGATTGTTTCGTCACCCATTGAGAGGCCGGTTTCTTCCCACTCGCACAAAGAGAAGAATATGTTCCAATAACTAGTTGGTTTGAAGCTGGAGATTGGTTTAGTTTGCTTTTCTTGATATAACCCTAGTAGATCCTTGTACAAAATCGTTTTATAGTGGAAAAATTATGTCACAATGACCTCAATTAAGCAAAAACATTGGGCCAGCAGACTGAGCTTGCAGCACACACTCACACCACGGCAGCCATCTTGAAAAAAAAAGTAGTGAATTTCTGTTTCTGTTTTGAAGTCCATAAAAGTACAAACGAAATCCCATTCAAAGTCTGCAAGTTTTCGCAGAAGTGAGGAAGCCTGTAGGCTTACAGTTGTGTTCTTTTGTTGCGCAACTTGGCCAGTTCTTTGAAGACATTAAACAACATAAAAAAAAAAATGCAATGTTGGATGTTGTGATCAATAACTGATATTTTTTCTGCCCTGGTTAAAATACATCAACTCAATGTGTCTGTTTACATGCGCACTGTCATAATAAATACTACTAACTAAACTTTTGGAAGTGGGGTTGCCAGATTTAAAGTTTTATTCTACAACTTTTGTCTACTCATCACCCAGCTCATTAACAATATCATCCCCTCAAACCTTTGTGACAGAAATAATTTAACTCAATTGTCAAATGCACTCCTTGCAATGTTTATTGCATACATGACTACATGATAATATTAAACATGACATTTACCAGACTAAAATGCATGTTTGCACCCAAAAATGAAAATTCTGTCATTATTACTCACCCTCAAGACTTTCGTTCATCTTCGGAACACAAATGAAGATATTTTTGATGAAATCTGAGAGGTTTCTGTCCCTCCATTGACAGCAACGTCATTGCAACTGTCAAAGCCCAGAAAGGTGGTAAAAACATTGGTAAATAGTACATATAACTACAGTGGTTCAACCTTAATATTATGAAGTGACGAGAAAACTTTTTGTGTGCAAAACCCCCCCAAAATAACAACATTGTTGAATAATCTCTTCTTTTCCACGTCATTCTCCTACACTGTTGACGTAGTGTTAACAGTGCAGCGCTTATGGGTTCTACATCAGAACATAGGCTCACTATTGGCTAGGTCCTAGGTCATCACACATGACCAGAGTTGGCTAATAATAAGCCTACATTCTGACGTAGAACCCAGAAGCGCTGCACTGGCTTTTTTTCAAGGCTTGCACCTTTAAATCTATAACAGGGTTTGCGTTCTCGAGCCACCAGGCACTGTTTTGTGCGGATGAGTGGGCCGGAGCGCGTTAAAGGATAACTCTCGCCAAAATGCAACCTAGGGTCTTTTTGTTAATCTACCCGCGGCAAACTTTCGTTTAAAAGCATAATTAGAATGGAAACACCACTTTTAAGTTTGACCTTATTTTTGTTTTCGGTCAAATTGCCTTCTGAATGGGAGTGCTTGGGGCACGACTGTGATAGCATCAAAAATCGCTATTTTTAAAACACTAAGAAGGTTCGACACAACATGAAACTGTGCTGGAAGTATCACCAGGGGCTCTACACATGAACTCCAGCATTGAAAACATTGTTTGTGTACACAGAGTTTACTAACGAGAAAGATTTTGAACAACTCACTGAAGCTGTGTCCGCCGGCATTTTGACAGTAAAAAATAGTCGATCTAATAACTTTATTCTAGAGCTGCTGTAAAGCCTAAACAATCTATGTTACTGTAATTTCCTATTATCACTGTAAAGCTGCTTTGAAACAACCTATATTGTTAAAAACGCTATATAAATGAAGGTGACTTGACACTGTTTACACTACGTCAACAGTGTAGGAGAATGACGTGGAAGAGAAGAGATTGTTGAATAATGTCGTTATTTAGGGGGTTTTTGTGCACAAAAAGTATTCTCATTGCTTCATAATATTATGGTTGAACCACTGTAGTTACATGGATTATTTAAACAATGTTTTTACTACCTTTCTGGGCCTTGAAAGTTGCAAAGACGTTGCTGTCTATGGGTGGTTCAGAAACCTCTCAGATTTCATCAAAAATATCTTCATTTGTGTTCTGAAGATGAACGAAGGTCTTACAGGTTTGGAACGACATGAGGGTGAGTAATTAATGACAGAATTTTCACTAATCCTTTAAGTAAGGGTTAATGCCCGACGAGGTGTCCATTGTCAGGTATTAATGGACGACGGCGAGGCGTGAACCGTCCGACGCGCAGCGAAGGCCTCCGCCGAAGTCCATTAATACCTGACAGTGGACACCTCGAAGGGCATTAACCCGCTTATACCATGGTCACTTGCTAAATAACACATTTTTAAAACATTAGTTTATATTTTAATTAGTTTTACAATCGAAATCTAACGTTTTTACTAACAATAACTTGGTTTCTGAGATAGTCCGCTCAGCTCGTAGAACCCTTCAGTTTACTGCCTGTTGCTATGGTTAGTCACAGCTGATGTAGCCAGCGCATTTATTTATTAATTTCGAACGGTAAACAGTCAGTTTCACCAGATCTCCTTTACTAGATGTCCTCTATCACTTTTTAACGGACACCCTGCAGCCAATCAGAATCGAGTATTCACCCAGACCATGGTATAATGTTTATTAACAGCCGGCAGAAAGTCAGTTCAGCCGCCGCAAAGAGACTCAAACAATTACACATTTATGTGTTAAGAAATTCATTTCACTTCCCAATTCTAGACAACTAAATCATAAGACAAACTAGTTTTAGCATACATTTGTTCTATTTTCCTCTTTGGCTGCACAGTACATTTGTGCATTTCAGGTGGCATGTAACTTTTAAGAATATTACAGTAGGAATTGATCAAACTAATAAGAAAATTTCAATATTCCTTACATATTCTCATTACCACTCTTTTAAAGAAAATACTTAAATCTCCACAATTATTCACCAACAAAAAATGGTAATTTTTCAAAAATCATTCCAAACCCATATGACCTTCACAAAAGATGTTTGCAGCCTCAGTCACTGTTCACTTTAACTGCAGCATGTTTGCATTATGAAATATTATGCCTAATGTACTTTTGTGTTGCACTGAAGAAAAAAAGTCATACAGGTTTAGATTATATTATTCTAAACTAAATTGTGTCCAGTGCAAATCTTAAAAAAGAAAAACTAGTCTAGTATAGAAGAACTAATTACATTTATTCATTGAGAAGACACTTTTATTCAAGGCGACTCAGAAATGTGGAACATCACAAGCAATGTCATAAAATCCAACAACAGTCATATTACACAGTGCCAAGTATAAGATGGATCATTTCACAAGCTTTTTTAAATAAACAAAAAAGAGTTTAATGTATTTAATAAATATATATTAAGTGCTTTTGTTTATGATTGTGAATTAGTTGTGTTTGCAGAAATGGCGCGTCTTTTGCTGCCTTCATGTGGTAGAAAACTAGATTCCTAGTTAAGAAATTGGACATGAACAGCCTCTCAAGTTAAAATGTGAGTGTGATGAGCTAGTAATCACGATTGAAAGTTGTGATGGCTTCAGCAGATCTGTTGGAGTTTTTCAGCTCATTCTAGCAGAGAGGAACAGAATAGCGATGGATGAACCAGGTGATGATTTTTCAGTGACTAGAAATAAATGGAAGGAAACCAGGACGACTTCTGGAATGATACTGGAAAAGAAGTTAGTTATGGTCAGCAGTGTAAGTGAAATAGCTGTGTAAGAGTTTTATCATCCATAAAGCTGGCAAATTACAACAGTTACTGACAAATCTTATACAGCACAAGTGCTATTGTTCCAGTGCACTATCATCAGTCAATAAACATGAGCTCATATCAAAAGACCATCCAAAGGGGTTTGAGTGATTGATAATTAAAATCTTAACTGATCACAAAGATTTATTTAATGCTCCCAGTGTTATATTTCAATCACAATGCATTGTGGACAGCCTAATACATGGTCAAAAGTCCCTTTATCAAATATATGAAGAAAGTAAGTATTAAGAAAGTTCCAACCTACCTTTCATATAAATCCTGGCAGAGAAAACACATGACGGACGAGCAGCAGGTGAATAATCAGGAGATGCAGGTGAATGAAAAACAGACCAAAACAGTAGATCAAAATAATTTCTTCCTTTTTACATTAAATCTTTCTAAATTTCAACTTAAGAGTAAAACTTACAGTCAGTTGAGCTTGGCTACTTTGCACAATTCAATAAAAAACAGCTCTAACAAACCACCGAAAGCCACCAAATGCAACATCATGCTTGTACTAGCTGAAAAATCAGAACAGCATATGCAATTCACTTTTATATCTTTGCTGTGGTGCATCATGGGAGGTGGTAGACACCAAGTGTAGAAGTTGAAGGGGGTTTGTTGTTTAAAAATTAAAAAGCTTTTCAATTAGCAAATATGTATAAATGGTTGTTAAATAATAATTTGTGGATTAGGGAATGTACAAAAAGCTTTTTATTTTGAGATTTGGTTGTTTGGTGAATTTAATTCCTGGTTGTTTGTATGTCTATTAATGGTTGTGCCCATGAGTATAAATGCCCACAAGCTGAACTTGCACAGGATGGTCAGTCTGTGATGGAAGCTGGAGAGTGAGAAAGCTGCTGAAGGTTGGAATAGTGAGAAAGCTGCTGAAGGTTGGAATAGTGAGAAAGCTGCTGAAGGTTGGAATAGTGAGAAAGCTGCTGAAGGTTGGAATAGTGAGAGTGGACAAGCTGTATAATTTCTGCTTTCACAGAAAGGGCTTAAGCCTAGTCTCAGACTTCAATGCATGTTTGTGCTGTTTTAACTGAAAGCAGTTTGCACTGACACATATCATAATGTCAGTACTATTATTGCGAAATGGTAATGTTTTTTTTCCCCTTTTTTTCTAATGGATGTTCATAAAAGCTACTTAAAAGTCCTAATTTAGCTAAAGCCTGATCCTGGCTTAATCTAAGCCCTGTCTGTGACCTTTTTCACTTTGCTTAATTTGTTTTGTAGATAATTTACCCTGCCTATATTTGTATTTTTTATGTAAATATAGAACATTCATATTGTGTTAAAGTGTAATTAACCAATCAGGAGCTGTTTTTTTTAGGTGGAGAGCATGCAGTTTATGGTGTGACACTGATGTAAAGAACATCAAGAGACTCAAAAGAAACGGTCTAGTTTTGGTATATTGTATATGTGTATTTTTTTCATTCTTGCATTTCTTTAGTCTTCACTGGTGTTTTTATAAATTATTTTTCAGATGCTTCATTGTCACTGGAAAAGGGTGAGTAACATTCAGCTGCATCCCACACAAAGCTCGTAGGGAGTTTATCCCACAGCTCTTCAGATTTGAATTTGAACAATTTGTAATAAGGACTGTCTTTGTGTACCTAAAAGGTGAAAAGGGACTTGTTTTATTTTAATCCTAAACATTGGAGTCCTTTGGATCTGTGCAATTTACTTAAGTATTTTAACATTGAATTAAGAACTTGCTTGTTCTTAATATTGGACCATTTAATAGTTTGCCCAGTAGGCATTTACGAGCACATCATTTATTGACTGTCATAAATTAAATTTCTGTTTAATGTTTTAAATGTTTTCATTTAAATACATAGTTAGTTTTATACAGTGTTGAATCAGAATGGGTTCAATTGTAATACAGACTAAATGCAGTGTTTTAATGGCATTGCTGGGTGTACAGTTAATGAGACTAAAGAGCCATTTTGCACTCGATGTTTGGCATCCTGGCTAATGATGTCCCTGAAATTGTGCAAACTGAATTCGGTGAAAACAAAGTTGGTAAATGTTTTGATGCAAGTTATGCAATGTACAGTAAGTAAAAGTGGCACATTTAAAAAATTGTCAACCAGATTAAGTCATTGGAGTCTTATCAAAGGAAAAAAAGTCTTTAAATCTAGAAGAGAAATCTGTGTTCATTATAATGACACCTTTGATTCTCTGATCATGGTAATGTGCTTATGTAATGTGATACTTTTATTGTGATTCTTTTTATCCCATTTGTTAAAATCCTTTTGTGTACTGTTCTTATAAACATTACAAATAGGTTATGCAGATTGAGATTTAATGTGTAATGGGTATTTTACTGTCTCTTTTAGCAGCCGTCTTATGCCAGTGTTTTACCAGTCTTTAAGAGTTTTTGTATCTTTCGCTTTTTCCGCTTTCACACAGATTTTGGAATTATTATTGTTGTTTCATTTATTTGGTGTTTCATGTTAACTATTCCGTTTTCTCTGTAGGTCTGAGATCCAAAGGGGTCTGATATGATCTCTATCACTGAGATTGGTTTGTTCATGTGGTCCTTTTTCGTCCAACTTTGTATGAAAGTTGCAAACTTGTATTTTGTTACACTTCGTTTTGTTTATGCTTTCATTTTAAAAGTCCTTTTGTCCTTGGGATATAGTCCATGTTCTTTTTTTAAAAGCCTTTGTTAACCAACTTTTTGTTACTACCCTTTTTTTTTTGTCCCTTTATGATTGTACTTGTGCCCATATGCCCCTTAGTGTAATCTGTAATGCCCTATTTGTAAACCTCAAGCCTTTTATTCAAATTTTCAAAATGAATTTAAAGGACTTGGCAGGTTTATGTTCTTTTTTTTGTGTGTGTGTTCCCATTTGCCTGTGTTGGCTGGTCTCCTCTAGCTGTTTAGATAGCCCAGTCTTGTCTGTTGTCCTTCCCGCATAGTTTTTGTATTTATGGCTTGGCTACTTGTTCTATTTAAGACTTGTTTCTTTGTCCCCCCCCCCCCCATAATTATTTTGCATTTTGCCCCTTTTTTTTGTCCCTTCATCCCTCAAGCTACATCAGGCTCCATCGTCCCTCTGGCTCCACCTTGATCCGTTATCACCCTTGTTGTGCCCCTTTGGCTCCACGGCCCTATGATTCTGCCTTGGCCGTCCAGTGCTGTGGTCTTGCCTTGGGTCTTCAGCTTGCACCAGGTCCCCACCTCTAATGGCTCCATCTGAGTTGGTTGTCCCCCTGGTTCTGCCTGGCCCATTCACCAAAGGTCCACCCATCCCTTTATCAACTGTGCCGTGGCCCTACATCCTGGTGATCCTGCTGGGGCTTCCTCCCGTTATCTCTTCTGTGGTGGTTCCCTCTGTCAGCACTTGTCTTGGACACGCTTTTCTCCAGCTCCACATCTTCGAACCGCCACTCATCATCTTTTGCCTCTTTATTCATACCACTTTCAACCTTGTGGTGGTTCCATTTTGTACAGTGTTGTATTCCTGTGGGTCTCTTTTGTAGATGTTAATGTTTTGTATTTATGCAGTTGACTGACTTGTAATGTATTTTTCTTTTATTGTAATAGTGTTTAACAATTTGTTTTGAGAAAAAAATAAATAATTTTGGGGTAAGAGTCCCAGGGGTAAGAGTCCCAGGGGTAAGAGTCCCAGGGGTAAGAGTCCCAGGGGTAAGAGTCCCAGGGGTAAGAGTCCCAGGGGTAAGAGTCCCAGGGGTAAGAGTCCCAGGGGTAAGAGTCCCAGGGGTAAGAGTCCCAGGGGTAAGAGTCCCAGGGGTAAGAGTCCCAGGGGTTAGGGTTAGGGTTAGGGGTTAGGTTATGTGTGTAAAAGCGAAGATTGCACCCTGTATGAACTGCACCCCCATGTTTTTTTCGAGTTCTGTAGGTGTTAGAGAGCTGAAACTTGGTGTGTACGCTAATTAGGGGGCGGGGAGTCGACTGCACCATGTTTGGGCTCTCTAGCGCCACCAGGCGGTGAGATACTGAACTGCACCCACCTTATTTTTGCACCAACAGAGCTCAAGTCTTGTACATATACTAATCCGGCCAGGTCCGATCCAATGGGCTCAGTCCCGTCCCTCTAGCGCCACCAGGTGCCGAGCAATGTTACTGCACCCGCCGGTGCCCACTATAGATAGACAGACAGACAGACAGACAGACAGATAGATAGATAGACAGATAGACAGATAGATAGATAGATAGATAGAACGATAGAACGATAGATAGAACAATAGATAGACAGATAGATAGATAGATAGATAGATAGATAGATAGAACGATAGATAGAACGATAGAACGATAGATAGATAGATAGAACGATAGATAGAACGATAGATAGAACGATAGATAGATAGATAGATATAGTTTTTTTTATCAGTTATGGGGTCAAAGGTCAGTTTTCTATTCCTAGGGATATATATATGCTTCCATTGTTGCGATTTTATACTTTCCCTGTGTGAATCCTTTTACCTTTGTAAATAAAATGAAAAAATTTGCATTAATAAGATCAAGTTATTGTAAAATGTTATAAATACTTATAGGTAATGTTTATAAATGTTTTAACATATAACAATACTCAGGAATATCACAGATTCTATGTACATAGTTGTATTAAAGAGTACTGTCAGAGCACCCTAGTAATATTGATAATAAAATAAAATAAAATAAAATAAATAAATAAAAAAGATTCGGATGGGTGTCTGGGACTTGGTTTTACTTTACATGTGTGAATCCTTTACCTTTTTGAATAAAACAAACAACAACAAAAATAATCATTGAAGGCTTAAATTAAATGCTTAAAAAACACTTGGGTTGTCAGAGTCTTGTGTTTGAGCGAAATGTCTGTAATAGTAATACTGATTATAAAACATAAATAAAAAATAAAACAAACGATCAATGCATATGGTTCCCAATCCTCTATTAAACTTACCAGTAGAAAAGCATCAGGCTTTAAAGATTCCCCCATCCTTTGGCTCCCTCTACTGGTCACATCACAGATCGACAGGTGCTGTAAATGGAGCATACATTTGTAAACGTTAAAACATTTAACCTTAACGATTTCAAAGATTATATGTGCATGATTGTATAAAACGATACTACAGGCACACCACATTTTAAATGAGCTGGATCAATACGTTTGTATCCACTCAAGGTGAATTCGGGACTTTTATCTTGTTTTCCCGTTATTATTTTTATGATGTCGATATTAATGTTGTAATTATAAAACTATACTTTTATTACCGAGTGATGGAGAAATAGTCCCTGGAAATGAAAGTGAACTGTGAAGGTAAAAAATGACAGATTTTTTTTTTCCTAAAGGCTAAATTGTTAAAATACATACAATTTGTTGGGTTAAAATATATATATATATATATATATATATATATATAGATAGATTGTAGCGTTTTAAAAATTGTTTTAAATAATCGTCCTATATTTATTTTCTAGGTTATTACAGTGCTATAAGAATAATACAGCGCTATAACGTGCGATTTCATTGCATAACTTAAAATACGACACCTCATACAGTAGAAACGCTATGTGAATGGCAGTAAATTCTTGAAATCTGACATAAAAATATTTTTTTAATTTAATGTTAATTTTTTTTTTAAATCGGGACTTTTATTATGTATACGAATCCGCGATAAACCTTGAACCCGCGCATCGTGACCAACGGCGGCAAGCACCTGCCAGCGCACATGGGGTCTGTTCTGCACCCGTTATAATCCATCTCCTCAGAGACGAAAAATTTCAAAAATGGACAGGTGAGTGTTTTTATATATGTTTAATCTTTGACGTGTAATAGTTTGTGTGTGTCAAACCATGTAGTTTATTGGCGTTTTTTCTTGGGTTTATTCAGTGAGGATTTCGAGCCGTTCGATGTGGCATGTGCAGAGAACACACGCGGCCTTGTGACCGAGTTTCAAAAGTTCCAGAGTGTGTCTGAGTTTTTAAGTACGGATTCCCCGCGCATCCCCATATTTCCCACCGTGTTAGACAAGGCCCGCGATGTAGTGAGGTACTCGTATGATTTCGACGGGGTCGTCATCCACCTGGAGGATGTGAGCTGCCTTAAAGCTGGGCTCCACTACCTCTTTGTGGGCAAAGTTGACCCATCCAGGGTGTTAAATCACTGGCACATTCTCAGGAAGCACGTGGACTTGACTGCCTACACAGCTGAGGGCGTCATGTCCTTCCGCAGGTCGATGGGCAGCGTTTTGGCCTACGTCGACGGTGGCTACTTTCTAAACATAAGTTGCGTGCCGGTCGACCCGAACAACACTGCCCCCATGTTCCGTAGCGATTTAATGGCGAAGGCGCATGCCATTGGCATGATTAACGCCGTCTACAGTAACTTCACCGCCCGGCTGAAGGGCCTGCCGCCGCGTGACTTGGCCAGAGCCAGCATCATGAAGAATGACCTCGGCAACCTGACCAAGATGAACGTCCTGGCCGGCGACCAGAGGTTCCTGCTTGACCTCTTAATGAGCTCAGTCAAAGATGTGAACGTTGACGTGGACATGGGTATTTACCTGACACTCACCAAGTTCGGGCAGAGGGACAGTGGGTGGTTCGACCTTAGGCGGCTTGTCGACACGCGGGGAGTCGCCGACATCTCGTATCACGTGGCCGTCAACATCCACCCTTCTAGCGACGGGACCGTCAACCTCCTGTGGTCACGCTGTGGGCTGCAGGAGGTGGTGGGTCAGCGGGGGACCCTGTTCTCCTCTTATTCAATGACTGAGACGGCAAACTTTCAGAGTAACCTCGACCACCTGCCCATGGACGTTGACCCGAGGCTCATGGACGTCATACTGAGCCAAGACGTCAAGGTCAACTTTTTGCAGCTGTACACCGTGACCCCACATTGCCACACGCCGGCCGCGGCGAAGCACCCGGTGAGCCGTGTCGTGACCATGTGCGACATGCACAATGAGCGACACCGGAGGATGATCAACGCATCAGCGGACCGGTAAGTCGGGCATCCATGCAGAAGAGCACGTTTGTTTATAAAACTACACCTGTATTACAGAGTAACGGAGAGAGAGTAATCGTGAACGAATGTGATAGCGAAACATTCGGCAAAAATGTAACACTAAGAAAAAACACACACACACACACACACTAAGATGAGCATCGAAAAGCCTTGTTTAAAGTAACTGTATTATCTTCTGTCTCAATGCAGGTACGTGGCACACACAGATGACCTCGCGGCGAAGACGGTGACCCAGGCCTACGCCAGGTTCGAGGGGGTCTTTCTGGTCGGGCCCCAATTTCACGAGGTGCTTCACCTTCAATAAAATCCTCATGCTTTTGCTTATAAGGTTTTGCATGATCTGGCACTTCATAATCTCTCTGAGCTTTTAACCCTGTACACACCAGCACTTGATATCACACACACACACACACACACACACACACACACACACACACACACACACACACACACACACACACACACACACACACACACAACACAACACACACACACACACACACACACACACACACACACACACACACACACACACACACACAGGCACACTTCAAAGTCAGATCTAAGTGCTACTGCAAGGTTTGTTGATACTTCTAAACATAATGTTTATGCTGCATATGCTACCTAAATTATTGATCGTCTAAAAACCTAGTCATGGTTATTGTTATGTCTATTCTTACCCGTTTGGTACCAATTAATTTGAGTTATTAAAATTTGTGTTTTTTTAGGTTTGAAATAAATGGTTTAATACTTTGTCTTTTTCTTATATAGCATGGTCATATTTATCTAAGCATATTTTGGTATATTTGTATAGTCTCACCTAACACACATATATATATATATATACAGTACCAGTCAAAAGTTTGGAAACACTACTATTTTTAATGCTTTTGAAAGAAGTCTCTCATCAAGCCTGCAGTTAAAAAAAACAACCAAAAAAAACCCCAAAAAAAAACAGTAATATTATGAAATATTATTACAATTTAAAATAATGGTTCTCTTTTTTAATATATTTTAAAATGTAATTTATTTTTGTGTGATGCAAAGCTGAATTTTCATCAGCAAGTACTCCAGTCTTTGGTGTCTTATGATCCTTCAGAAATCATTCTAATATGCTGATTTGATACTCAGTTATTATCAATGATGGAAACAGTTGTGCTGAATCAAATAATCCTGAAAAAAGTATATCAGGTTATAAAAAAATATTAAGCAGCACAACTGTTTCCAACATTGATCATAAATCAGCATATTAGAATGATTTCTGAAGGATCACAAGACACCAAAGACTGGAGTACTTGCTGATGAAAATTCAGCTTTGCATCACAAAACATAAATTACATTTTAAAGTATATTAAAAAAGAGAACCATTATTTTAAATTGTAATAATATTTTATAATATTACTGTTTTTTTTTTTTTTTTTTACTGCAGGCTTGATAAGAGACTAAGAGAATAAGAGATAAGATAAGAGAAAAATAGTAGTGTTTCCAAACTTTTGACTGGTACTGTATATGTATATATATATATTATGGCCGGGACTCGATTAAAAAAAAATTAATCTAAACAATTAGAGGCTTTGTAATTAATGAATCGAAATAACAGTGTTGATTTATCAAGATCGGCTCGCGCTGCTTTGGTTCAAACTGATAAACGGTCCGTCAACCACACAATAACAAGCAGTTTCGTTCCGCTTGCATTACGTTTGCCCTTTGATGTCGGACAATGTTGTGGTCGCGCCGGCGAATTATGAGATTTTCGTTATTTCAAATAACAACCCTTCCTCCCACAAAACTCTCCGGTTCTATGCGATTCACGTAAATGACCCAATTGACCAAGAAAACTACAAGTTTGCAGGTGTGGGTCTGAAGTCATGAACGCTAGTTGGTGCTCCAGTATAATCGGTCCGCCGAAACTCATCCAGTGAGAAACGTTCTGCGGTGCAAAAATAAGTGCGATTAAAATGTGGAAAAAAATGTTTTACGCGTTATTTTTTGTGTAATTAATTCATCTTAATTAACGTGTTAAAGTCCCGGCTCTAATATATATATATATATATATATATGTATCTATACATATATACATATACATATATATATATATATATATATATATATATATATATATATATATATATATATATATTTTTTTTTTTTTTTTTTACAATTTTAACATGTGATAAAGTCAAAAAATTAAGAGCTCAAATTCGTTTTATACATTGGTTCATAGAGTTTAGCCTATATGCAGCCATTCAGTACTACAGCCATCTAGTGGTTATTGATATTATTGTTTTTTTGTTAATTTTATACCAACATTAGACACAGGGTGGCGCCACTTCAAGTCACTTCATCTTTAGCTTTTAGCTCTCTGAACTTACTGGTTTGATTTTTATTTAATTTTTAAATCAATTTAAATAAATATTAAAACTAACATAAAAATAAGCAGAATTTACATATAAAATGTTGTGCTTTTAGAGGTAAATAAATTCATAAATAACACAAAAATAAGAAATAAAACAACAACAACAACAAAAAAACGAACATAAAGTGATAGTTTTATTTTATTTTATTGAAGATAGTGATATTTAACATTTTATAAAGAAAAAACAAACAAAAAAAACAACAACAATTGGATCCCACGTGAGACCCTTTTTTTGTCCACAAACACGGAATTAAGGGCTGTAATGTGAGTGCGGCTCGAGGGTTAAAGCTTATTTGTTGATGCCGTTAAAGATACGATACTGTTGTTGGTATGGTTTTATTAGGCATTTTATTTTTGTCTACTGTCATTAACGCATTGCATGTATAATTGTATTTTGTGTCTTGTTCCTATATTCTGTGAAGCGCTTCGAGATGCTACAACGATGCTATAAATAACGCTTATTATTATTAATTATTATTATTATTGTTCTTACCAGGTCATGCCGGCCTCCGATTTCTTCGCAGAGCCTATGCTCGACCGCCTGCTGGAGACGGTGCCGATGCTTGTGCCTTTCCGGCAGCAAGACGGCGTCGGCCTCCAGCACGTGGTGCACGCGGTAGCCAGCCACCTGAGCGGGTCCCTCCACGACCTCCTGGACCATGCGCGCGGCATGGGGGGCTACGAGAATAGCTGGCGCGCCTTCCAGCTGGAGCTCGCGACCGAGGAGCTATTCTACGGCCGGCCGCTGTGCCGCTCCACGCGGCAGTTCAGCCGGGCCCTGGGAGTGAGCGCCACCAGCCCGAACAGTCTCACCAGGATGAGGGGCTTCCTCTGCCTCGGGCCCATAGGCAGCGCCAGCGTCGGGGAGTCTCCTCCCCCTTTGGAGACCTGGACCAAGGACGATGTCCAGAAGGCCAGAGTCCTCCGCCTTTTCCCACTGACCGACAGCCTGGCGGCGGGCCATCAGATCGTCGGGGAGCAGATGGCGAGGATCCTCCTGTGCGACCTGTACCAGCGGGACGCCCCCCTGCCCGGCCAGTCCCTCAAAGGCCCGACCCTTCCTTTCGGCCGGCTGGTCGACTGCCGGTCGGTCTCAGAGTTCGCCCGTGAGGTGGCGGACAGGAGAGCCTTCGGGTACCCCCTCACGTTCGGCCGCGCGGTGCAAATGGTGACCGCGATGGGGTACGACCCGGCCCACTGCCTCAGCCTTGGCCTCGCCCCATACAAGTACTTCCCGCACATCAAGTACTGGGACGAAAAACGGCACCTCAAGGCCAAGTGGAATAACAAAGACTACGTGGAGCTCCACCAGCCGGCACACACACCGTCGGCCGCCGGACGCGCGGCCTCCTACCTCGGAGACATCTGCGCGAGGATAGATGAGCTCGGGCTGTCGTACTCTCGCAACCTCGTGCGGTACCGCGAGCACGGGATGCCCTGGCTGGAGCGCTGCGTGGAGCGTCTCCCAAAGGGGATGCCCAAGGAGAGGGCGATCAACTCCCTGACCTTCCTCAGCTGCATTGGGCTCATTCAGAATGGAGACTTTGTCACCTTTAGTAAGATGGCGGAGCTCGAACGCTCCATGCCGGTGTCCCAGCGTCACCTTCAGGATCTGCACATCCTATCACGGCTGCTACTGATCCAGAACCCCGCTGTATGGAGGTTTCATGAGAGCATACCATATAAGCTGGTTGTGCCACGAGACGCGCCCAGCACACCCGCCCGTCCGCGTCCGCCTCCCCAGGAGGAGAGAGTGGAACCCCTGGATGTGGAGGAGGAAGAGGAACAGGTCGAGGAGCAGGTCGTGGAGAGGATAGAACCCACCTCGGTTCCGGCCAGCACAAACAGCAGGTGGACAAATCTGGAGGTCGGCCTCATTGACCTCAGCCCTGACTTGAGCCACCCCGCCGCCTACAACAGCTATGTAAAGCGCTGCACTGAAATCTCCGTCTCTGTCCGAACCTTTGTTTCGTTTAAGAGAAAAAGGCAGCGCCTGATGGCAGAGCAGTGAGAACCTTTCCACGTTTATTTTTTTATTTTTTTTTTGCACACGGTATATAGTTCTTTGCATATTTTTTTTTTTTTCGTAAGGGCGTGTTTTTCCTCTTCTTAAAGTATATTTTTATTTTTAAATAGGATTTTTTATTCGATTTATTTATTTGGATTTGAATTTGCGCCAAACAGCTTATTTTTGTTATATATTTATACACACACACGGGCGCATATATAATATTTATTTTATTTTTTTTAATATTTGTAAATAGTTATGGTTCGTTATGGTTAGGGTTGTGTTTTATGCCTTTTCAAAAAAAAAAAAAATAATAATTAAAAAAAAAAATACAAAAGCCAAAAAAACCACAAAAAAACCCCAAAAAACAAACCAAAAAAACAAACAAATTTTTAACCCAGCCTCTGACATTACCCAAATCAGTGTAATGGCAGTGCCAGTCCCAAGCCTGGATGAATGGGGAGGGTTTTTGCTCACGGTTCACTTTTGTTTAGATCACTTTGGTCCAGCTCAGTAATCCTGTGTCACCAATCACCACACGTCCAGCCCGGACACTCACTGTAACGATGAGGTAAGTACGAAGCAGAGAGAGAATCCAAATGCAAGCACTATTTTAATGACACAAACAGGTAAATCCAGGGCAGCTACACTAGATAACAAGGGGGCATGGTTAATCAGAAACACCTGGGGAGACTAATAAACAAGAAAAACTACCACACAAGACAAGGAGAGCACAAGACAGGTATCATCACACTCACTCACTTTACCTGCTGGCATCGTTGCGATGGACATCCTTTCTGCAAATAAACCTGTTGATTACCTGTGTGAATCCTTTTTTTTTTTTTTTTTCTGTGTGAATAACTCAATAAATGAGCATTTATGACATTCATTCTTTGTAAAGGCTATAGAGATGATTATACATGTAATACGCATAACCATAAATGTCACACATATAACATTCATGCATTTTAAACATTTGTCATTTTTAAAAATGTGTACTTGTAATTTATAACGTTACATTTTGAGGTTTTCCCCAAACTAAATGTGGTCATAAACAAACAATAAATCAATCAGTCTATAATCAAGTGTTTATAACTTTAGTTTATTATGAATGACATAGACAGTCATAATAATAACATTCATTGTTATCACTTTTCAATCAGATTCATTTATGAAACATTAGTTAATACATCAGCTAACACAATATATATTTATATATATATATATATAAACAGATAAAGTAAACAGAGCAAAGTTTCTAAAACGGTGTAATGTAAACATGATTTCATTTATTTTACATTTCCGTAAACAAACAAGTAAACTAAAGAAATATAACAATTTGTCCTTTAGCTTTAGCGAGTAGCATTCTGAAACTGGGACTTTTTTTGTGGGGGGGGGGGGGGGGTGGTCGGGGGTCCTTTGGGCAGTGAATAGGGAAGTGAAGGCGGAAGAAAAACGAGAGTAAAAAGATCGGAAAGGTTTGTGTATTTTTTTAACAATATTTTACTAATAAATTATTAGTAATTGTTGTAATTAACAATAACAAATATTAATACATTCTGTATAAGCGGAGTTCATGATCAGTTCATGTTAAGCAATGTTTATTTAAATAAAAAAAAAAGAAAGAAAAGGATTACAATTGAAAGTGAACAGATCAAAAAAGTCCTTTCACTTTTTCGTTTGAAGCTTTGCATTCTGACATCGGGACCTTTATTTTGAAAAAAAAAAGACGCGCACCTTTGCAGAGAGCGTCGAATTGTCAGTGAAACAGGTGCGCTTGTAACGGAGCAAGAGGAAAAAAGGGAAGAACAAAAGTGATCAAAGAAATGGAAAGGTTTGTGTTTATTCTTTAACTCGTTTTATTTATGTTTTTGTTTTATTTATTTTTATTTACTTACTTTTTTTTTTTTTTTTTGCATTATGGACGTTCAAAAAGCTTTTCTCCGACAACCTATAGGTGTTAACTAACTTCGTGTAAAATGAGCAAAATTAATACATTTCTTTCAACTCTGATGTCTAACATTGACGTTGTAACAACACAGTTGTTAATTATCTCCGTGTCAGTGACCGGTGCGAATTTAATCTAAAATGTTCAACGTCTGACGGGGCCTACTCTGTGTAAATGACTCAGCGTTTTTGTCCGTTTTAATGACCGACGTGTTTTCTGGCCCAACTTTATATTTGGTGGCCTTAACTACTATTTACTGACACGAAATTAAGTGACACAAAAAACAATAATAAAAATAAAAAAAAGTACAATGTACTAGTTTTCTTCACATTGTATTGGTAAACACTTTTTTCAGCTATTGGGGTTGGGGGTGGGGGATGGTATTTGAGGTTTAAGGGATGGGTCAACAGCGTAGTACAAATGTAATTACAAAAATGAAATATAGCTGCAATCAGCAATTAATTGGGTTCAAGGACTTCATGCCAACTACGGATTTTAGAAGTTTCTGCTTTGTGCATGCAATATATAATAATAATAATAATAATAATCCTAAAAAAAATAGCAACAGTATATGGTCACTTCGCGGTTGAACCCCTGATTACAGATGTAATTGGGTGACAATTCGGGCACTTTTATGCTCTTTGGTCATATATTTTTAAAATACATACTAGTTTGGGCAAATTCCTCTTTCTTTGTCAAACTAACAATAAAACCACCTTAAACAACAACAACAACAACAAAAGAAAAACTATTACCTTTCTATTAAGATTTTTTCATACATTTCAACCTCCTTATAGGTGTCCAAATCACTGTTTTCTCAACAACAACAACAACAAAATGTACGTACGCAAGTTCATTCATATCTACGTCGCGACTAGACGTTTAGGCCACCATAATATAAAGTGTGAACAGTTTTCTTTTATTTTGGATGTTTAATATCCAATTGAATCGTTTTAATGAGAGTTGAATTGAATTTTTGTAATGTATTGTATCGTGTTTTTCTCTCAAAGGTTGGTTGTCCACTGCCTGGTGTGTAAGGAGCTGCAGGATGACATCTACGAGCATCTGGCCAGTGGGTGTCTGACTGACGGCACACCGGCTGAAAGGGCTGCGGCTGCGGATCAAGCCCAGGCTTCCGCCAGAGACTGGGCGCGGAACGCCCGGGTTTGGGACTTCGAACATATATGTGGGCTACTGCCGGACAGACGTTGCCAGGAGGCAATGGTGAAGGAGCTTCTTCGGCTAGGCTTCCTCATCAGGAACCAGCCGGACCTCAGTGAAGAAGCTCCTTCTTCATCGGCCGGCCCTTCCACCTCCACCGCTGCTGTCGTCCCATCTGGTCAGCGCAAAAAGTAAGTGCAGCAAAGCATCGTTTGCCGTGCGACTTTATCGTGTACAAAATAAAGTTTGGTAATAGCAACATTATTGTCGGCATGCACCTGTCTTGTCTCACGTAATCTTAAGGGTGGCGTCTTAAGTATCCTGTCTGTTTTGACCCGTTTCATCCAAACAGGCGTTCCACTGGCTGTCTTTATCAATGTAAGACCATTTTGCGGGTGGCCAAAGAGGACACGGATAGAATACGTGGGGACCTGGTGTTGGGCCGCAATATTTCGCGAAGAGACAAGACCGTGTACCGTTATCACTGTGAGGCGGTCCTCGTCTACAATCATGCGCAGGTCCCCATGGCAGTGCAAAATCTAACAGTAAGTCCATCCATTCTGACCAGTTTACACTTTCACAAATTAACTCACACGCACATACCCTCGCTCCCACACACACACACACACACACACACACACACACACACACACACACTCGCTGGCTCGCTCACTCCCTCACTCACTCACTCAGGTTTGTTTTGCTATCCAAGTGATGGCATTCAATGGGCGTAATGGTTTTTATACTGTACAAACTGCCTTACACCTAGTCTAAACCTACCCATGACAGTAAACATTGTGCATTTTTACATTTTGATTTTTTTTTTAAAGCTATTTCAAAAATGAGGACGCACGCAATGTCAGGTTTACGTCGTAATGGTCGTGCCATTATACAAATTGTGTCCTCATGAATCACAAAAACAAGCACACACGCTCGCTCATGCAAAAATAATCACTCACAAACTCACCCACCCACCCACCCACCCACCCACCCACCCACTCACTCACTCACTCACTCACTCACTCACTCACTCACTCACTCCTTTTTAATGACACCTTCGATGTTTTTTTAAATGACACCTTTGATGTTTTCCAGGATGCGGATTGGGTGGGCCGTGTCACCCACAGGAGCAGAGTGGTCCTCCGGGGTCAATGGAAAGACGCTGGCCATTTCAATACAGCGCTGACTCTGGACGAGGAATTTGTAAGTTTCACTAAGACATTAACTGTAGTAGATTGCTTACTACACCATGTTTACATTTAGGTATGTACAGTTAGGTTTAATTTGCTCCGACACATTTCCCCATGCTTGGGTCACTTCTGCAGAACTCTTCACAAAGCTCTCCCAACCGACATTTCATCTTGGCACAGCAGTTCACTCAACAGACTCTAAATGCACCAAATCTACCAAAACAATTGATTCATGTTTCAAATCAACTCAACTCTTCCAGAACCCTAGCAAAGGTTTATTTTATTTTATTTATTTTTTAATTCAACAAACACACTTTTTTATCAATCCGAAAGCACAGACCTTAAAAGCACATCATATATTTCATTACAACATCACTGTGGAAATGTAGCAAATTTATGTCTCGTTCAATTTTGCAAAATGTTTTTGTTTTGAACACGAGTTTAACAGTTTTGACAGCAGTGTGTACGCCTGTGCAGCTTGGCCTGTGTGGAACATAAAGTTTTGATGTCTAAGTGCAAAAAAAATTCAGGTAAAAATCGAAAGATGTCGTCATCTAATGCACTTTGTGGCATAGCACTGATAAATGGTCCACAGTTTAGCCCAAAACAGGTTTCTGCTGTGCTCACTGTGTGGATAGTTTTGACAAAGTGACCCTGATAAATGTGTGACCCAGCGATTGGGAGAAAGGAGAAAGAAAGAAAGAAAAAAGTGTAATAACCCGTATGACCCTTTTTTCATAGACGTTGCAGACCTACTTTGCAAGGATCAGGCACCAGAGTCTCCGACCACTGGAAGGATCCAACCGGCTGTTCGTCTCCGGGTCCGGTCAGGCCGTGCACAGCGTCTCCCAGGACATGTACAACTTTCATGCCATGTAAATACCTGCACAGACACCTCCACGCGCACATGTGTGAATACATACTCTCGGTTGCATCTTGTCAGTCACAGTCATTTCACGATTAACATTTCCTTTTATATCGCATTTTTACAGGTACAAACTGGAGACGTGGACGAGCCTCGACGTTCGGAGGGCCGTCGGAGTGGCGGCAAAACGGCTCACCACACAGCAGCAGCGCACCCTCGACGCCTACCTGGGCCACTGCGATGGTGAGGTCCGCGACGAGGACCTGGTTGACGCGGCCGAGCTGCTGCAGTCCTTGGCCGTGTATGTGTCTCTTCGTTTACCTAGGACATAGCACAAACCATTTGTCCAGCGGATTAGCAACTTGTCCACGTTTATCATGTAACAGTGTAAACTTTGTTTTCCTCACCTATACAGGCCGCCTTCTGACGAGGGGACGCCGGTTGCGCCCCACCGGCGGTGTTTCACCGAGTTCCTCTCCGCATTTCCCGTCTCCCTTCAAGGCCAGCCTCCGTCAAAGGTGCAGCGCACCGGCTGCGGTTTCCCAGGAGACCGCGCCTATTACGACAAGTGGCGCCTTTCCCAGTATGACCTCAGGAGAGCGCACCTTCTCGGTAAGTCTCCAAAACAGTCAATACAGCGTTGGCACCCGTTAACTGTACATTACCTCACAGTGACAAACGGCACGCACGAGTAAAGTCTTGTCATTTTGCCTTTCAGGATACTTTGGCACGCACAGACCTTCGGCCGGAAAAGTGGCGCGGCTCATTTCCGCGGAGGGGTGGAGCGGCAATTGCCCGCAACCGCTTGAGATTGTTGAGGCGTGGAAACCGCCCTCGAGAAGCCAGGTGGAGAACCACCCTCTTATAATCCGGCACGTCACCGAGCAGTCTTGGACAGGCATCGCCATTAAGGACTTTGGCCCGCCGAAAGGGTTTGGTAAGGACACCTTTTAGTTAGGGATGCAACGATACCACTTTTGTCCAGACCGAGTGCGATGCTTTCGTCTTTGGTAGTCGCCGTATATTTACTGTGTGAGCTTCTGCCACTTTTATTATTCATTATATTGCTCTCTCATATTTTATATTGTATTTATGTAATAGCACCGCACTTATGTACTAATCTGGTAACAGTTCATGTCTTACTGGCATGTTCAATTTAGTTTTAATCCAAATGACGCTGTGCTGAGTGAACCATCAACAACAATCAAGAGCATGCAACACCAAGTGTGCTGTCTCCCTCAATCTTTGAGGTTTTCAAAATGTTCTGCTCGTGCACCACATCTATATATGGCCCAATGATGTGACGTGCATTACTATACTTTGTTTGATATTTCAGTAATTAGATACACTTCATTTTAAATGTGTATTTTTTTTTGAAGGCCAGAAAATAAAAATATAATTGTACCACAGCCATTAACTGCACCCAGATCTAGAATTGAATCCTGAAACGTTTGTCTAACGTGCAAGTTCTGTCTGTCCAGCAACTCAAAATGTAATTTTTGTCCCTATTTTCAGGACTCATCGCGACCCAGCAGTATTCAAAGGGGGACGTGGTCTGCGACTACCACGGTAGGATCATCACGGCCGCGGAAGGGAAAGCCATCCTGAGCCGCCTTCGTGATGAGGCTGGCTACCTATTCTTTTTCGACTCGCCCCGTGGAAAAATGTGCGTGGACGCACAAACGTTCCCCTGCGCGTGCCACCCTGGAAAAGACACGTTCGGCCGTCGAATAAACCACTCCGGCAAGTCCTCGAACCTCAAGCCCTTTCGTTGCGAATTAAAGCTTGGCGACAACGTCAGTGACGTCATCCTTTTTAGGGCCACGCGTGACATCTCCGTGGACACAGAATTGTTTTTTGATTATGGGGTCAAGCGCAGGTCATTTCGTGGGGAAGGCCTGGAACTGGAATGGCTAGATGACTAGATGACTAGGCAACTCTAGAACAAGCTTCTTTTTTGTTTGTTTGTTTGTTTGTTTGTTTCTTTCTTTCTTTCTTTCTTTCTTTCTTTCTTTCTTTCTTAAAAAAAAAAATGTCCCATTTTTATTTTTATGTCACCTAAAAAAAATATCCAAACATTGTCTGTCTGGAGTCTTTCATCTGCTGGTTGTCCAAGAGAAATGAACCCTAACGTTATCCCTCCCCCTTGTTGAACTCTGCATTGATTATGACAGCGCTTCCACCTTATGTGCAGGAGACGTATTTCCAGTATTTACAGTGGTTGTGCTGTGTGAAGAGGGTAGGCCAGTGAGAAACAGCTGCACAGCCAACCCATCAATGCTGCTCTGGAAATGCTGCTCTTTTTTTATTTTTTATATAGTCCCCCGTAGAATCCCCTTCCCCTCATTCCACAGACAGTTTTTTCATTTTTTTTTTTTTTCCTCATTTTATAGTTATGTTATATATAGTTATTTATTTTATAGTTCTGGTATATAGTTTTTTATTTTATAGTTTTCTAATGTTTAAATTGTTACTTTTTATGATGTTATTTTGTAAAATGTTTGTCACTTTATTTTTCAAATAAAACTGTTACCCATCTCTAAAGTTCTCTGACTGTTCTCTATACATTTTTTAATTTGAGATGTCATGCATTAGTATATACAAATAAATTACTTTTTGTGTATACAGGAAGTGAGCCCCCCACCCCCCTGAGTCCAGTTCTCATGCTCCGTAGGCCCTTAACACTGCAACAGAAAACAAAAGTTTTTTTTTTACAGAAAACAATTTAAAAATGAATGCAATGTTTATTCACAAACTCAAAATGTAGATAGATAGATAAATAGATAGATAATAGCCCAAAGTTTAAAATGACCTGTCAAAAATAGATTTTTTATTTTAAGGTTCTGAAATCACTCATAAACACTGAAAGGTCACAAGGTCAAGCTGTCTGTCATAGACTGTCGAACTAATCAGATGATGAAACTACAAATGTTAGTATGTATAATTTCATATAATATGTATTTATTTTTCATGTGATTATGTATAAAATATTAGAATGTGTATAATATTTCAGTGGGGTTAATGGCAAAGGGATTTAGGCCAAAGGGCTGTTTTGAATGGGTTAGGGTTGAATGGGTTAGGGATGAATGGGTTAGGGGAATGAAAAATCCAAGATCTGGGACCCTTCGGTCCCAGAAATGGCTTTGCACTGGCCCACTTTCTGCTGACTACTAAAGGTCACCCAAGGTCAAGGAAGGGAACGATGCCGTGCTCCAACGTCCCACAACAATGTCCACTCAGCAAATACGTAGATCTGTATATAGTATTAGTAATAATAGTCATAATAATAATAATGTGAACACCAATAACCCGTCTCATAATATCTGTTTTATATTATATGTCTGCC
>CM038634.1:85000-100000 GCA_021554675.1 Leuciscus idus | reverse complement strand
ATGGCAGTAAATTCTTGAAATCTGACATAAAAATATTTTTTTAATTTAATGTTAATTTTTTTTTTAAATCGGGACTTTTATTATGTATACGAATCCGCGATAAACCTTGAACCCGCGCATCGTGACCAACGGCGGCAAGCACCTGCCAGCGCACATGGGGTCTGTTCTGCACCCGTTATAATCCATCTCCTCAGAGACGAAAAATTTCAAAAATGGACAGGTGAGTGTTTTTATATATGTTTAATCTTTGACGTGTAATAGTTTGTGTGTGTCAAACCATGTAGTTTATTGGCGTTTTTTCTTGGGTTTATTCAGTGAGGATTTCGAGCCGTTCGATGTGGCATGTGCAGAGAACACACGCGGCCTTGTGACCGAGTTTCAAAAGTTCCAGAGTGTGTCTGAGTTTTTAAGTACGGATTCCCCGCGCATCCCCATATTTCCCACCGTGTTAGACAAGGCCCGCGATGTAGTGAGGTACTCGTATGATTTCGACGGGGTCGTCATCCACCTGGAGGATGTGAGCTGCCTTAAAGCTGGGCTCCACTACCTCTTTGTGGGCAAAGTTGACCCATCCAGGGTGTTAAATCACTGGCACATTCTCAGGAAGCACGTGGACTTGACTGCCTACACAGCTGAGGGCGTCATGTCCTTCCGCAGGTCGATGGGCAGCGTTTTGGCCTACGTCGACGGTGGCTACTTTCTAAACATAAGTTGCGTGCCGGTCGACCCGAACAACACTGCCCCCATGTTCCGTAGCGATTTAATGGCGAAGGCGCATGCCATTGGCATGATTAACGCCGTCTACAGTAACTTCACCGCCCGGCTGAAGGGCCTGCCGCCGCGTGACTTGGCCAGAGCCAGCATCATGAAGAATGACCTCGGCAACCTGACCAAGATGAACGTCCTGGCCGGCGACCAGAGGTTCCTGCTTGACCTCTTAATGAGCTCAGTCAAAGATGTGAACGTTGACGTGGACATGGGTATTTACCTGACACTCACCAAGTTCGGGCAGAGGGACAGTGGGTGGTTCGACCTTAGGCGGCTTGTCGACACGCGGGGAGTCGCCGACATCTCGTATCACGTGGCCGTCAACATCCACCCTTCTAGCGACGGGACCGTCAACCTCCTGTGGTCACGCTGTGGGCTGCAGGAGGTGGTGGGTCAGCGGGGGACCCTGTTCTCCTCTTATTCAATGACTGAGACGGCAAACTTTCAGAGTAACCTCGACCACCTGCCCATGGACGTTGACCCGAGGCTCATGGACGTCATACTGAGCCAAGACGTCAAGGTCAACTTTTTGCAGCTGTACACCGTGACCCCACATTGCCACACGCCGGCCGCGGCGAAGCACCCGGTGAGCCGTGTCGTGACCATGTGCGACATGCACAATGAGCGACACCGGAGGATGATCAACGCATCAGCGGACCGGTAAGTCGGGCATCCATGCAGAAGAGCACGTTTGTTTATAAAACTACACCTGTATTACAG
This sequence comes from Leuciscus idus, assembly GCA_021554675.1. Lineage (NCBI taxonomy): Eukaryota > Metazoa > Chordata > Actinopteri > Cypriniformes > Leuciscidae > Leuciscus > Leuciscus idus. The sequence goes on along the minus strand of CM038634.1, from coordinate 98,512 downwards.
AGTAACGGAGAGAGAGTAATCGTGAACGAATGTGATAGCGAAACATTCGGCAAAAATGTAACACTAAGAAAAAACACACACACACACACACACTAAGATGAGCATCGAAAAGCCTTGTTTAAAGTAACTGTATTATCTTCTGTCTCAATGCAGGTACGTGGCACACACAGATGACCTCGCGGCGAAGACGGTGACCCAGGCCTACGCCAGGTTCGAGGGGGTCTTTCTGGTCGGGCCCCAATTTCACGAGGTGCTTCACCTTCAATAAAATCCTCATGCTTTTGCTTATAAGGTTTTGCATGATCTGGCACTTCATAATCTCTCTGAGCTTTTAACCCTGTACACACCAGCACTTGATATCACACACACACACACACACACACACACACACACACACACACACACACACACACACACACACACACACACACACACACACAAACACAAACACACACACACACACACACACACACACACACACACACACACACACACACACACACAGGCACACTTCAAAGTCAGATCTAAGTGCTACTGCAAGGTTTGTTGATACTTCTAAACATAATGTTTATGCTGCATATGCTACCTAAATTATTGATCGTCTAAAAACCTAGTCATGGTTATTGTTATGTCTATTCTTACCCGTTTGGTACCAATTAATTTGAGTTATTAAAATTTGTGTTTTTTTAGGTTTGAAATAAATGGTTTAATACTTTGTCTTTTTCTTATATAGCATGGTCATATTTATCTAAGCATATTTTGGTATATTTGTATAGTCTCACCTAACACACATATATATATATATATACAGTACCAGTCAAAAGTTTGGAAACACTACTATTTTTAATGCTTTTGAAAGAAGTCTCTCATCAAGCCTGCAGTTAAAAAAAACAACCAAAAAAAACCCCAAAAAAAAACAGTAATATTATGAAATATTATTACAATTTAAAATAATGGTTCTCTTTTTTAATATATTTTAAAATGTAATTTATTTTTGTGTGATGCAAAGCTGAATTTTCATCAGCAAGTACTCCAGTCTTTGGTGTCTTATGATCCTTCAGAAATCATTCTAATATGCTGATTTGATACTCAGTTATTATCAATGATGGAAACAGTTGTGCTGAATCAAATAATCCTGAAAAAAGTATATCAGGTTATAAAAAAATATTAAGCAGCACAACTGTTTCCAACATTGATCATAAATCAGCATATTAGAATGATTTCTGAAGGATCACAAGACACCAAAGACTGGAGTACTTGCTGATGAAAATTCAGCTTTGCATCACAAAACATAAATTACATTTTAAAGTATATTAAAAAAGAGAACCATTATTTTAAATTGTAATAATATTTTATAATATTACTGTTTTTTTTTTTTTTTTTTACTGCAGGCTTGATAAGAGACTAAGAGAATAAGAGATAAGATAAGAGAAAAATAGTAGTGTTTCCAAACTTTTGACTGGTACTGTATATGTATATATATATATTATGGCCGGGACTCGATTAAAAAAAAATTAATCTAAACAATTAGAGGCTTTGTAATTAATGAATCGAAATAACAGTGTTGATTTATCAAGATCGGCTCGCGCTGCTTTGGTTCAAACTGATAAACGGTCCGTCAACCACACAATAACAAGCAGTTTCGTTCCGCTTGCATTACGTTTGCCCTTTGATGTCGGACAATGTTGTGGTCGCGCCGGCGAATTATGAGATTTTCGTTATTTCAAATAACAACCCTTCCTCCCACAAAACTCTCCGGTTCTATGCGATTCACGTAAATGACCCAATTGACCAAGAAAACTACAAGTTTGCAGGTGTGGGTCTGAAGTCATGAACGCTAGTTGGTGCTCCAGTATAATCGGTCCGCCGAAACTCATCCAGTGAGAAACGTTCTGCGGTGCAAAAATAAGTGCGATTAAAATGTGGAAAAAAATGTTTTACGCGTTATTTTTTGTGTAATTAATTCATCTTAATTAACGTGTTAAAGTCCCGGCTCTAATATATATATATATATATATATATGTATCTATACATATATACATATACATATATATATATATATATATATATATATATATATATATATATATATATATTTTTTTTTTTTTTTTTTTTACAATTTTAACATGTGATAAAGTCAAAAAATTAAGAGCTCAAATTCGTTTTATACATTGGTTCATAGAGTTTAGCCTATATGCAGCCATTCAGTACTACAGCCATCTAGTGGTTATTGATATTATTGTTTTTTTGTTAATTTTATACCAACATTAGACACAGGGTGGCGCCACTTCAAGTCACTTCATCTTTAGCTTTTAGCTCTCTGAACTTACTGGTTTGATTTTTATTTAATTTTTAAATCAATTTAAATAAATATTAAAACTAACATAAAAATAAGCAGAATTTACATATAAAATGTTGTGCTTTTAGAGGTAAATAAATTCATAAATAACACAAAAATAAGAAATAAAACAACAACAACAACAAAAAAACGAACATAAAGTGATAGTTTTATTTTATTTTATTGAAGATAGTGATATTTAACATTTTATAAAGAAAAAACAAACAAAAAAAACAACAACAATTGGATCCCACGTGAGACCCTTTTTTTGTCCACAAACACGGAATTAAGGGCTGTAATGTGAGTGCGGCTCGAGGGTTAAAGCTTATTTGTTGATGCCGTTAAAGATACGATACTGTTGTTGGTATGGTTTTATTAGGCATTTTATTTTTGTCTACTGTCATTAACGCATTGCATGTATAATTGTATTTTGTGTCTTGTTCCTATATTCTGTGAAGCGCTTCGAGATGCTACAACGATGCTATAAATAACGCTTATTATTATTAATTATTATTATTATTGTTCTTACCAGGTCATGCCGGCCTCCGATTTCTTCGCAGAGCCTATGCTCGACCGCCTGCTGGAGACGGTGCCGATGCTTGTGCCTTTCCGGCAGCAAGACGGCGTCGGCCTCCAGCACGTGGTGCACGCGGTAGCCAGCCACCTGAGCGGGTCCCTCCACGACCTCCTGGACCATGCGCGCGGCATGGGGGGCTACGAGAATAGCTGGCGCGCCTTCCAGCTGGAGCTCGCGACCGAGGAGCTATTCTACGGCCGGCCGCTGTGCCGCTCCACGCGGCAGTTCAGCCGGGCCCTGGGAGTGAGCGCCACCAGCCCGAACAGTCTCACCAGGATGAGGGGCTTCCTCTGCCTCGGGCCCATAGGCAGCGCCAGCGTCGGGGAGTCTCCTCCCCCTTTGGAGACCTGGACCAAGGACGATGTCCAGAAGGCCAGAGTCCTCCGCCTTTTCCCACTGACCGACAGCCTGGCGGCGGGCCATCAGATCGTCGGGGAGCAGATGGCGAGGATCCTCCTGTGCGACCTGTACCAGCGGGACGCCCCCCTGCCCGGCCAGTCCCTCAAAGGCCCGACCCTTCCTTTCGGCCGGCTGGTCGACTGCCGGTCGGTCTCAGAGTTCGCCCGTGAGGTGGCGGACAGGAGAGCCTTCGGGTACCCCCTCACGTTCGGCCGCGCGGTGCAAATGGTGACCGCGATGGGGTACGACCCGGCCCACTGCCTCAGCCTTGGCCTCGCCCCATACAAGTACTTCCCGCACATCAAGTACTGGGACGAAAAACGGCACCTCAAGGCCAAGTGGAATAACAAAGACTACGTGGAGCTCCACCAGCCGGCACACACACCGTCGGCCGCCGGACGCGCGGCCTCCTACCTCGGAGACATCTGCGCGAGGATAGATGAGCTCGGGCTGTCGTACTCTCGCAACCTCGTGCGGTACCGCGAGCACGGGATGCCCTGGCTGGAGCGCTGCGTGGAGCGTCTCCCAAAGGGGATGCCCAAGGAGAGGGCGATCAACTCCCTGACCTTCCTCAGCTGCATTGGGCTCATTCAGAATGGAGACTTTGTCACCTTTAGTAAGATGGCGGAGCTCGAACGCTCCATGCCGGTGTCCCAGCGTCACCTTCAGGATCTGCACATCCTATCACGGCTGCTACTGATCCAGAACCCCGCTGTATGGAGGTTTCATGAGAGCATACCATATAAGCTGGTTGTGCCACGAGACGCGCCCAGCACACCCGCCCGTCCGCGTCCGCCTCCCCAGGAGGAGAGAGTGGAACCCCTGGATGTGGAGGAGGAAGAGGAACAGGTCGAGGAGCAGGTCGTGGAGAGGATAGAACCCACCTCGGTTCCGGCCAGCACAAACAGCAGGTGGACAAATCTGGAGGTCGGCCTCATTGACCTCAGCCCTGACTTGAGCCACCCCGCCGCCTACAACAGCTATGTAAAGCGCTGCACTGAAATCTCCGTCTCTGTCCGAACCTTTGTTTCGTTTAAGAGAAAAAGGCAGCGCCTGATGGCAGAGCAGTGAGAACCTTTCCACGTTTATTTTTTTATTTTTTTTTTGCACACGGTATATAGTTCTTTGCATATTTTTTTTTTTTTCGTAAGGGCGTGTTTTTCCTCTTCTTAAAGTATATTTTTATTTTTAAATAGGATTTTTTATTCGATTTATTTATTTGGATTTGAATTTGCGCCAAACAGCTTATTTTTGTTATATATTTATACACACACACGGGCGCATATATAATATTTATTTTATTTTTTTTAATATTTGTAAATAGTTATGGTTCGTTATGGTTAGGGTTGTGTTTTATGCCTTTTCAAAAAAAAAAAAAATAATAATTAAAAAAAAAAATACAAAAGCCAAAAAAACCACAAAAAAACCCCAAAAAACAAACCAAAAAAACAAACAAATTTTTAACCCAGCCTCTGACATTACCCAAATCAGTGTAATGGCAGTGCCAGTCCCAAGCCTGGATGAATGGGGAGGGTTTTTGCTCACGGTTCACTTTTGTTTAGATCACTTTGGTCCAGCTCAGTAATCCTGTGTCACCAATCACCACACGTCCAGCCCGGACACTCACTGTAACGATGAGGTAAGTACGAAGCAGAGAGAGAATCCAAATGCAAGCACTATTTTAATGACACAAACAGGTAAATCCAGGGCAGCTACACTAGATAACAAGGGGGCATGGTTAATCAGAAACACCTGGGGAGACTAATAAACAAGAAAAACTACCACACAAGACAAGGAGAGCACAAGACAGGTATCATCACACTCACTCACTTTACCTGCTGGCATCGTTGCGATGGACATCCTTTCTGCAAATAAACCTGTTGATTACCTGTGTGAATCCTTTTTTTTTTTTTTTTTCTGTGTGAATAACTCAATAAATGAGCATTTATGACATTCATTCTTTGTAAAGGCTATAGAGATGATTATACATGTAATACGCATAACCATAAATGTCACACATATAACATTCATGCATTTTAAACATTTGTCATTTTTAAAAATGTGTACTTGTAATTTATAACGTTACATTTTGAGGTTTTCCCCAAACTAAATGTGGTCATAAACAAACAATAAATCAATCAGTCTATAATCAAGTGTTTATAACTTTAGTTTATTATGAATGACATAGACAGTCATAATAATAACATTCATTGTTATCACTTTTCAATCAGATTCATTTATGAAACATTAGTTAATACATCAGCTAACACAATATATATTTATATATATATATATATAAACAGATAAAGTAAACAGAGCAAAGTTTCTAAAACGGTGTAATGTAAACATGATTTCATTTATTTTACATTTCCGTAAACAAACAAGTAAACTAAAGAAATATAACAATTTGTCCTTTAGCTTTAGCGAGTAGCATTCTGAAACTGGGACTTTTTTTGTGGGGGGGGGGGGGGGGGTGGTCGGGGGTCCTTTGGGCAGTGAATAGGGAAGTGAAGGCGGAAGAAAAACGAGAGTAAAAAGATCGGAAAGGTTTGTGTATTTTTTTAACAATATTTTACTAATAAATTATTAGTAATTGTTGTAATTAACAATAACAAATATTAATACATTCTGTATAAGCGGAGTTCATGATCAGTTCATGTTAAGCAATGTTTATTTAAATAAAAAAAAAAGAAAGAAAAGGATTACAATTGAAAGTGAACAGATCAAAAAAGTCCTTTCACTTTTTCGTTTGAAGCTTTGCATTCTGACATCGGGACCTTTATTTTGAAAAAAAAAAGACGCGCACCTTTGCAGAGAGCGTCGAATTGTCAGTGAAACAGGTGCGCTTGTAACGGAGCAAGAGGAAAAAAGGGAAGAACAAAAGTGATCAAAGAAATGGAAAGGTTTGTGTTTATTCTTTAACTCGTTTTATTTATGTTTTTGTTTTATTTATTTTTATTTACTTACTTTTTTTTTTTTTTTTTGCATTATGGACGTTCAAAAAGCTTTTCTCCGACAACCTATAGGTGTTAACTAACTTCGTGTAAAATGAGCAAAATTAATACATTTCTTTCAACTCTGATGTCTAACATTGACGTTGTAACAACACAGTTGTTAATTATCTCCGTGTCAGTGACCGGTGCGAATTTAATCTAAAATGTTCAACGTCTGACGGGGCCTACTCTGTGTAAATGACTCAGCGTTTTTGTCCGTTTTAATGACCGACGTGTTTTCTGGCCCAACTTTATATTTGGTGGCCTTAACTACTATTTACTGACACGAAATTAAGTGACACAAAAAACAATAATAAAAATAAAAAAAAGTACAATGTACTAGTTTTCTTCACATTGTATTGGTAAACACTTTTTTCAGCTATTGGGGTTGGGGGTGGGGGATGGTATTTGAGGTTTAAGGGATGGGTCAACAGCGTAGTACAAATGTAATTACAAAAATGAAATATAGCTGCAATCAGCAATTAATTGGGTTCAAGGACTTCATGCCAACTACGGATTTTAGAAGTTTCTGCTTTGTGCATGCAATATATAATAATAATAATAATAATAATCCTAAAAAAAATAGCAACAGTATATGGTCACTTCGCGGTTGAACCCCTGATTACAGATGTAATTGGGTGACAATTCGGGCACTTTTATGCTCTTTGGTCATATATTTTTAAAATACATACTAGTTTGGGCAAATTCCTCTTTCTTTGTCAAACTAACAATAAAACCACCTTAAACAACAACAACAACAACAAAAGAAAAACTATTACCTTTCTATTAAGATTTTTTCATACATTTCAACCTCCTTATAGGTGTCCAAATCACTGTTTTCTCAACAACAACAACAACAAAATGTACGTACGCAAGTTCATTCATATCTACGTCGCGACTAGACGTTTAGGCCACCATAATATAAAGTGTGAACAGTTTTCTTTTATTTTGGATGTTTAATATCCAATTGAATCGTTTTAATGAGAGTTGAATTGAATTTTTGTAATGTATTGTATCGTGTTTTTCTCTCAAAGGTTGGTTGTCCACTGCCTGGTGTGTAAGGAGCTGCAGGATGACATCTACGAGCATCTGGCCAGTGGGTGTCTGACTGACGGCACACCGGCTGAAAGGGCTGCGGCTGCGGATCAAGCCCAGGCTTCCGCCAGAGACTGGGCGCGGAACGCCCGGGTTTGGGACTTCGAACATATATGTGGGCTACTGCCGGACAGACGTTGCCAGGAGGCAATGGTGAAGGAGCTTCTTCGGCTAGGCTTCCTCATCAGGAACCAGCCGGACCTCAGTGAAGAAGCTCCTTCTTCATCGGCCGGCCCTTCCACCTCCACCGCTGCTGTCGTCCCATCTGGTCAGCGCAAAAAGTAAGTGCAGCAAAGCATCGTTTGCCGTGCGACTTTATCGTGTACAAAATAAAGTTTGGTAATAGCAACATTATTGTCGGCATGCACCTGTCTTGTCTCACGTAATCTTAAGGGTGGCGTCTTAAGTATCCTGTCTGTTTTGACCCGTTTCATCCAAACAGGCGTTCCACTGGCTGTCTTTATCAATGTAAGACCATTTTGCGGGTGGCCAAAGAGGACACGGATAGAATACGTGGGGACCTGGTGTTGGGCCGCAATATTTCGCGAAGAGACAAGACCGTGTACCGTTATCACTGTGAGGCGGTCCTCGTCTACAATCATGCGCAGGTCCCCATGGCAGTGCAAAATCTAACAGTAAGTCCATCCATTCTGACCAGTTTACACTTTCACAAATTAACTCACACGCACATACCCTCGCTCCCACACACACACACACACACACACACACACACACACACACACACACTCGCTGGCTCGCTCACTCCCTCACTCACTCACTCAGGTTTGTTTTGCTATCCAAGTGATGGCATTCAATGGGCGTAATGGTTTTTATACTGTACAAACTGCCTTACACCTAGTCTAAACCTACCCATGACAGTAAACATTGTGCATTTTTACATTTTGATTTTTTTTTTAAAGCTATTTCAAAAATGAGGACGCACGCAATGTCAGGTTTACGTCGTAATGGTCGTGCCATTATACAAATTGTGTCCTCATGAATCACAAAAACAAGCACACACGCTCGCTCATGCAAAAATAATCACTCACAAACTCACCCACCCACCCACCCACCCACCCACCCACCCACTCACTCACTCACTCACTCACTCACTCACTCACTCACTCACTCCTTTTTAATGACACCTTCGATGTTTTTTTAAATGACACCTTTGATGTTTTCCAGGATGCGGATTGGGTGGGCCGTGTCACCCACAGGAGCAGAGTGGTCCTCCGGGGTCAATGGAAAGACGCTGGCCATTTCAATACAGCGCTGACTCTGGACGAGGAATTTGTAAGTTTCACTAAGACATTAACTGTAGTAGATTGCTTACTACACCATGTTTACATTTAGGTATGTACAGTTAGGTTTAATTTGCTCCGACACATTTCCCCATGCTTGGGTCACTTCTGCAGAACTCTTCACAAAGCTCTCCCAACCGACATTTCATCTTGGCACAGCAGTTCACTCAACAGACTCTAAATGCACCAAATCTACCAAAACAATTGATTCATGTTTCAAATCAACTCAACTCTTCCAGAACCCTAGCAAAGGTTTATTTTATTTTATTTATTTTTTAATTCAACAAACACACTTTTTTATCAATCCGAAAGCACAGACCTTAAAAGCACATCATATATTTCATTACAACATCACTGTGGAAATGTAGCAAATTTATGTCTCGTTCAATTTTGCAAAATGTTTTTGTTTTGAACACGAGTTTAACAGTTTTGACAGCAGTGTGTACGCCTGTGCAGCTTGGCCTGTGTGGAACATAAAGTTTTGATGTCTAAGTGCAAAAAAAATTCAGGTAAAAATCGAAAGATGTCGTCATCTAATGCACTTTGTGGCATAGCACTGATAAATGGTCCACAGTTTAGCCCAAAACAGGTTTCTGCTGTGCTCACTGTGTGGATAGTTTTGACAAAGTGACCCTGATAAATGTGTGACCCAGCGATTGGGAGAAAGGAGAAAGAAAGAAAGAAAAAAGTGTAATAACCCGTATGACCCTTTTTTCATAGACGTTGCAGACCTACTTTGCAAGGATCAGGCACCAGAGTCTCCGACCACTGGAAGGATCCAACCGGCTGTTCGTCTCCGGGTCCGGTCAGGCCGTGCACAGCGTCTCCCAGGACATGTACAACTTTCATGCCATGTAAATACCTGCACAGACACCTCCACGCGCACATGTGTGAATACATACTCTCGGTTGCATCTTGTCAGTCACAGTCATTTCACGATTAACATTTCCTTTTATATCGCATTTTTACAGGTACAAACTGGAGACGTGGACGAGCCTCGACGTTCGGAGGGCCGTCGGAGTGGCGGCAAAACGGCTCACCACACAGCAGCAGCGCACCCTCGACGCCTACCTGGGCCACTGCGATGGTGAGGTCCGCGACGAGGACCTGGTTGACGCGGCCGAGCTGCTGCAGTCCTTGGCCGTGTATGTGTCTCTTCGTTTACCTAGGACATAGCACAAACCATTTGTCCAGCGGATTAGCAACTTGTCCACGTTTATCATGTAACAGTGTAAACTTTGTTTTCCTCACCTATACAGGCCGCCTTCTGACGAGGGGACGCCGGTTGCGCCCCACCGGCGGTGTTTCACCGAGTTCCTCTCCGCATTTCCCGTCTCCCTTCAAGGCCAGCCTCCGTCAAAGGTGCAGCGCACCGGCTGCGGTTTCCCAGGAGACCGCGCCTATTACGACAAGTGGCGCCTTTCCCAGTATGACCTCAGGAGAGCGCACCTTCTCGGTAAGTCTCCAAAACAGTCAATACAGCGTTGGCACCCGTTAACTGTACATTACCTCACAGTGACAAACGGCACGCACGAGTAAAGTCTTGTCATTTTGCCTTTCAGGATACTTTGGCACGCACAGACCTTCGGCCGGAAAAGTGGCGCGGCTCATTTCCGCGGAGGGGTGGAGCGGCAATTGCCCGCAACCGCTTGAGATTGTTGAGGCGTGGAAACCGCCCTCGAGAAGCCAGGTGGAGAACCACCCTCTTATAATCCGGCACGTCACCGAGCAGTCTTGGACAGGCATCGCCATTAAGGACTTTGGCCCGCCGAAAGGGTTTGGTAAGGACACCTTTTAGTTAGGGATGCAACGATACCACTTTTGTCCAGACCGAGTGCGATGCTTTCGTCTTTGGTAGTCGCCGTATATTTACTGTGTGAGCTTCTGCCACTTTTATTATTCATTATATTGCTCTCTCATATTTTATATTGTATTTATGTAATAGCACCGCACTTATGTACTAATCTGGTAACAGTTCATGTCTTACTGGCATGTTCAATTTAGTTTTAATCCAAATGACGCTGTGCTGAGTGAACCATCAACAACAATCAAGAGCATGCAACACCAAGTGTGCTGTCTCCCTCAATCTTTGAGGTTTTCAAAATGTTCTGCTCGTGCACCACATCTATATATGGCCCAATGATGTGACGTGCATTACTATACTTTGTTTGATATTTCAGTAATTAGATACACTTCATTTTAAATGTGTATTTTTTTTTGAAGGCCAGAAAATAAAAATATAATTGTACCACAGCCATTAACTGCACCCAGATCTAGAATTGAATCCTGAAACGTTTGTCTAACGTGCAAGTTCTGTCTGTCCAGCAACTCAAAATGTAATTTTTGTCCCTATTTTCAGGACTCATCGCGACCCAGCAGTATTCAAAGGGGGACGTGGTCTGCGACTACCACGGTAGGATCATCACGGCCGCGGAAGGGAAAGCCATCCTGAGCCGCCTTCGTGATGAGGCTGGCTACCTATTCTTTTTCGACTCGCCCCGTGGAAAAATGTGCGTGGACGCACAAACGTTCCCCTGCGCGTGCCACCCTGGAAAAGACACGTTCGGCCGTCGAATAAACCACTCCGGCAAGTCCTCGAACCTCAAGCCCTTTCGTTGCGAATTAAAGCTTGGCGACAACGTCAGTGACGTCATCCTTTTTAGGGCCACGCGTGACATCTCCGTGGACACAGAATTGTTTTTTGATTATGGGGTCAAGCGCAGGTCATTTCGTGGGGAAGGCCTGGAACTGGAATGGCTAGATGACTAGATGACTAGGCAACTCTAGAACAAGCTTCTTTTTTGTTTGTTTGTTTGTTTGTTTGTTTCTTTCTTTCTTTCTTTCTTTCTTTCTTTCTTTAAAAAAAAAAATGTCCCATTTTTATTTTTATGTCACCTAAAAAAAATATCCAAACATTGTCTGTCTGGAGTCTTTCATCTGCTGGTTGTCCAAGAGAAATGAACCCTAACGTTATCCCTCCCCCTTGTTGAACTCTGCATTGATTATGACAGCGCTTCCACCTTATGTGCAGGAGACGTATTTCCAGTATTTACAGTGGTTGTGCTGTGTGAAGAGGGTAGGCCAGTGAGAAACAGCTGCACAGCCAACCCATCAATGCTGCTCTGGAAATGCTGCTCTTTTTTTATTTTTTATATAGTCCCCCGTAGAATCCCCTTCCCCTCATTCCACAGACAGTTTTTTCATTTTTTTTTTTTTTCCTCATTTTATAGTTATGTTATATATAGTTATTTATTTTATAGTTCTGGTATATAGTTTTTTATTTTATAGTTTTCTAATGTTTAAATTGTTACTTTTTATGATGTTATTTTGTAAAATGTTTGTCACTTTATTTTTCAAATAAAACTGTTACCCATCTCTAAAGTTCTCTGACTGTTCTCTATACATTTTTTAATTTGAGATGTCATGCATTAGTATATACAAATAAATTACTTTTTGTGTATACAGGAAGTGAGCCCCCCACCCCCCTGAGTCCAGTTCTCATGCTCCGTAGGCCCTTAACACTGCAACAGAAAACAAAAGTTTTTTTTTTACAGAAAACAATTTAAAAATGAATGCAATGTTTATTCACAAACTCAAAATGTAGATAGATAGATAAATAGATAGATAATAGCCCAAAGTTTAAAATGACCTGTCAAAAATAGATTTTTTATTTTAAGGTTCTGAAATCACTCATAAACACTGAAAGGTCACAAGGTCAAGCTGTCTGTCATAGACTGTCGAACTAATCAGATGATGAAACTACAAATGTTAGTATGTATAATTTCATATAATATGTATTTATTTTTCATGTGATTATGTATAAAATATTAGAATGTGTATAATATTTCAGTGGGGTTAATGGCAAAGGGATTTAGGCCAAAGGGCTGTTTTGAATGGGTTAGGGTTGAATGGGTTAGGGATGAATGGGTTAGGGGAATGAAAAATCCAAGATCTGGGACCCTTCGGTCCCAGAAATGGCTTTGCACTGGCCCACTTTCTGCTGACTACTAAAGGTCACCCAAGGTCAAGGAAGGGAACGATGCCGTGCTCCAACGTCCCACAACAATGTCCACTCAGCAAATACGTAGATCTGTATATAGTATTAGTAATAATAGTCATAATAATAATAATGTTAACACCAATAACCCGTCTCATAATATCTGTTTTATATTATATGTCTGCCCACCCACGTGTATGTTTATATTTTCTTGTCTATATGGTTGTGTTGTACCATGAGTGTAGTAAATAAGATGACCAACAGGTAAGTAGGGGTTAGGGGAAATGAAGATCCAAGCCCCAGACCTAAGGTCTGAGTCTGGTTATGCACGGGCCCTACGTCAACTGACCACTTTAGGTCTGTCCAAGTCGGACCCCGGTCCCAAGTGCGCACCCACACTCGTCCTGCATCTCATTTTGAATTTTATTTTGAATTTTTAATCTCATTTTGAGTCTCATACCACGTTAGTGTAACTAAATAACCCACTACCATCTCATAACCTTCTCAAATACGCAACCACTTCCTAGAGGGTTACCTCAGCCCGGGGTACATTCATTAGGGTTCAAGTGGGTAGGTGTTATAGTGCCATAGCTGAGTGTACCTCCTGGAGTAATGTCGCAGGGCCCACAAAAGGGCTACAAAGTCCAGGATTTTTCCTGGAGGGCTACAACAGCCTGGAGTGCATTCACCAGGGTTATGTGTGTAAAAGCGAAGATTGCACCCTGTATGATTGCCCACTATAGATAGACAGACAGACAGACAGACAGGCAGGCAGGCAGACAGACAGGCAGGCAGGCAGACAGACAGACAGA
>CM038634.1:42500-80000 GCA_021554675.1 Leuciscus idus | reverse complement strand
TCTTGCTTGGAGTCTTTCCTGCAGATAATGGAGAAGCTGCAAAGAAAATTAGGATTTTTTTAAAAATAATTAGCATACTCATCTACTATTCTTGTTGCAGAATACAATATTTACATACTATTACTAAAACAAAATACCTTGAATCGATGGACTTGATTACGCCACAGAATCATTTCCAGTCAAGGATTTTACCATGTCACTGAACTGCTTCCTGTGCTGTGGTGGAATGATCACAGATAAACCTAGACCAAACCGAACAAGTTAAGCCTCTTTAACAACAGATAAAGCAAATGGTTATGATGAAAACAAAAGAAATTGACTAACGTTTTAGTATAGTGATGTCCTCATTCCTCCCAGTCAATAAACTCACAACGGTTGACACCATCTGTTCATAATTGTTTGAACTTTTATACGCCTGCAAAGCTGAAAACAGCTGACGGGTTTTTTCTGCACCGATGGCCTGTTTTATGCCTGACAGCAGAGAGGAGCATGACAGACCTTCTTGGATGGATGTTTTTGGATTCTGGTCTTCACTTCTTACATTCGCTATAAAAAAGAATCCACAAACTTAATCAGAAAATGTTGTAAATGTTTGCATCAAGAGTGATGATTAGCCATTTTTATTAACAGTCAGCTAGTATAAATAAACTCCAATATACCTCCAATGTTATCACCACCTTGGTTCAGCTGTCGACTAGAATTCGGTTGCTCCTTGGGTGGACTTCCAGGTGGAATCTCGGCTTTTGCCAGAAAAGAAAAAAAAAACAAGGTTATTTATGATAATGGAGAGATGAAATAAGGACAAATGTTTCCTGTAATGGCTATACACTATTTACTAGTCATATGTTACCTGTGTTCTGCCTAAGAGCCTCTTGGTCCTCCCTGGACAATGAATGCTCTGGTTTATAGCCACAACCTTTACCTGTTAACTCCAAGCAACGCTGATCAAACTCTTTCTTATGGTGTGGTCTGACGAACTGATAAAGACCTTGATAACAAGATAGTCTGTTAGGAATAGATCATAGGTAAAATTGCAAACTTCAAGTTGATTTCACCTATTGTTTGTTTGTTTTGTTTTTAAATATTTGATTCGTTGAAAGAAGATGATGCTCTTTAAAGGCAGGGTAGGCAGGTTTTTTCTTAAAAAATTTTTTCCAAAATTTGTTTAAACTGTCTTTATATACCAATACATAATTCAAATGAAAGGGATGCAATAAACAGCTACTCATTCCATTCACTCCCACCCCCTCCCTTCTGGGCTCCTTCTTAAGCCACGCCCCCAAAACACATGAACGCGCGATGCTCAGCTGGAGCACGCGCTTACCAGCGCCGAGCGGAGAGGAATGCAGTGCATGTAGTGACATTATGTCAGAATTACATGTACAGTAATAAACTACCTAACTTTATCATTATGAATATAAACAACTAACATGGCTGTTAGTACTCACTAGGATTTATATTATCAGCCATAATGTCTAAACCATCCGAGGTAGACTGACCACGAGCTATGAGGCTGTGAAACGAAGGTTTTTGCTCCTGTAGAAGCTATAAGTTTGTATGAAATCAACCTTGTTTTAAGAAAAACATGTTTTATCCGCAATCTTATGAAAAAAACTACACTACCCACAATCCTAAGCGTAGCAGTAACATCTGCTGATTGGTCCAACTTGCTGTTACCATAGAGACGTTTACCTTACTGGCGAACAGCCCGCCACTGTTGTTGTAATGTACCGGGTTAGGTACATTACAACAACAGCGAACCACATTGTCATATGTGACTTCAGGTAGGTTGCTGAGAGATTTGGTCCAGTGGTATCTATCGGACTCCGCCATTGTAAAAAGCCAACCGGAAGAGCCGTATCCCTACTAAAAGACGTACTTCCGGTCTTCAATTTTTTCGTGACATAGGCCTATTACCATCAGTTACACTGTGATGAAGGTGTTTGCCTTCGCTGACTGTATATGCAGGTACTGGTAATTTTGACTGCTCTTTCTCTCACATAATTGTGATTCTTCCTAGCTTCCGTGCCTCTTCCCCTCTTGCGGGTGCGCGCATGTGGGCCACTCCTGTAGCAGCAGGGGTGGTAGCCATGGTAGCGAGGGAGAGTGACAGTCGCCCAGCCAATCATTTTTAGTAGCTGTGTTTATTGCAGCCCTGAGAGGACTACAGACACTCGATTTTTATACTCTCCTTTTCAGAGTACTAACATTTTAATTATGTATTGGTCTATAAAGACAGTTTAAACAAATTTGGGAAAAAAGTTTTTTTAGAAAAAAGACCTGCCTTTAACTGCCTTTTTTTTTTTTTTTTATACAGTCACAATTAAATATAATTGAAGGTATTTAAAAGTATGTTAGTAGATATATTATTATAAGTTGTACTATGCAGTAGAAAAAAAAGGAATTTTTTTTTTTTTCGGTGCTAAATAAGATAAAAGATAAAACTAGATACTACTAGATAAAAAAAAAAATTCTGTTGTCTTCCCTTTAGCCAAATAGGTAGGAAACCTTCAAAACCCATAATGCACTAGGCATGTTGCCATCTAAGGCCACTCCCACCATTCTGCTATGGTTACGCTTCACCAGAGTCAAATAGCACCTTGCTTTTGTAGATAATACTTTTTAGCAAACTTTTAGTCATAATGGTGTCAACTTGTATTGTTCCCTCCCGGGTGTAATAATTCAAAGAGTAAATGTTTAGCGGGAGTGAGTTACTTTCGGTTTCCAGTGAACAATCCAGCGCATTTTAGGCAGTGGTTAAAGGCTGTAAAGAATCATAAGTACAGAGAGAACACGCGGAAAATAATATGGATATGATGAGATTTCGCACCTCTGAGCAATCTGTGTGTGTCCCGTATGAGCGGTTCAACCATATTAACCAGAAAGTTACTCAGGTCATCGGTTGTCTTGTACCACTGTAACGCCTCCATGATGATCTTGAAGTTCTCATGACTCAGGCATCGTCTCAGCTCCACGATGAAAGCATCGCCTGTTTTTTCAGTACAGGAATTCGTTGTTTTCTGAAAAAGCAGAAGACAGAATACATTTACTTCAATAAACATGGCCTGTTCCTTTTAATGTCCAAATCCATTTATTGTGATAATCCAACTAAATTAGAAGGTAAGCACTATCAATCAAACGGGATTATTATTATTTATTTTTTATTATTTTTTATTAATGAATCATTCTGAAGACTGGAGTAATGATGCTGAATATTTATTTTTGCTATCACATGAATAAAATACTTTAAATAATAATAATAGATTTTATATATATATTTTTTTAATATGAATATCTGTTAAAATAATTCATTTGCTGTATAGTCATGTTATTGACAGCATATTGAGGTCTACATACACAAATGGAACTAAAAATCACACAGCTCACAACACGTCAATCAGGATGCCTTACCCGCTGTTGAACCACTTTAATTTTCCGTTTCCCAACTCTCGATTCACGATCCAGACGTTTGTCATGCTGGAGGGAAAGAGAAGAGAAGAGAAGAGAAGTGACTCGCCTCCAGGGTCACAGACAAATGAGATAAAGGGAAAATTAGCCAAATAGTTATGTTACAGCATGTGATACATTTTACAGACCTGCACAATGAGCTTATCTGATGAAAGTAGAAAGATTTGAGTAACAGATCAAAAGTGTCCCTGATCATGATTTATGAGGTAATGTTTTACATATCTCATTTATTCAGCAAAAAATAATTTATGTTATTCCAATTCCTCAGAGAAATGTGATGTCTTGTGCCTATACAAGCGTTTCTCACAGTAAACTATCATGAATTCAGAAGATCTGGAAAATGGGGCAAACTTCGCATGGAACTACTTTTTTATACTTTTCTTTGGACCATGGCAGTATACATCAGCATCATTAGGAAAAGAGCTGCTCTGACATTCTGCATTACATCTCATTAGATGATAAAAAGTAGAGAGAAAGTAACACTGGTTCGGAAAAAAAGTGTTTGAAAGTAGACAAGCTCAAAAGTTTTAGACCCCATTTAGACCTGTGATCCGATCGACCAAAACGCACCAGCTGTAAACAGGGCCTAAGAAAATCTCTTTTGCAATGTAATTCTTGTCTTACCCTTTCTTCCCCAACCATGGTGTCTTCCCTCCCTTTGTTGGTTGTGTCATCCGGGACGTCCAGCAGGCTGACTGGTTTTCTTTTAATGTCCATCTCATATTGAATGAAAATTTGGGCATCCCCATCACTTCCAGACTGCTCTTCTGATTCTAAAACAACACAATCATTTTTGCTGACTTGTCAATTAGTTAAAAATTAATGCGTCAAAACAAATTATGAATGATCAAATCGGAGGGCTCTGTTTCCGTTAAATGATAGAATAAGCTCCAAGCATTATCTTATGTTAATGTTTCATTTGTTCAGCTGGGTTCAACAGTGTCCGAATGAGACCAAATTATAACTTATTGCTTAATTACTTGACTTTTATATTGATTAATGTATAAAAGTAATTAGGGAATCAATGGCAACATACATTTCCAAGACCTATTATGTCTTAATGAAAAACACATTCATCCAAGATCTCATTTAAAAAAAAAAAGTTAAATAGAGGTGATCTCACCTAATTTTTTCCTTTTTAGGCTGGGGACGTGAGAGTCTACTGGTTTGGCCTTTCGAGATGTGTCACTGAGCCAGACACTCTTATGAGGACCGCCGGAGCCTCTGTTGAGCGGCCTGGTGTCTGCCTGTTTCTCACTGCTCTCTGCTTTTCCTTTCCTAACAGGAACTGGTCTCTGATAAACAAATCAACCAATAAATGTGCATGTTAGCTCCTATTAGTGTGAAAAGGGCCTTGCAGATTTTTAGGGTAGACGAACAAGAAATAAACATACTGTTTTCTGCGCCGTCCGAAAGAAATGAACCACATCACGGACCATGGTACCGAAGTTATCATAAATTTTAACATATGGCCTCACCCAAGAAGGAAGCTGATTACAGGCTTCGGTGCCACTGAACCTGGATTACAATTCCAGAACATTAATATTGGAGTGCATGCTCTCCAGTCAAATTGGGAATTGCTGCTGTTCTAGTAATTAGCGCTGACCTGTGATCACAGAGGAAGATGGCTCCGTAGTCTTCTCTGTGGCGGATCACTCTGCCAATGGCTTGATTCACAGCTCGATAGGCCTGCTGTCTGTACCACTCCTGCCCGGACAGATACTGAACAACAACACACACCATAAGAACCTTTACATCATGATCTTAATCATCATTAAGATCATCCAAAAAAAATAAATAATAATAATACTAATAAGAATATTTATTTAATAAAATATTTGAGGATCATGTTATATTTTCTTTTGTTTTTTCAATGAATTATTAATACATAAAAATCACTATGTATTGGGGAGTTGTACCACAGTATCAATATCAAAGTACAATATCTATTAAAAGGTATTATCTGATAAGAGACTTCCTCTCTATTATATCATATTTGATAAAACAATTTCTTTTGAAAAAAGTTAAGATTTTGTGATTTATGGATTTTTTTTTCTCTAAATTAATTTGCATTTACTGCACACAAATTTTATTTGCAAACAAGGATAAAAACAGAAACATAAAATGGTACATGGGTACAATATCTGCATTCCATAAAAAAAACACAGTTGAGCATTTTGAAGAGCAGGTACCTTCACTCCACTAATGTTATTTTTGCACATCTCGTCCAGATACTGCATTTTAAGCACCACTCTGGGGTCCATCATCGGGGGGAAGGGAAGTCCAGTGACAACAACACCTCGACCGTACGTGTCAGCAAAATCCAACCCTTCGCTTGCCTTGGGGAAAGATGGAAAACAAGAAATGAGTTGATATTACTGGTGTCGGTTCATAAAAGTAATTTTATTGCATCAAATATTTATAGTCTCACCTTTCCTCTACATACAGCGAAGAAGCTTCCTCCGCTGGAGTTTGGGTCTTTCAGCTTGGCATAATAGCCATCAATCACCTGCAAGAGAATCCAATTTTAGAGCAGAACTGACTGAGAGCTTGTGCACATCAAGCTATGCTAGCATTTTGTTAGCATCTATATCAAATCATACTGAGTGGTTACCTCAGTAAAAGTGCCTTTACCCCTCGGTTCAACAAACATGGGCTTCACTTTCTCAATGCGACCTGCATGTCCACTAGCCTGAGAGAGTGAAGAGGATAGTAAATGAAATTCTAAAGTTGGCAAAAGATGAACAAGGTACAGAAATTTACCTTGTTCATCTTTTGCCAACTTTAGAATTTCATTTACTATTTCATTCATTAAGTATTTCATTCATTTCACAAACCTAGCAAGAGTAAGAAACCTGCTGTCTAACTTTTAAACAAATCATTGTTTTAGTTCTGTTCAATAAATCATCATGATTTTTTTTTTCTCGAAATCAGTCTGAATCAAAATCATAACTCATCACTTAAACTGATCATCTCCAATTTGAACTGGAATTGTCAGTCAGCGTCAGCAACATACTGTATATCTTTAACACGGTCAGACCGAACACACTTACCCTCCAGAACTCCAGAGTCTTATCCATCACCAGATACGAGGGGAAGAACACCAGCAGTCCATGAGGGACCAGCCGTGTCAGATTGACTGCAAACCCAATCATATGAATATCATCATGCTGATCATCAGATCATTCCTGATAAGAGTTTAAGATCATCTGCTGAATTTGTATAAAGAAGTCTTACCAAGAGTGTTTCCCATAGACGACATGTTTTCAGGAACAAACCTTCAAAAACAAAAGAGCAGTTTACAAGCCTCCTAATGGCTCACATTTAATCTTTCCCGAGTCATATAAACCGTGGGTCGCAAGACTGAGTGAGTAGGTTGTGGGGATGTGCAGTCAAATAAACAACAACAAATGTAATTTAGTTTTTCTGTTGCGAGACTTATTTTGAAAGACGTGCATAAAAGCTGATGACTCTTCTGTCAGACGCATTTTAAATAAAGCGTGTCTGAGAAAAACTTGTTGTCCTGCTTCAGTATCTGTTGTAACTTTCCTGTCCTGTCAGCCATTACACTGCACTCACAGGGTGCACTGCGGTACGTGGCACACACTATATATCACTTGGTTATAAATAAAGCACAAAAAAACAAAAAATTTTACGTCATAGTTATGTTGTCAATTAGTAAGCCACAAAATTACCAAAAAGTACCAGAAAATTCCATAACTGGTACTTGTGTTAGCTGGGAATGGATTTGCATGCAGCTATGATGTTCATTCTATTAACCAGGAGCAGTTTCCATTTCATTAACAGTTTATGCTAGTATTGTTTATTTACTATGGTAACTGTTGTTTCTGTAACCCCAAAATGCCACTTTGTTTTTTTACTTTGTGTCATTGTGTATATTGTTAAATGACTGTGGTGGCTCACACCAACTTACTAACTTTATTGTATTTAAGGGATGGTTCCCCCAAAAATGAACATTCTATCATTACTCACCCTCATGTCGTTCTAAAGCCATAAGACTTTTGTTCATCTTCAGAACACAAATGAGATCTTTTTTGAGAGATTTATGTCCATCCATTGACAAGTCTAAACAACTTCCACTTTGACGCTTTAAAAAGTCCATAAAGAGATCGTAAAGCTAATCCATATGAATTGAGTGGTTTAGTCCAAATTTTCTGAAGAGACTCAATCGCTTAATTTGATGAACAGATTGAATATTGGCTTTAATTCACATATAAACATTCATCACACATCAGATATGGTAAACAGAGGCTCGAGCATGTTCACTTGACGTGAGAACCAATGAGGTTCATTCTCATGTGTTACGCAGGACGTCTGAGCTTCTACTAGAACCAATGAGGTTTGTTCTTGCACGTCAAGCAGGTTCAGTTGAGGTTCTGTTTATGTTCTGTTGATCAATGTTTATATGTGAATAAAAGACTAATTAAATCTGTTCATCATATAAAACGATCAAGTCTCCTCAGAAAATTTGAACTTAAACACTTAATTCATATGGATTAGTTTTACGATCTCTTTATGAATGTTTTTCATTAAGATCATTTGTGTTCACTTCATTTGTGTTCCAAGAATGAACGAAAGCCTTCCAGGTTTGCAATGACATGAGGGTGAGTAATGACATAATTTAAAATTTGGGGTGAAATAACCCTTTAACAAAAACTATTTTAAAACTGCTATTAAACAGCCTTACCTTATAGGCTACTTTCAGTAGCAGTATTAGTCATATCCTTAAAATTAATGTGCAGGTTAAGTAAAGTCTGATGGAATTTTTTTTATGTAAAATTCTTACAAAAATTGGGTCACAGGTTTAATGACCATGGGACAATGTGGATCCCATGGCCAAAGCAGTAGAGAACCACTGATATAAACTTCTTCTATGGTACTTTTTGGACCTTGACAGCCTATGGTCAAATATATATTTAATTTCTCAGATCAAAATAATAGCACCTGGGTTTGAAATAGTAAGTGGGTGAATAATAAATGACAGTATAAAACAGAGGTTGTTGATGTGACTAAACAGTCCTTGATACACTACACTGCTCGAAACACTCACCTCCTGTCAAAGGCCGTGCTCAACTTCATGCCGTCCGGACCTTTTTCAATGATACTGACGAAAATCTGATCAGGCTGGATGACATGAGGATTCTCCAAGGATACAGGGAAAGGACTGCAGAAAATCAGCAGAGAATTAGTATCCTACCTGCATCAACTCATAAACCTCGGCAGGGACAGCTAGAGGAGAAGAGCACGAACATTTGCATTTCACAGGTGAAGGATGAGAGCGGCGAGAGAGTTCCACTGGTCAGAATGATGCTGCGTACTCCCTGTCCGAGCAGCTCCTGCATGCTGAACCCCGGAGAAAAGCACCAGTAACTCAGCACATTCCCTATAAAATATACACACACCATTTCAATCTTTCCTAGCTTTGGCATACAAGTTTGACGAGCAATATCACTTTTTTTCAGGATTTCACTGTGGAAGTGGTTTTCATGTGCACCAAGGTGAACAAAACATGTAATATTGAAGCAATAATACACATTTTGGCCTGGGTTTGCAGACAGGGCTCAGATTAAGCCATGATTAGGCCAAGACATTTAAGTGGCATTCATAAACGCGCCATAGAAAAAAAAAATTGGTCAAGTATATTTGTATAGTGCTTTTCACAATACAGATTGTATCAAAGCAACTTCACAGTATTAAATCAAAATAACACAACAAGGTTTGTTTCTAGTGGAAAAAACGTCCACGTTTGGTAAGGCTGATCAATAGTATTATTGATTGATTAAATTTAATATTTAATATATTATAATTAAATATAATTAAATATAATATGGTGTGCATTTTGAGACAAAACAACAGCACTGACAAGTTGCTTTCAGTTAAAACAGCTCAAACATGCATTATGGATTAGGCTTAAGCCTTGACTGTGAAACCAGGGAAATACATTTCAGATTCTCCATGACTGAAAAATGACATAAAAACACCCAGAATGTGTGCTCCAGTCAATAGCAATGAATAGCAAAACACATGAGGTGTAGCAAAGTGTTGAATAAGAGTCTCAAACCTTGTTTCTTTGTAGAAGAGGAAGCCCATAAATCAGTCTGCTGTTTCGTCGTGAAGTTGTTGGTGACTGGATGAATGTGGACCTGATCTCAGACACAAATTTGTAATTCAGAAGCAAGTGGGGCGGGGTGGATGAAAGACGAGTATTAAAGGAACTATCGTCTGACATACACTACAACATGCACAAGTTTAGGGTCAGTAAGATTTTTTCATTTGGAAAAAGTCTTTTGTTCAACAAGGCTGCATTTATTTGATCAAAAAACACAGTAGAACAGCAAATTTC
The DNA here is from genome assembly GCA_021554675.1 of Leuciscus idus. Taxonomy (NCBI): domain Eukaryota; kingdom Metazoa; phylum Chordata; class Actinopteri; order Cypriniformes; family Leuciscidae; genus Leuciscus; species Leuciscus idus. Next base: position 70,168 of record CM038634.1, on the reverse strand, counting down.
AATGTATTTATTTTAAACAGACATTAATCCAGTAATTATTCCTGTGATCAAAGCTGAATTTTCAGCATCATTACTCCAGTCTTCAGTGTCACATGATCCTTCTGAAATCATTCTAATATGATGATTTATAATCAATGTTTAAAACAGTTATTATAATAATATGTGGATGGAAATCCTTTTTCAGGATTCTTTGATTTTGATTGCATTTATTTGAATAAAAAATATTTTGTAACATTATAAATGTCTTTACATCTTAAAATGTACCCTTTTAATTAATTTCCTTTTTATTATAAAATTTGCAACATCACATTATCACTTACTCCAACTAAAACCTGATGTCTGCAGATATTTAACAATGAAAACACCATGAATGTGAAAATCAGTCGGAGCAAACCTTAAATTCCTTCATGCCGTTTCCCATCTGTGATGTCTTGCTGTCCTCTGTAGCTTTAGCCCCAAACACCAACTAATTCAGGACAAACACAATAAACATACGGAACATTGTCAACTTATCTTTTTAACACGGTCTACACTTCTTACCTGGATAATATCTGCTACTTTCTGTAGTCCGCTGGTGTTCAGAAAGACACCAGGCCCTGCAAAAAAAAAACAACAAAAAAAAACATAAATGGGTCAATGTTGAACCGATAAACAGAAAGTGATATTATATTGGAGGATCAGTTGAGTAATACTCACTCCCTGCTAAATATCCTGTAATCTGCTCCATGGCTTCCACTATAGCCGTTTTATTCTCAAAGTTTACATTAGCCGTTTGAAAAAGGTCATATATGAAGCTTCAAAAGAGGAAGAGACAGAAAATGACCAGTTCAGTTTAGCTGTTGTGCATCTAAAATTGGTGATTTTATAGTCAATATATCAAGGTCACTAATACTCATTCCCAGCACTAAACTGAATCAGATCGCAGGTTCAGTGAGGCTCCACTCACCTGGCAGGTTTGGTGATTCCTTGATTATTTGCTGGCATCTCAAAACCGTTAATGGAAGATCCCAGATCCATCAAAATTTCTGTAAGATTATTAAGTTCTCAGCAAAAATGATTTTCATTACTGAAAAAAGTATTCCAAATAACTACATAAATTCAATTTTGTAATAAAATATATACATTTCCATTTTTGAAGTGTAAGTTAACCTACGTTTTATTTTTGCAATTGTGGTGATATCCAGTTTTAATCCTGTGAAATAACAAAGGATAAAAATAAATGGAGTTATTTATTGGATATATATATATATATATATATATATATATATATATATATATATATATATACACACACACACACACACAAATATATAAACCACTTGTTTATATAATGTTTAAAATATACATTTTAAATAGAAATATCGACGGGTTTTTGCCAAACTAACCAGAATTCAGTGATTCCACATTAAAATCTGTTTTGCTAATGTCTGAGGCATGTTCCTGAAGCAGTCGATCCACGGCTTCAATGGCAGAAATCAGGTCGTTAGGGGAGAGGTCAAAAGAGGTGGACTCTTCACACATCTTCTCCTAAAAATGTACACAAACAGTAGATAGAATATAAAACAAACAAAAATATAGAACGGCTATGATATCTCAAACAACAATCAAAACACTTACAATATTATGAGCCTCGTCAAAAATAACCACAGCTCCTTTCAGCTCTATGTTGTGTGCTCTTCGACTCTGAGAAATTAACAGAAATCATATATGTGAATAAAATAAAAAATGTTTATCCTAGAACTATACATAGCAAATCAAAAATAATAATAATTAAAATATAAACTAAATGTACAATGTCATTAAAATGTCAGTAAATAAATTATTTAAATAAATAATTTCATTAAACAAGGACACATTAAGTTGATAAAAAGTGACAGTATTTCTTTTTAATGTTACATATTTTCTACTTCAAATTAATGCTGTTCTTTTGAACTTTCTATTTCATCAAATAAATGTATTACGCTTTACACAAAAATATTAAGCAGCACAACTGTTTTCAACACTGACAATAATCATACATGTTTCTTGATCATCATATTAGAGTGATTTCAGAAGGATCATGTGACACTGAAGACTAGAGTAATGATGCTGAAAATTCAGCTTTGATCACAAGATTCATATTTTGAAATGTATTAAAATATTTCATTTAAAATGTCTCACCTTTGGGTCAAGCAGGTAGTTGTAAGGCATGAAGATGACATCAGCGTGTTGTTTGAGTGAGCGTGACAGGTAGTATGGACAAACTCTGTGGGAACAAACAGTCTGAGCAATGTCACTATTTACAAACACTCCAATTGGAATTAATTCAGATGCAGCACCAGCAGTTCGAAGAACACCACTATTTCTTTCAGTGCTTCAGTAAGGCAATGATAGTGTCTCACCTTTGCTTTTTGCATGTTTTCACAAGATCCTCCACATCCATGATAGTATTCATGATTTCTGTGCTTTTCTCTAAATAAAGACCCAAACCCAAAAACATAGTCAGCTATTTCTCGTAGAGTCGTACATTAACAACTAAAACCATTATAATTGAAAAAAAATTATCTAATACAATCACAAAGCTCTATTGACAGGCCACCAATGTTAGTCTCATACCGTCAACATTGTTGTAGAAGACACAGGAGCGGGACGACACTTTTGCTCTGCACATGTGGACCTTGAAATAAGGCATAATGCCTTCATTAATTTGGTGTTGAGATACAGCCTCTGGTATTTTAACTGTCTGTCGTCACACATACTCACAGTGAGATACTGATCAGCATACCTTAATGTGGTTACTCTCTTGACGCATCACTTCCTGGTTTATGCAGAGCTGTTCTCTAGATCCCAAAACACAAATATTTGGCCTATAATAAAGAACAGTACCATCTGTTAATAATATTTGTAAATAAATTAATACTTTTAATCAGCAAGGATGAATTAAAATGCTCAAAAATGACAGTCAAGACATTTATATATAAAAAAAAAAAATTCTCATTTCAAATGAATGCTGTTTTTTTTTCTATTGATAAAATAATCCTGGAGAAAAAAAAAATGTCGACAAATATTAACATTATGATAATAAAACGAAATGTTTCATGAGCACCAAATCAGCATATTTGTTTGTGGTCAATTGTTTTTACACACACACACACACACACACACACACACACACACACACACACACACACACACACACACACACACACACACACACAAAAAGGACACTTACAAACATAATAATTTATGAATGCATATAACATAATAATTATTTATAATAATCAGTTATAATTTTTATGATAACCAGACAGTTGACGGCACCCATTGACTTTCCTCTACTATGGAAGTCAATAGATGTCTTCAACTGTTTGGTTACCAACATTCATCAAAATATCTTCATTTGTGTTCAGCAGAGGAAAGAAACTTGTACAGGTTTGGAACAACTTGAGGGTGAGTAAATAATTACAGAATTTTCATCTTTCTATGAACTATCCCTTTAAACATGTGATGTTAACTCAGATAGCTGACCTGTAGGATGTGTTCTTGAGCTCATTTATGACCTGTGCTAGCTGGGAATGGGTCCTGGAGGCATATATGATCTTAGGGATGTCCGTGTCATAAGCTAAAGTAAAAAAAACAAAGACAAGACAAAACTCATGATAATGAAACTTGGTTCTTGAAATATAATTCCTATGGTTGTCCGTAATGTCAACTGTCACTATGATTTGGTTTATAATTTCGACAACAATGTAACTTTTGAAAACACAAGCAATGTTTATAAATGTTAATGAAAATAAATCGTATCAATTTTGAATCAATAAATGAAGGACAGTACTTGGAGTGTCTTTGTTGGTGACTGCTGTTCCCCTCGATGACATTGGTCTGTCAGGGAACAGCTCCGCACCGCCCATTCTCTCGGCTATCTTGCGGTCAGAGATTGTGTCTTTGAAGTTCTCTCTCCAGCCCAGCGCTGAACACAGCAGACAGAGTGTTTTACCAGTACCAGTGGGACTTTCAAGAACACCATTGACTTTCTGGAAAAGAACAAGTGCATGTCATTCTTATTAATAGAAGAATAATAGAACATGTGTGACCTTACAGGAAGACTTTCAAATCTTTATTGCATTAGATTAAAGCACTACAGCCTTCATATTATACACTAATCAAAGGGTAAGTAAAACAAAATTCTACCTTTGATAGAATGTCATTCTGCCATTGCATTTTACCTCTGATGGAAAAAGTGATTTAACTTTTTGGAAACAACAAAAAGTGGCAGACTTTTGTCTTTTTTGGCTATAACCTTAGTAGTAAAAGTAGTTTTTTTTATTTTGAGGGTGAATCTTTTAAAGTTTTTGAGCGTATTTATTTTAAATTAAATTCAAATGTATTTGTATAGTGCTTTTCACAATACATATCGTTTCAAAGCAGCTTTGCAGAAAATGCATGCAATTCAGTTATCAGTTATGCATTTCAGAAATGTACAATTACCTAATAATGTATTAATTTAAGGCAGAACATTTAACAGGTGTTGAGTATAAATAAATGTTGCTTGCAGTGCAGTGCATGCAGGGTTGCACACAGTGTGGTGACTGAGATTCTTACATTCTGCAGGCACTCGATTACTTTTCTCATGTAGTCCTCCTGACACGGGTATGGAGTGAAGGGAAAGTCCACAGTGACTCCTCTTAGCTTAATAAGAGGCATTATCAACCAAAACACACTGATCGCTCACATGTAAAGAGCAGCACCAAAACACTCTTAAAGGTGCTCTAAGTGACGTCACTTCTTGTTTACGTTCGAAGTATTGTCAAAAAAAAACAGAGGCTAGCTAGACCCTCCCTCCTCCTCATCCGCTCTCAAACCCCACCCCCAAATCCTTCTTGCTTCTGGAACAATTTGTTATTATGTTTCAAAGGGCCTGTTAGCCCAGTTAGTTGTTTCTTTGGGCCACAGACTGCGTCTTTTAACAGTGTGTTCCGGGGACAGGTAAGTTAGCTAGTGGATAGTGAGGAGATGTTTGCTGCATGTGACAATAAATGTTTTAAAAAACGCTTAGAGCAACTTTAAGCAAAACAAAAATAAAAAAATAAATTTATACTTTAAAAAATATACTTTAATGAACTTGAAATTGTCATCAGAAACTAATTCTACTGAAACGAATGTAAACAAAATAATCTGGCCGTGGTCTGTGAGACGCGACATGAAAAGAAGAAAAGAGTCAAATGATGATACAAACTTTCACAAATAATGCGTAAAGCCTTTACATCTGAAAACATTACCTGTGACAAATATGGCGCTGTCCTACTGGATAGGCAGGTAAAACTTTCTGCGTCCGGGGAGGAAACAATTCAAAAGGTAAATAAAAATCTCCACCATTCCGAGCAGCACTGAACTCGTTCGAACCGTATAGATGAACACTCTCCCCGCTGTATATTCCAGACGTTTTCGTTGAGTTTTCGCTGAGAAATGAGCCCAAATCCACCAGCCGCTATTAGAAATGTTGGCCGCCATTGACTCGCTCAAAGTAAATGAGTGCGGCCATGTTTGTTTATATTACAATGTCTCACGTGATTTGTCCGATTTACTGACAATCTTAAAAAAATAAGCAGCACAACTATTTTCGCTTAGATCAGAGTAAAAAAAAATACATTTGACTATATATTCACATACAAAACATGTGTGAAAAAAACATTTTACTTTCTAATAATAGCAGTTTCTCACCCATTGCAAATCACTGTTTTATCATTTATGTATTTATATAGTGTTAAATGTCAAGTTCACAGGTCAGCACCAAAGGACAATTTTTAGTAGGCTAAAAAAAAGTGAAAAAGAGCACAAATGTACAAATATATGTTTATCTTTGTGTCAATATTCATACTTGAAACACACCAGATACCAAACCTTTGTGTACACAATATCACACATAAAGTAATCTGTCTTTATTTCTTACAGTCTCTGTCTCCACGTGATGGAGATATCACGATATCCAGAGGAGGATAGACATGTAAGTTCTTACTTTTTAGCATGTTGCTCATTTATTTTTGTTCATTGTTTACAGCGAGATCCTCTTCACTGGAGCGGTGAGATTTGGAGAGCCATGGCTGGGTTGTGCTCCACTTTATAAAGACTTCATCAGACTGTACCGCTTTGCTCTGGACGCAGGAACAAACCCTTGCCACATACACACTGACTGAGAGGCGCAGACACAACACGCCTCTGATGAAGTTCAAGTTCATGGAAATATGTTCAGCTGTCCATTCATATCACCTTTCACCTCACAATCCAAAGAAATGAGAAATAATATTTAGGCTGTTTATGATATATTCATTGTATGTAGTTATTAGAGCCTCACACGTATTTGTCTTTTCCAGGTGTTTGTAGCAGGTGACCCCTACAGGTAAGTGCACTGCAAGTATAATGGACAAGGATGCCGCCTGATTAACACCGTGACGTTAAGCCAGTGATCCAGGGTCTGCAGAAGTTGAACCAGGAGGCAGTGTCTATTGTCTGTGTCGTGTCTGTTCAGACATGGGTATTTTTAGTTCAATGATATATTGTCAATAAGAGAATGTATTGTTTGTGTTTAATAGTATTCTTGTAGTCTCTCATCCTCCTAGCATAGAGTCCAATGAGTGTAATGCTCCAGTTATTCTAAAAATGAGATGTACATCCCACATGTTCGTGGCAAAGAACGTTTCAAAATGTAACCTAATTATTTATATTGTCCTGGCTGAAGCCATTAGGGGGACAGATAACGGGGAGTCAGTCTCATACTTATTCAGTCGTGTCCTTTTGTAGTTCCCCTGTATGTTCCAGGTACAGGTGTAACATTGTCGGCAGGGTGTGGCCGTATGATGGACAACAGACAACTCTCCTGCCTGCCTGATGAACACAGCGATGTGAACAACAGAAGAAGCAAGTTGACGAAAGCGTTTATGGCAAGTATTCAAGAACCACATGTATTTGATGAATGAGGTTCTTGTTGTTGTGCCCATATTTCAGGACTTGAAGAAGACTTCAAGAGTCTTCTAATTTCAGTTTTGGCCTGACTACGCCTGCTCAGCAACGTGCACGACTGCTACAACAAAAGCATCCACAGCAGTCGCAGGAAATGGCATTGACGTCGATAAATGGGACTATTTCGCCAGGGATTGCTATCATCTGGGAATTTTTTTCTGTCTAGGGCAAAAACCTCTATATGAATGAATATGTTTGTGCAGTGCAACACAACACAATGGCCACACACCAGGGTGTGGACACTTCCATGCTCCGTAGCGCCATCTGGATCTAGATCCAGTGCAAGTTCGGGATTCGACGAAAGCGTTTTTGGCAAGTACCAATACCCAAATGTCTCCTGCTATGGCACATCAATAGAAAATCAGTTTAAAGGCTGACGTTCGAGGTTGTGGCATGTCACGATGCACATCTGTGGCCTGGCCTGTGGTAGTTTCTGGGATGGAGGTAGTCTACAGGAATAACATCGATGATGTTGAGAGATATCTCAATTCTACATGCAAATGCAGAAGCGACTGGTGCAGGCACTGACGAACACAGCGACGTGAAGCCGGTGATCCAGTGGCTGAAGCGGGTCGAACCAGAAGCGGGTCCTGGCTGAAGCTATCAGGCGGTCACACAACGGGGAGTCGGTCTCATACTACTCTCCTGCCAGGCTTTTCTGCCTTGCAACAGATGAAGCAAGTTGACGAAAGCTTTTATGGCAAGTACCAAGACTTAAAGTTTTTATTTGATTTATTTATGGTTTAACTTAATTTTTTTTCTTTTATTAGGAGGCACAGGGGGTAAAATTAAAATGATGCTATCTAAAATCTTATTGTGATGAGAGATGTTTTCTTTTTGACCACAGGAGTTGTTGCAACCAAGGCCTTTGGGAAGGAGTAAGAGGAGGTACCAGGAGGATGGGTTCGATTTGGAACCATCTGTGCTCCACTCTGTGTTCGATGGTACTCCAGTTGCCCAGACCCACAGAAGAAAGATGAGGCGCACAAGTCCAGATGAAGATGAGCAGCGAAGACGAGCACGCGGACGTCTCCCAGTACGGAAGCGCAACCAGGTATGGCACCTTAATCTTTAAGATTGAAGTGAAGTGCACTTTAAATTATACCGGTACTTTGACTTCTTTCATGCTTTTAAGACATTTAAAAATCTTTGCTTAACAGCTTGGGGACGAAAGTGACGACTGTGTTCCCTCTCAACCGTGCATTATCTGCCAAAAGTGAGGATGAAGATGAGCAGCTTGGGAGCACACGGACGTCTCCCAGGGTGGAGGCATAGACTGCAGCACTTGGACAGACTTCTGCCAGGTGTGACATGCACTTCAGACATGCACTTCAGGTTTTTTTTTGGAGTTGTTTGTAATAATTGCCATTTTGTGTTATGCACCATTTATGTATTTGTGTGGTTGCTACATTGGTTCCTGTCATCTTGCCAATTTTAGGGAGAGGCCATTCTAACCCCAAGGAGGAGATCAGGGAGATGTTCTGGCCTTCTGGATACAGGCAGCCCAGGCCCTGCGGAGAGAGAGACAGCGCAGCCACGCAGATTTTTATGTTAATCTTAAAAGATAAGCCGGCCTTTAAACTGATTTCCTATTGATGTGCTACAGCAAAAGACATTTCAGCTACAATAGATCACATTGTCTTTTGCTGTAGCACATCAATAGGAAATCAGTTTAAAGGCCGGCTTATCTTCATGTCTGATGCAAAAACTGTATTCTATATCGTGCAGGTGAAGGGTAAGGAGAGATTTGAAATGCTGAAGAAGATAAACGACAAGTGAACATATTTTCTTCTGAGATCGTGACGTCACCGTGCGCCCACTGAAATCATGAAACTTATATCGTTCTTTTCAGTTCGTCAAGACGGTTCCAACGAGCTCGGTCTGTTGAGTTTTGTTTCCGTTGAGTTTTCGCTGAGATATTTGCGTTGTGATTATAGTTCTTTAGTGCTACGAGCGCAGCCATGTAAGTTTTTGTTGCAAAGCACTCTGGGATATGACGTCTTTGCTTCTACCACGCTATTGTTAATGTAGACAAAAAAATGTCACTTCCCATAATGCATTGCAACAAAAACAAACATGTTGGCGCCGCGCTAACACGATCATTCACTACATCCTATCTGTATGTCACTCATTCTAACTTATGCACAATGCATTTAACCATCGCTTTTGAAGCTCTGCCGGATGTCGGATCTGCAGGATCAGAATACACTACAAGGGCAACGGAAAACCAGGTAAGTGCACTGCAAGTACAATGGACTGGACAAGGCTGCCGTCTGATGAACACCGTGACGTTAAGCCAGTGATCCAGGGGCTAAAGAGAGTTGAACCAGGAGGCAGTGTCTATTGTCTGTGTCGTGTCTGTTCAGACATGGGTATTTTTAGTTCAATGATATATTGTCAATAAGAGAATGTATTGTTTGTGTTTAATAGTATTCTTGTAGTCTCTCATCCTCCTAGCATAGAGTCCAATGAGTGTAATGCTCCAGTTATTCTAAAGACGAAATGTACATCCCACATGTACGTGGCAAAGAATGTTTCAAAATCCTAAAAGGGTAACCTAATTATTTCTATGGTCCTGGCTGAAGCGATTAGGCAGTCACATTACGTGGAGTCAGTCTCATACTTATTCAGTCGTGTCCTTTTGTAGTTCCCCTGTATGTTCCAGGTACAGGTGTAACATTGTCGGCAGGGTGTGGCCGTATGATGGACAACAGACAACTCTCCTGCCTGCCTGATGAACACAGCGATGTGAACAACAGATGAAGCAAGTTGACGAAAGCGTTTATGGCAAGTATTCAAGAACCACATGTATTTGATGAATGAGGTTCTTGTTGTTGTGCCCATATTTCAGGACTTGAAGAAGACTTCAAGAGTCTTCTACTTTCAGTTTTGGCCTGACTACGCCTGCTCAGCAACGTGCACGACTGCTACAACAAAAGCATCCACAGCAGTCGCAGGAAATGGCATTGATGTTGATAAATGGGATTATTTCGCCAGGGACTGCAATCATCTGGGAATCCATCCCCACAATTTGACGAACAACAAAATGGCCACACAGCACGGTATCAAACTCTACTGTTCAATTATTATCGCATTATGGTCTGGGACTTTTGTCAAGTGGAGGAGTCTGTTCTCCCAATATTTCTAAACTCTAGTATACCACAGTCAATGTGATTACAGTGTATTTTTATTTTCTTTCTGTCTATTGCAAAAACCTCTATACAAATGAATATGTTTGTGCAGTGCAACACAACACAATGGCCACACACCAGGGTGTGGACACTTCCATGCTCCGTAAAGCCATCTGGAACTAGATCCAATGCAAGTTCGGGATTCGGTCAGGCGTTTAAGGCAAGTACGAAAACCCCCATGTGTTCGGTGGATGAGGTTTTTGTATTTGCTGACTACTCAGTGCAGTCGTGACATTCAGGTCAGAGTCACAGCCCAGAGAGAAGTGCATATAATATGTGTATATATGATCTGAAGCTTGTGAAGATGCTTGTAAAAATGCAATAGTTTTTGTACAGGCATTTTAGACAGCACAGTCTTCAAGTAAATTTATGTTGATTCAGACTGAGCTTCCATCAAGATCATCTAGCCCTACAATCAGCAAAGTGTCAGTGAGCAGCTCCATCACAGATATTTTCTGTTAAAGACATGTGAGCAGTTACTCTAATGGTGTAATACTCTAATATATTCCTTTATTTATTAAACCGAATTTGCAGGTGAGTTCAACAATGCTGTTTTTTTGTTTGTTTTTTTTTCCCTCAGATTCCATGGTTCCGGCAGAGAGAAGCTGCTGGGAGACTGTGTCATAATCTGCGTGCCCTTTTTGGAGGAGGCCCGTCAAGAGTCACAGGGCAAGACTGAACCAGCAACTGCACATGTTGCAAATGTCCGCTTGTTATTTTGCATTTTAATGTTGCCCTGTGTTCTAGATACAACAATCCAGCAGTGACGCCCGGATGGCCTTTGAGATGGCTGCTGAGAAAAGAGCAGATTGCTGAACACGGTAAGCAATCTGAAGTCTAATGAACAAGATGGTTATTTGTAATGTTGCTACTCAAAGCAGTCATTCATTGATCTTGTAGACATGAGTCTGCTGCGTCCACGAGCCGAGAGCAGAGGATGGATGAACAAGGTTGTCCCTGCGAATGCCATCATCCGCCCCACCAAGCTACTGTGACATTAGACGTGATTGCAGCCTAGATCAACCTCTCACACATCTGTTGGATGACTATGATGGAGGAGACAGTCCCATTTTCATGAACGCACCCCAATTCCGGTTCCCCCACTCCCCACTTATTCTGAGGTGAGTGTAAAGTATATTCGGCTAAGGTGCGGTCACATTTACCTTTGCCTAGTGAAATTTCAATAAGAATTTGCACGTTTGGGAGTTTGACATGAGGGTGGAAAAGTTATCCAACGCAGATTTTGCTCATGGTTAAGTTGGTTACGTGGCAACGTGGTGCTGACCAACCATAGAAATTTTACCAAAATAGCACTAATGTGATTGCACCTTTAGTGTATACAATGTGAATACCAGTCGCTATTGAATATCAACATAAACTGATCTAATTTCAGCAGCTCTAGAACTGAACTGATGCCCATCATAAAAGGCTTTTTTCCCACTTTGTATTTTGTTATCTTATCCATAAACTGTGTGTTGTGGTCACATGTTAACCTATTTTACATTCAGCCCTGCAGATTTTAATGTGTAATGTATAATTACAGGTGGAATCTGTCTTCAGGTTCATGCTTGTACCCCAATGAGCCGAGCCTGTTGTTTGTTAGAGAGGTGGATAAGGTGCGAGAGTACTTTAATGTACTGACAAAAGTACTGACGGAAACGAAACTCAAAGCAGACAGTGCTCAATTATTGGAAAAGTGTCAAGAGGTCAGTACTGTGTAACAAACACATCATGTAACTGTCAACTGATAATTATCAGATAGGCTGTCTTCTGACTGTAACAGCCATTTCTTTCTCTCTTTAAGGTTCATGAAATATTATCTCGTCCAACAGCATCCACACCAAAGACAAAAGTCTCTTCAGTGACTGCAGAGACTTCATCAGTCCTTTGGACAGTATACGAGCTGGTATGTTGAAAAAGGTCAACAAGGAGTTGACAAGGTATTTTTAACTCCTTTTATCTATTAAACCAAAATCACAGGTGAGTTCAACATAACTTTTTTTTTCAGGTTCCATGGTCACGGCAGAGAAAAGCTAAATAACTATGTACAGAGAGAAGCTGCCGTGCCTCTAGCTCGTTTGGTTTGGGTGTGGGGCCCCGGTGAATTTTGGCATAATCGGCGAGTTGAGAAAATCACATTTGATGCCGTGTCACTGTGTTGCACATTTTTTCATAGAATCAAAACATATTAATATTTTTTATATATAAATATTCCAAAATATTTTTTATTATTAGGTCCCTAAATCACTCCCAGACACCAAAAGGCCAAGCCATGTACCATCCACAGAAGAATGAAGCAGACGTTGAAAGCACAAAGGTGAGAGGGTAGATTTGGGTGGGGCTTGTGTTCAACTTGAGTGCGAGTTAGGTTTTGACTTGGGTGGTTTTGACTTGGCAGGATCTCACCCACCCACCAAAATCTACCCATGTGTTCCCTTGTCTGATGTGTCATGTTGTCATTAGTTAATTGTTTCATTGTTCACAGGTGTCCCTTGTCTTGTTATTAGTCTTGTGTGTATTTAGGCCCTCTGTTTGCCACGTGTCTTTGTCAAGTTTTGTTTCACTGTTTGTTAAGCGTCATGGCTTGTTCCAAGTTCATGCCACGCTGTGCTTTTGTTTTATGATTGATCTTGGTATGTTTATTAACAAACTGCACTTGGGTTCTCATCAACACTTGCCAGCGGATCCCTTACACCTGTCTTGGTTTTTTGTTTAGTCCTCGCAGGTTCTTCCTTTATGGGCTTGCCCGTACTCAAAGATTGTCAAACAATCTTAAGAGTGGCAAAGCTGGAAGTAAAGAGGATGGCCTGGGTATGGTCAGAAAACTCGGTGACAGAGAAAGGACCATGCATACTAGGCACTTTTGCACCCTCGGTTAATATTGAAATAATGTTCAGATTTCAACCACAAAATAATGGTGTTAATATTGCTTCAACATTACAAAGTGATGTTGTTTTTGCATCACTCTTGCACCCTCAGTAAATGGTGAAGCAATGTTGAGATTTCAACCAAAAATCAACGGTAATAGTATTTATTCAACATTACAAAGTGATATTTTATTAACATAACTTTTGCACCCTCAGTTAATGTTGAAACTGTTGAACAACAAATCAATAGTTATGCTACTGAATCAACATTACACTATGATTGATTCTACATCACTGATGCTGAATCAATACTGAAATTAACTAAAATAATCAATGGTAATATTGAATCAACGTTACACTAAGATGTTGAATCTACATCACTGCTGTTGAATTAACTCTGAAATTAACAAAAATAATCAATGGTAATATTGTTGAATCAATGTTACACTATGATGTTGAATCTACATCACTGCTGTTGAATTAACTCTGAAATTAACAGAAATAATCTTTGGTAATATTGTTTGGTAAGAAAAGTTTTTGTACAGGCATTTTAGTAAATTTATGTTCATGCAGACGGCCCCTAGGTCCCCACGCACCATCCAGTCTAAAGTTCTGATCCTGGCGTCACTGTAACATCGACCATCTGTGCTCCACGCTGTGTTCCATGGTAACAGACCGTCAGTGTGTTTTTTAATTCAGCTATGCTGCCAGATCCTGAAGGCAGACTACAGAAAAGCCAGTTGCCCAGGTAAAGCAGGTACGACTTATTATTTTAGTTATTTTTAGATTATGATGAGATCTACTTTGTACATCTCAAAGAAACAAGGCCAGTTTGACCACCTCTCTTTTACTACAGAAAAAACAATAGTAACTAAACTACAAATACTAACCTTGAATATGAATCAAAACACAAAAAGAAAGCTTGAGATTTGACTGAAAGCAAAGTGGCTTTAAGTTGCATTCAAAAGCTAATTTTATCATTTTTAAATTAAGGTTTTTATTTTATTGCATTCACTGTGTAGTTTTTCATTTTAACCCCTATTATGCAAAAACGTGCTACAGATGTTCCCTCTTTTTTTAATTGACAACTAGGAATAATGGAATAGGTCTCCGGCAAACTTGACAATGGTGTGAAGAGAAAGTCTTTCCGGGGAGAGGGCCTGAACCTGGAATGGCTGGACGAGTAGGCCTGGTCCAAAGGAGGACAGCAAGAAGGCCAAGCTGAGCATCAGGGGACATATATATCGTGCAGGTGAAGGGTAAGGAGAGATATGAAATGTTAAAGAAAATAAACGACAGTTTGGAACTTAGCGACGTTATGCCTCCATGTGACATGGACAAATTCAGCTCTCTGACTGAAGATGATCTGACCAAGCAGGTTCTGGAGCTCTCTGAGGAGCTGAGCAGAGGGACGCTGTGTCAGATTTTGACCTTTTTGCACAAATGAAGCAGATGATGGTGAGATGGATTTTGGCGTGGATTTAAGTCTGGATGTAAAATGGCATTTTATGGCTAGAGCCATTCTCAAATGTCAGTCATATAACTGCATTCGCAGAACTTTCAGAGGAACACAGTGATGGCGTGCCCTCGGAGACCGTCTCAGCTAATGCACCGGGCGTAGGACAGACATGCTGTCTGCCCACACAACCAGGTATGAATATAGTTCTATTGTTTCCAAGGCATCAAATTCTTGAAAGGTCACTGCTTACAGGAAATAAGTGATTGGACATGCAAAACTATGCAAATTGTTACCTCAAATGATAGAGAAATTAATCTCAATAAAAGGACAAGTGGGGCCTGACGGATCTCAGCCAAACTGCCATGCTTCAGGTAATTAGAATTTTATTCATTTTGACTCACAGTTCTGATGATGAAATCTACATTCTGCATGTAAGTGGCAAAGAGCGTTTTAGATTTCTTTCTCTGTGGGTCTCTGTGCATCAGCTCAGCCAGCCACACAGCAGAAAGAGGAGGCGCACCAGCCCGTGTGCTTAAAGCACTACTGATCCCAGGAGAGAGCAGTGCTTCCTCGACCCATCCAGCATCCAGGTGAGTCATTAGAAATGACACAATTCATTCTAACACAATGTCTGGTTTTCAGTGAGTCGGAGAAGATGGTGTCTGAAAAGAAGCCCGCAGGAACGGTGTCTCCACCGACAGGGAGTCCCACTCCAGCAGCTCCGCCCTCATCAGTGCAACACAACACAATGGCCAGACACCAGGGTGTGGACACTTCCATGCTCCGTAGAGCCATCTGGAACTATATTCAGTGCAAGTTCGGGATTCGGTAAGTCTCTCCACTGCTCAACATTGAATATGTTTATTCATTCTACAAGTAACGTTTTAAAATGCTGAAGATGTCTCAGAGGCTCCCCCGGGGCCTTCAAAGAAGCCAGCAGGAGAGCATTTGTTTATGCATCTCAACAGGTCCAGGGCCAGGTGAGTCATAAAATAAAATAAAAAAAATCACACACTTCCACTTGTATGTACGGCATAAGATATGACTACGGCTATAGTGGTGAATAATAATCGATACAGATTTAGATCTTAAAATCCTTTCTTGCATCTCAATAAAAAGCAGAGGTCACAGACTTGTTTTTGTTTTCCAGTGATTTGACATGCGCTTCTGGCATGTGCGCGCTGAGATGCTGGACCAAGGGAGGACATACATGCTGTACATTCTTACTTTTTAGTATGTTGCTAATGTATTTTTGTTCATTGTTTACAGCGAGTTCCTCTTCACTGGAGCGGTGAGATTTGGAGAGCCATGGCTGGTATGTGCTCCGCTTTATAAAGACTTCATCAGACTGTACCGCTTTGCTCTGGACGCAGGAACAAACCCTTGCCACATACTGTGAGACGCAGACACAGCACGCCTCTGATGAAGTTCAAATTCATGAAAATATGTTCATTCATACCCGACCAGATAGACCACAGCCACAGAAATGTAATGTATTGTCTCCCTAAGGCCTTCAGAGAGATGCTCTGGCCTTTGAACATGTGAACAGGTGGAGGTGAACTTTCACCGGCTTTCAATGAGGCTGACAACCTAATGGTCGATCTGTTGGACAACATCTCTACAAAAGTGCAGCAGTCGGACTGACTGAAGGAGATCTGACCAAAAGGTACTGGCCCAGGGACCTGATGGACCTCAGCCAAACTGCTATGCTTCAGGCATGTTTAAGGTTATTAAAAAATAAATAATTAACTCACCAGCTCATTCTGACTCACAGTTCTGATGAAGAAATCTACATTCTTCATTCGGCAAAGAGTGTTACATACTATTTATGTATTTGTGTGGTTACATACTTGGTTCCTGTTGTCTTGCCAATTTTAGGGAGATGCTCTGGCCTTGTGGATACAGACCGCCCATGCTCTGCGGAGAGAGAAGCAGCGCAACCACATATTATTATTTGTTAAGATAAGTATTAGCATTGCTTAATTTGTGTCTTCTTGTTTAAAGGGATAGTTCACCCAAAAATGAAAATTCTGTCATCATTTACTCACCCTCAAGTTGTTTCAAACCTGTAAAAATTTATTTTTTTCTGCTGAACACAAAAGAAGATATTTTGAAAAATGTCTGTAACCAAACAGTTGATGGACCCCATTGACTTCCATAGTATTTTTTTTCCTACTATGGAAGTCAATGGGGTCCATCAACTGTTTGGTTACAGACATTTTTCAAAATATCTTCTTTTGTGTTCAGCAGAAAAAAGAAATTCTTACAGGTTTGAAACAAAGTCATACAAGACCCATGATGACAAGACACAACCTGACACAAGACATTCATTTTGTGTTTATATTTTTTTTATTTTAATGCATTTAGGGTCCATGTGTGCGCCCGTCTTGTCTCACATCATCTCGAGTGCGGTATCTTTAGTAAACCTGTCTTGTTTTTTGTTTCGTCCTAACAGGTTCTTTCTTTATGGGCTTGCAGTACTGCCAGACAATCTTAAGAGTGGCAAAGCTGGAAGTAAAGAGGATGGCTCATGATCTGGTTTTGGGCAGAAAACTCAGGGACAGAGAAAGGACCATGCATAGGTACTACTGCGAGGCTGTCTTGGTTTTTGCCCACATGCAGCGCCCAAGAGCTGTGGAATCCTTGACGGTAAGTACATCTCTATTTTAACGACTCTACGCTTGCAATATGATGCAATGTTTACAGCACGTATGCATTAGTAAGTGACCATTTTTCGTTGTTATCTAGGATTCAGAGTGGAAAAAGAAAAAAAGTATTTCATAGTCTTGATATATACGTAGATATCAAGTACGCCCAGAGACAGGACTATCTTCTGTGTAAGTCTCCGAATCCACCAATACAGCAATGTCGCTCAAGTTAAAATGACACTGCAGGTGTTTTTTGTTTGTCGCCAACAAGCGTTTACCAATGATTATGGTAATTTTTCTAAACCTTTAACACAGCAACAAACACCTACATCACACAGTTAGCCAAATGTTTGATCTTCTGGTCAAAACCACTTTTTTTTTCTTTTTTTTCTTTTTAGTTATACAAACTATACACCAAAAAACTTTTTGTACCGTACACGTTCTCTATCAAAACGCCGTAAGCCCAACTCAAAATTGAAGTCAAAAAAGTGATCCGTGTGAGTAAAGTGATTTGATTTTGTCTTTCAGCACACTTCAAAGTCCACAAGCCTTCGACCGCAAAGTTGTCAAGGCTGATTGGGCAGGAGGGGTCCAACTACCCAAAACCCGAGGAGATTCAACGGTTGTGGAAACCGGCTTCCAACCTCGCCACAGAGTCAGATGAGGCCATAATGAAGTGCTTGTCTGAGCAGACCTGGACAGGGCTGGCCATTCTCTCTTGGCCCAAAAGAGTTTTTGCTTCAAGTATCAGGACATGAAGGAATTTGTGCGAACTGAAGTTACTGTGGGACATCCGGCAAAGATAATTCTGCTGGAGAGGCCAGAAATACCTTTCCAGGTCATAAATGGCCATGGCTTTGACACACCATTGGTCATGCAGCTGTGTGATAAATGGGGAAATCCTTTAACAGATCAGCGGGTGGAGATTGTGATGAAGAGTTAAAGATAAAGTCCTCAGTGACATCTCAGCCTGTAGATTCACACGGAAAAGCTTGCTTCATATTAGAAAGTATAAGTGGTCCAAAAGGGGAGCATCATTTGGAATTCAGGGGATGTTTTGGCAGGAAAGGTATTCCAGGGCAAGTAATAAGACTAAACGTGATTCCTGACCCCAACAAACCCTTTCGGCACTTTGTGACATCAGCTAAAAATTTGATTATGGTGTTTCTCTCACGCATGTAATTGATTTTGTGGATATGGGGATATTTTGGGGATATTTAATTTAATTTTATCAATCAATAAATTCCTCTTGAAATAAACTTTGTTGTATTATTTTAATTTAATACTGTGAAGCTGCTTTGATGCAATCTGTATTGTGAAAAGCGCTATACAAATAAACTTGACTTGACTTTGTGGTTTCTGGGTTCTTAAATATTTGGCCTAGTCGAGGGGTGGCCTTAAATAGTTTGGTTGTGGATAATGACAGTGATTTTTTTATGATCTGCCCCTCAACAGTGTTGGGAACTGTTTTCTTGTAAGCAAGAAAAATTGGATAATTTACTTAATTTAAAAAGAATACATGTTTTATCAATTACTGTATTTGCTTCATCCTTGGTTTAAAAAAAAAGAAAAAAACTAAAACACCACCAGGTGAGGATGTGACTATATTGGTATTGCATAACTAAAACATTCAATAATATTTTCTAGAAGATATATTTTTCTTATTTATTTTTTCACAGTCTCTGGCAGTTCATCAGTTTTGTTCTTGTTGACATTATTTTATTTATTGTTCATTTTTATGTTGTGCTTTGTTGTGTATAGTTCTTTCGTGTCCCCGGAATAAAATGTCCCTTAACTCATTGTTTAATTGCATTCTTTTCTTTTACTAATACAAGTGTTTTCATTAGGTATAAATAATACAACATATAAGCACTGCACTTCACTGGTGTACAGAATACTGCCCAACACTCACAAACTGTCACACATAGAACAGACACTTGTACGAATAAATGTGAATGAGCTGTACAGATCTAGTGATTCATTACCCCCATTCTCCAACAGAACAAGTTGGTCACTGTTGTTTGAAGTGAAGTGTCTGCTCTTCTTCAGTGTAAAAACTCAGAGAGGTCGAAGTCTGTATCACATCTATCAAACTCAAACAGACAAAATTCACAAGTTCACAAAAGGTGATATAACTAACAAAATATATGTTAATATTTTAATGCAATGGTCAAAATATTAGCCAACCCAAATCACAAACATAAAATACTCAAAAACTCTACTTATTTTACATTATAATCAAATTA
This sequence comes from Leuciscus idus, assembly GCA_021554675.1. Taxonomy (NCBI): domain Eukaryota; kingdom Metazoa; phylum Chordata; class Actinopteri; order Cypriniformes; family Leuciscidae; genus Leuciscus; species Leuciscus idus. The sequence continues at coordinate 50,761 of CM038634.1, read as the reverse complement.
ATATTACTGAACTGAGACGGAGCATTTATATACCCACCCACAGCCTGCAGTACACAATAGGTGTGTTCGACATCGGCTGCGGCTGGATGTAACCGATCGGCGAGAGTAGCCGCGTGCAGGCGGGGAGGAGCTGCAAACGGAGACGTGAAGTCGGACACTTTCTGGTTCCCGTATTGACCGCTCACGTGGTGTTTGCATACTTTACCACAGCTAAAGAGAAGCCCAAGAGGCGAAACTCTGTTGTGTTATGGGTAACAGTTTGTAGATGGCGCTGTGGAGGCGCGTCCGCCATTATGGACTGAAAGCTGCTGAAATCGTTAGCGATCTTATGGCACCACTTCCATTTTAGTACTGTTTATAGATCATGTGTGCACTTGCTAGATTTCACATCTTTTTTGTACCTTTCCGCCTGTAATAGGACATTCACAGATTGTTTTTGTTCTTGCCATTGAAACGTTCACTGTGTGCACTTTCACTGAAGATGTTGAAAAAACAAGTTGTTAATATTTTTGTGATATTCTATGTAAGATTAACTGTCTTTAGAAATTTTCATTTATAATTGTATTTATTTATTTAGGTTTAGGGTTAGGGTTAGGTAGGGAGGTAAAAACGACTTTCACCCTCATTAGTAACCACCCTCATTAGCATATATGGCATCTGATTGGCCGAATCTGGCCAGTGGGTGGGTCTGTGTCCCCTGAGTGGTGTACAGTAGGTTTCACCAGATAAAAGCACTGTATTTATGAAATATGACCTTTTAATGTAATGTCCACAGACAGCATATAGGGAATCTGTCAAATAAGTTACAGGCGGGACTTTATCCAAAACATCCCAGCTGTAACTTATTTGACAGGACTCCTATATGCTGTCTGTGGACGGTTGAGTTTTATGCAAATTATGCATAATTAATGGCTGCAATGTACATCAGTGGGTGGGTCTGTGTCCCCTGAGTGGTGTACAGTAGGTTTCACCAGATAAAAGCACTGTATTTATGAGATATGACCTTTTGATGTATTGGCATCCCACCTGTAGCTTAATAAGTTACTCACTGTCCTTCCTAAAAATCACAAGTATTTCCCCTAAAACTCACATCCCACCTGTAACTTATTTGACAGGAGTCCTATATGCTGTCTGCGGACAGTTGAGTTTTATGCTAATTTTGCCTAATTAATAACTGCAATGTACATCAGTGTGCTGTGGTGTGTCCCCTGAGTGGTGTACAGTAGGTTTCACCTCATAAAAGCACTGTATTTATGAAATATGACCTTTTGATGTATTGGCATCCCACCTGTAGCTTAATAAGTTACTCACTGGCCTTCCACATATATGTTGAAATCCGAAATTCCTTACAGGAATTCACTGGCCGAAAATGTCTAAGTCAAGTTACAGCATCCCACCTGTAACTTATTTGACAGGACTCCTATATGCTGTCTGTGGACGGTTGAGTTTTATGCAAATTATGCATAATTAATGGCTGTAATGTACATCAGTGTGTGGGTCTGTGTCCCCTGAGTGGTGTACAGAAGGTTTCACCTCATAAACAGACAGCCTAGAGGCCGCGTCGAATAAGTTACAGGTGGGACTTTAACAAAAACATCCCACCTGTAACTTATTTGACAGGACCCCAGTTTTCTCGGGCCTCGAGCAAGGCACATTAATGAGACTGGGCTCATGTGAAACTGCACAACACGAGCTTTCTCGTGATATAAAATACAGTTTGATTGCCCTTTGTAATTGCCCTTTTGATTGTGCCACTTGTCCCTCTAAGAAGTTGGACGCCGACCGCTCGGGGCCGCATAACTAGTTAGCATGCCGGAGTCTCGTTCGTTATCGGAATGAACCAGACAAATCGCTCCACCAACTAAGAACGGCCATGCACCACCACCCACAGAATCGAGAAAGAGCTATCAATCTGTCAATCCTTTCCGTGTCCGGGCCGGGTGAGCTTTCCCGTGTTGAGTCAAATTAAGCCGCAGGCTCCACTCCTGGTGGTGCCCTTCCGTCAATTCCTTTAAGTTTCAGCTTTGCAACCATACTCCCCCCGGAACCCAAAGACTCGTGGTTTCCCGCACGCTGCCCGGCGGGTCATGGGAATAACGCCAACCGGATCGCGGGTCGGCATCGTTTACGGTCGGAACTACGACGGTATCTGATCGTCTTCGAACCTCCGACTTTCGTTCTTGATTAATGAAAGGCACATAGATGGTACTAAGTAGTGGTCTGTGCTTGACAGTGGGCCTCTGGAAAGAGGCAAATTTAGGCTAATTAATTATTTTAATAACTTTTGTTATTTTATATAGTTCTTTACTATGTTTTGTTGTTAACATAAAGGAATTCACTAATGATCCTTCATGTCAAGGCGTCCTATTTCTTTCATTAGCTGCCTTGTTAGAGGAAATGGACCGGAAAGGCTTGGTGGTGAGGAACATAACTCCACTCCTTCCTGCTCCATCTTCGGTTCTCCATCTCTGCAGCGCTTCTTGATCAAGTACTTCACATCTAACCCTGCAGCCAAGGCGCTGTGTTGGCCAATGCTAGCTGCTGTCTACATTTTCAGTCACTATTCTTTCCTTCACCTGGAGGCCAACATTTAATTGAGGACGCTGTTTGATTCAAGTGTGTGAATCCAGTGTTTTTCTTAGCTGGTTAGAAGAAATGGACAGGAAGGGCTTGGTGGTGAGGAACATCCCTCCACTCCTTCCTGCGCCATCTTCCGTGCCTCAGAGCTCCTCGAGGGATGCTGAGAGCGAGCCACAAGTGGAGCCAAGCGATGCCTCCACTGCCAAACCACTGGACCTGGGAAGCTACTCCAAGACTGGTGCCTATGGTCTCCCTGTGGAAGAAGATGCAGGCCATTTTTGGAGCTGATATGATGCACTGTCAGGTGTGTGCCTCACTGCTTTGTAATTTCCTGTTGCAGTACTCAAAATTCCATCAAATGTGTGTATATTCACTTTTTTTTTTTTTTTTGCCTTTGGCAGAGGCAAAAAGGGTAATCCAGTGAACAGAGCTAAATCCAAAAACCGAGAGACGAGCAGTGCCAACATAACCTGCATGGACTACACCGCCAGCTTTAGTCCACAGTACAGCTTCATACAAAACATGTACAATACAAACACTATACAATAACGCTTTATTGATGTTGCACATGCGCAGTTTACTGTTAGTTGACGTAATTTCATAATACAACCTTAAATGTTACAAATACTTTACCATTTACAAACGAATGCGTACATTAAGTGCTGTAAATGGATTATTCCTGCTAGCTAATGTGTAGAACATTATTGTAAAGTGTTATATATATATATATATATATATATATATATATATATAGGCTATTATTACTATAATTAAACACAAATGTCGCATGAATGCAAAATAAAAAGAACTGCATTTATTAATTTATTTATAAAGATTTTAATTTTAAGAAATGCTCACAACGACTTTGTTTCCTCAGACGAAGATGGGGAATGTCTCCAGCGACAGTGGCATGACCACTTCACCTGGAAGTGGGAGTTTGGTAAGTAGAAATAAATATTGATAGAAAATGCTTTTTCATTTGGCCAAATCTTAATCTTTAGTAACTTGATTTATAACAAATTAAAGCTTGTGGTAATAATTCAAGTCAAGTCAAGTCAAGTGAATTTATTGATTGAATTAGAAAAATTAAATATCCCCCAAATATCCCAAATTCACATTTCATTTATTTTATCTTTCTTCCCCAAGGCATCCACGGTAATAATCAGCCGGACTGTGAGTACACTTGCCATTAAACAGTGCATCTGTTTTAGACAGAGATTATCGTATGATGTGCAGTTGGACAGATGTTGTATTGTGTTATTTTGCAGGATACCGAACATTCATCCTCTTCTGAGGAAATCATGGGAGGAGTTAATGTTCCTCCTCCTCCTCCTCCTCCTCCTCCTCCTCCTCCTCCTCCTCCTCCTCCTCCTCCTCCTCCTCCTCCACCCAACAACAGCCCCAATCTCCCCTACCAAGGGGCAAATGAGGATGACTTACAGGTAATGGATATATTCAATGTAGGCTGTCAAACTATCTAGTTGCAATTCTGGTGTTAATTATTCATTTGATTTTTATTTATCTCCAGTACTTTGCTGATGATGAAGAGGAGGAGGAGGATGACGACTGATTTAAAAAAAATAAAATAAAATATTTTATACATACTCACCTTTTAATGTGATTTCTGATTTTATTGCAAAACTAAACAGTTCCTTTGATTAATCTTGTTAATAAAATAGTATAAAGTCAAATTAACACTGAAAATAATTAATTAGCCTAAATTTGCCGGTGTTTGTGTCCTCAACGACAATCAGTTGTATGTAACTTGTAAGGTAGCAAAGTTTCTCTTCAAGCATCATCAATATGATGGGCAAAGAGCATGTGATTTTTAATTAAGTATAAATAGAAGCTATCCTTTAATGTGATTGTTGATTTTATTGCAAAACAAAAAAGGCATGAATCTGGGCTATATGTTACCCTTAGTCAGTTACAGACGGGACTTTAACCAAGACATCCCACCTGTAACTTTTTTCTAACCAAGCACCAGCACTTTTCTTTTTTTTTTTACAATTTGAATGTGAATGTGAATGTGACAAAGTGCACCATAAGTGAGTTAAAACCCTCCCCATTTATCCGGGCTTGGGACCGGCACTGACATTGCACTGCTTTGTGTAAAGTCAGAGGCTGGGTTAAAAATATATAATTTTTGGGGGGGTTTTGTTATTTTTTAGTTTTTTTTTTTTTACTTTTAAAACAAGTGTGCTTAATAAAAATTAAAGTGGGTTTTTAATGAATAAAACATAAAAAAATTAACCCTAACTACCTATAACTAAAAAAATAAGAAAAAACACTATAATACATTTTGCAAACTATATACAGGAAAACTAAAATGTGTGTAAACAAATTAAATTTTACACCGGTTTGAATGGGGCCTACTCATCCAGCCATTCAAGGTCTAACCCTTCCCCACGAAAAGATTTTCGATTGACCCCGTAATCAAATTTCAATTCACAGTCAACCGGGATTGCAACAAGTGCTTTGAACAAAACCACCTCCTTTGGTTGACCATCAAACGTCAAAGTGCAGCAAAAGGGCTTTACATTTGCTGCTTTTGAGGAGTGGTTTATACGCCTACCGAACGTATCTACTTGTGGGTGACAGACACAAGGGAATGTTTGTGCATCCACGCATAGGCTTTTCTGACCTGATTTAAAAAAAAACAGGTAGCCTGCCTCATCGTGAAGGTTCTCCATTATTGCTCTCCCTTCAGAAGCTGTGATGACTTGTCTATGATAATCACAGACAATGTCATCTGGGTGAAAGGTTCTGGTTGCAACCACTCCTGTAATTAGGAAAACATTAAATTTGGAGTTACTGAATATACTTTGCATGTAGTAAAATGTGTCAATAACTATTTACACCCCTTGGCTCGTGAGGACCTGAGGACCCATTTTAAAACTATTTTGATAGTGACAAGTGGTCACTATTTTGAAGTGGTCAGTGTGCACTGTCTTTTGGTTGGGGCCCCTTGGCTCGTGGGGACCTGGGATCTAATCCGGCTGTGACCACGATATGAGATCACCCTGAAGATTTTTCCATTTTAAAACTATTTTGATAGTGACAATAAAATAGTGATATTGACAATAAGGGGCCCATTTCAGATAAGTTACATAAAATAAAAATTATTGGACTGGGACATATATGCTACATGTACAGCATATCTGTTGGGGGCTTTTCCTGTCTTCTGTGGGGAAGTGGTCGGTGTGCACTGTCTTTTGGTTGGGGCCCCTTGGCTCGTGGGGACCTGGGATCTAATCCGGCTGTGACCACGATATGAGATCACCCTGAAGATTTTTCCATTTTAAAACTATTTTGATAAGTGTGGTGTTTTTTTTTTTTTTTTTGGTTTGGGCCCTTTGCTCATCAGGACATGGGTTCTAACCCAGCCGGGACCACGTTATGGGACCACCCTGATGTTATGAATGGACCTGGGAAGCCACTCCAAGACTGGTGTGTTACCGAAGACATGTGAATCCAGAGTGCTTAGTTGTTGTTTGCTTTTGTCATTTTCTTTGTGTGATTGTTATTTTTAATTTTAATATTTTTCATAGTTTCTTATAGAATCACAGATTGCAGAACAACAGTATCTATATGTTTGCCAAAAAACTATGCTGTATTTCAAGTAAATCCTGCTATATACCACACACACAATACAACACACTGATGAACATACCATTAATTATGCAAAGTTATATAGTTTGTGAGAATATTTATTTTGATTTAACATTTATTCTCTTTCAACCATATGCAAAGCATGCTGGGAATCTCGCGTTCAGGCGTGCGTCTTTCTGTGTGCTATTTCTGTTGGATTAGAATTAGAAATATTAGAAAGAAAGGCAGCATTATTGCGTTCTGAATTGCGGCCGCCATTTTGAATCGCGCCCGCTGGTTTTCGGCAAATATCTCCGCGAAAAAAGCACAAAAAACCATGAATAATGTATCATTCTTTTCAGCTAGATTAGACGGTTACAAAGAGCTAAGCAAACGATGGATACGTCGTGTTTCCGCTGAGATCACTGGGCGCGCGGTGACGTCATGATGGTTCATTCATTCAAATTCATTCTGATCTAGTCATCAGCATGCTCTGCGTATGGTTGAATTAAGAGAGAATAAATGTTAAAATTACGTGCTTTTTTGAGAAAACGAGAAAAGGGGAGGACTTGATACTGTGCAATTGTGTTTATTCTACAATTACATTGGAATTATTACAACAAAGTGACCATTTTTGAGAAGAGTTGAGCATTTGTCAAAACCAGCCTTTAAACTGGTGATCCCTGTGTGCAAACAACAAAATGCAAGCTATTTAATGTCTTTTGTAGTTTGTACATCAATATGAAAGTATAAATGCAGAATGGGAAGCTCCTAACATACGTGATTGTTTAAGTTTAGGGAGAATATGAGTGCCTTTTTTGTTTTAATTTTAATGAACATTAATAACTGAAAACAGCTAGGTGATACAGATGATGATGATGATAATAACAGTGAAGATGACACATGATGACAGGTAGCTAAGGAGAACAGGCCTGGTGAGACATGCATAGAGAGATATAGGTCTATTTAGACATGCAATATTTATTATTTGTGCTGACATCATTGCAGGCTATTTAGTCACTTTTTGAATCCATTTACTTGCTAAGTAGCATTAATTTATTCCAAGAAATAAATAAAACAATGACTCACCCCAAACTTCTGAATGATAGTATCTATATTTGCAACTTATTTAATTATTATTGTTACTATTTGTTTAGTTATTTATAGTAAAACCAAACAAAACTATTTACTCACCTGATAAATTCTTCTTTAGCCTACTATTGTTTGATTTCATTCTTTCTATTATTAGTACAAATCGACATGATTCAAAAGTTTCAAATAACTGTACAGCTAAGCCTAAACTAGACCACTGTATGTGATGCACACATTTAAAGCTTAGCTCTTCCTCTATACTGCAAGGCAAGGCCCACAATTCTAAGACAACCTGGCAGCTGGTGACCGTTGTGCTTGACAGCGGGCCTCTGGAATCAAATTCAATGAATTCAATAACATGTTTGAAGTCTAAAAAAAATCCTTTGTTATTTTGCAATGTTATTTTATTTCATTCCATTTTTATCAGCATGTGGCAATATACAAAATTAGAACGATGTTATTAAATGTTTTTGTCTTTTACTTATGTAGCAAATAAATGGTTAACATAAAGGAATTCATCATCAACATTGATGGGCTTTTAAAAAAGATACTATTTTTATTTTAAGACTATTTTAAACAAGATTTTTTTTAATAACTTTATTCACTTTATTTCTGCTTTTTATTGTATATACTTTTGTTACTGTATATAGTTCTTTAATGTTTTTTTAAGTGTGTATATAGTTATTTACTATGTTTTTTAAATGTGTGTGTGTATAGTTCTTATGTTTTTGTAAATGTGTATGTATATAGTTCTGTATATATATATATATATATATATAAAATAAACATACAGAATGGTAATTAACAAAATAAGTATATATATGTTAGGGTTAGGGTTAGGGGAGAGAAGATCCAAGATCCAAACCTGAGGTCTAAATCTGGTTGTGCACGGGCCCTAACACAACTGCCCGCTTCGCACACACAAGGATGGACCAAAATAATGTCCAGAGAGATGTATAAAAATATAAAAGAGGGTTAAATCACCGTGGGTTACGCCA
>CM038634.1:20000-35000 GCA_021554675.1 Leuciscus idus | reverse complement strand
TTTTTTCCTAAAGGCTAAATTGTTAAAATACATACAATTTGTTGGGTTAAAATATATATATATATATATATATATATATATATATATAGATAGATTGTAGCGTTTTAAAAATTGTTTTAAATAATCGTCCTATATTTATTTTCTAGGTTATTACAGTGCTATAAGAATAATACAGCGCTATAACGTGCGATTTCATTGCATAACTTAAAATACGACACCTCATACAGTAGAAACGCTATGTGAATGGCAGTAAATTCTTGAAATCTGACATAAAAATATTTTTTTAATTTAATGTTAATTTTTTTTTTAAATCGGGACTTTTATTATGTATACGAATCCGCGATAAACCTTGAACCCGCGCATCGTGACCAACGGCGGCAAGCACCTGCCAGCGCACATGGGGTCTGTTCTGCACCCGTTATAATCCATCTCCTCAGAGACGAAAAATTTCAAAAATGGACAGGTGAGTGTTTTTATATATGTTTAATCTTTGACGTGTAATAGTTTGTGTGTGTCAAACCATGTAGTTTATTGGCGTTTTTTCTTGGGTTTATTCAGTGAGGATTTCGAGCCGTTCGATGTGGCATGTGCAGAGAACACACGCGGCCTTGTGACCGAGTTTCAAAAGTTCCAGAGTGTGTCTGAGTTTTTAAGTACGGATTCCCCGCGCATCCCCATATTTCCCACCGTGTTAGACAAGGCCCGCGATGTAGTGAGGTACTCGTATGATTTCGACGGGGTCGTCATCCACCTGGAGGATGTGAGCTGCCTTAAAGCTGGGCTCCACTACCTCTTTGTGGGCAAAGTTGACCCATCCAGGGTGTTAAATCACTGGCACATTCTCAGGAAGCACGTGGACTTGACTGCCTACACAGCTGAGGGCGTCATGTCCTTCCGCAGGTCGATGGGCAGCGTTTTGGCCTACGTCGACGGTGGCTACTTTCTAAACATAAGTTGCGTGCCGGTCGACCCGAACAACACTGCCCCCATGTTCCGTAGCGATTTAATGGCGAAGGCGCATGCCATTGGCATGATTAACGCCGTCTACAGTAACTTCACCGCCCGGCTGAAGGGCCTGCCGCCGCGTGACTTGGCCAGAGCCAGCATCATGAAGAATGACCTCGGCAACCTGACCAAGATGAACGTCCTGGCCGGCGACCAGAGGTTCCTGCTTGACCTCTTAATGAGCTCAGTCAAAGATGTGAACGTTGACGTGGACATGGGTATTTACCTGACACTCACCAAGTTCGGGCAGAGGGACAGTGGGTGGTTCGACCTTAGGCGGCTTGTCGACACGCGGGGAGTCGCCGACATCTCGTATCACGTGGCCGTCAACATCCACCCTTCTAGCGACGGGACCGTCAACCTCCTGTGGTCACGCTGTGGGCTGCAGGAGGTGGTGGGTCAGCGGGGGACCCTGTTCTCCTCTTATTCAATGACTGAGACGGCAAACTTTCAGAGTAACCTCGACCACCTGCCCATGGACGTTGACCCGAGGCTCATGGACGTCATACTGAGCCAAGACGTCAAGGTCAACTTTTTGCAGCTGTACACCGTGACCCCACATTGCCACACGCCGGCCGCGGCGAAGCACCCGGTGAGCCGTGTCGTGACCATGTGCGACATGCACAATGAGCGACACCGGAGGATGATCAACGCATCAGCGGACCGGTAAGTCGGGCATCCATGCAGAAGAGCACGTTTGTTTATAAAACTACACCTGTATTACAGAGTAACGGAGAGAGAGTAATCGTGAACGAATGTGATAGCGAAACATTCGGCAAAAATGTAACACTAAGAAAAAACACACACACACACACACACTAAGATGAGCATCGAAAAGCCTTGTTTAAAGTAACTGTATTATCTTCTGTCTCAATGCAGGTACGTGGCACACACAGATGACCTCGCGGCGAAGACGGTGACCCAGGCCTACGCCAGGTTCGAGGGGGTCTTTCTGGTCGGGCCCCAATTTCACGAGGTGCTTCACCTTCAATAAAATCCTCATGCTTTTGCTTATAAGGTTTTGCATGATCTGGCACTTCATAATCTCTCTGAGCTTTTAACCCTGTACACACCAGCACTTGATATCACACACACACACACACACACACACACACACACACACACACACACACACACACACACACACACACACACACACACACACACACAAACACAAACACACACACACACACACACACACACACACACACACACACACACACACAGGCACACTTCAAAGTCAGATCTAAGTGCTACTGCAAGGTTTGTTGATACTTCTAAACATAATGTTTATGCTGCATATGCTACCTAAATTATTGATCGTCTAAAAACCTAGTCATGGTTATTGTTATGTCTATTCTTACCCGTTTGGTACCAATTAATTTGAGTTATTAAAATTTGTGTTTTTTTAGGTTTGAAATAAATGGTTTAATACTTTGTCTTTTTCTTATATAGCATGGTCATATTTATCTAAGCATATTTTGGTATATTTGTATAGTCTCACCTAACACACATATATATATATATATACAGTACCAGTCAAAAGTTTGGAAACACTACTATTTTTAATGCTTTTGAAAGAAGTCTCTCATCAAGCCTGCAGTTAAAAAAAACAACCAAAAAAAACCCCAAAAAAAAACAGTAATATTATGAAATATTATTACAATTTAAAATAATGGTTCTCTTTTTTAATATATTTTAAAATGTAATTTATTTTTGTGTGATGCAAAGCTGAATTTTCATCAGCAAGTACTCCAGTCTTTGGTGTCTTATGATCCTTCAGAAATCATTCTAATATGCTGATTTGATACTCAGTTATTATCAATGATGGAAACAGTTGTGCTGAATCAAATAATCCTGAAAAAAGTATATCAGGTTATAAAAAAATATTAAGCAGCACAACTGTTTCCAACATTGATCATAAATCAGCATATTAGAATGATTTCTGAAGGATCACAAGACACCAAAGACTGGAGTACTTGCTGATGAAAATTCAGCTTTGCATCACAAAACATAAATTACATTTTAAAGTATATTAAAAAAGAGAACCATTATTTTAAATTGTAATAATATTTTATAATATTACTGTTTTTTTTTTTTTTTTTTACTGCAGGCTTGATAAGAGACTAAGAGAATAAGAGATAAGATAAGAGAAAAATAGTAGTGTTTCCAAACTTTTGACTGGTACTGTATATGTATATATATATATTATGGCCGGGACTCGATTAAAAAAAAATTAATCTAAACAATTAGAGGCTTTGTAATTAATGAATCGAAATAACAGTGTTGATTTATCAAGATCGGCTCGCGCTGCTTTGGTTCAAACTGATAAACGGTCCGTCAACCACACAATAACAAGCAGTTTCGTTCCGCTTGCATTACGTTTGCCCTTTGATGTCGGACAATGTTGTGGTCGCGCCGGCGAATTATGAGATTTTCGTTATTTCAAATAACAACCCTTCCTCCCACAAAACTCTCCGGTTCTATGCGATTCACGTAAATGACCCAATTGACCAAGAAAACTACAAGTTTGCAGGTGTGGGTCTGAAGTCATGAACGCTAGTTGGTGCTCCAGTATAATCGGTCCGCCGAAACTCATCCAGTGAGAAACGTTCTGCGGTGCAAAAATAAGTGCGATTAAAATGTGGAAAAAAATGTTTTACGCGTTATTTTTTGTGTAATTAATTCATCTTAATTAACGTGTTAAAGTCCCGGCTCTAATATATATATATATATATATATATGTATCTATACATATATACATATACATATATATATATATATATATATATATATATATATATATATATATATATATTTTTTTTTTTTTTTTTTTTTTTTTTACAATTTTAACATGTGATAAAGTCAAAAAATTAAGAGCTCAAATTCGTTTTATACATTGGTTCATAGAGTTTAGCCTATATGCAGCCATTCAGTACTACAGCCATCTAGTGGTTATTGATATTATTGTTTTTTTGTTAATTTTATACCAACATTAGACACAGGGTGGCGCCACTTCAAGTCACTTCATCTTTAGCTTTTAGCTCTCTGAACTTACTGGTTTGATTTTTATTTAATTTTTAAATCAATTTAAATAAATATTAAAACTAACATAAAAATAAGCAGAATTTACATATAAAATGTTGTGCTTTTAGAGGTAAATAAATTCATAAATAACACAAAAATAAGAAATAAAACAACAACAACAACAAAAAAACGAACATAAAGTGATAGTTTTATTTTATTTTATTGAAGATAGTGATATTTAACATTTTATAAAGAAAAAACAAACAAAAAAAACAACAACAATTGGATCCCACGTGAGACCCTTTTTTTGTCCACAAACACGGAATTAAGGGCTGTAATGTGAGTGCGGCTCGAGGGTTAAAGCTTATTTGTTGATGCCGTTAAAGATACGATACTGTTGTTGGTATGGTTTTATTAGGCATTTTATTTTTGTCTACTGTCATTAACGCATTGCATGTATAATTGTATTTTGTGTCTTGTTCCTATATTCTGTGAAGCGCTTCGAGATGCTACAACGATGCTATAAATAACGCTTATTATTATTAATTATTATTATTATTGTTCTTACCAGGTCATGCCGGCCTCCGATTTCTTCGCAGAGCCTATGCTCGACCGCCTGCTGGAGACGGTGCCGATGCTTGTGCCTTTCCGGCAGCAAGACGGCGTCGGCCTCCAGCACGTGGTGCACGCGGTAGCCAGCCACCTGAGCGGGTCCCTCCACGACCTCCTGGACCATGCGCGCGGCATGGGGGGCTACGAGAATAGCTGGCGCGCCTTCCAGCTGGAGCTCGCGACCGAGGAGCTATTCTACGGCCGGCCGCTGTGCCGCTCCACGCGGCAGTTCAGCCGGGCCCTGGGAGTGAGCGCCACCAGCCCGAACAGTCTCACCAGGATGAGGGGCTTCCTCTGCCTCGGGCCCATAGGCAGCGCCAGCGTCGGGGAGTCTCCTCCCCCTTTGGAGACCTGGACCAAGGACGATGTCCAGAAGGCCAGAGTCCTCCGCCTTTTCCCACTGACCGACAGCCTGGCGGCGGGCCATCAGATCGTCGGGGAGCAGATGGCGAGGATCCTCCTGTGCGACCTGTACCAGCGGGACGCCCCCCTGCCCGGCCAGTCCCTCAAAGGCCCGACCCTTCCTTTCGGCCGGCTGGTCGACTGCCGGTCGGTCTCAGAGTTCGCCCGTGAGGTGGCGGACAGGAGAGCCTTCGGGTACCCCCTCACGTTCGGCCGCGCGGTGCAAATGGTGACCGCGATGGGGTACGACCCGGCCCACTGCCTCAGCCTTGGCCTCGCCCCATACAAGTACTTCCCGCACATCAAGTACTGGGACGAAAAACGGCACCTCAAGGCCAAGTGGAATAACAAAGACTACGTGGAGCTCCACCAGCCGGCACACACACCGTCGGCCGCCGGACGCGCGGCCTCCTACCTCGGAGACATCTGCGCGAGGATAGATGAGCTCGGGCTGTCGTACTCTCGCAACCTCGTGCGGTACCGCGAGCACGGGATGCCCTGGCTGGAGCGCTGCGTGGAGCGTCTCCCAAAGGGGATGCCCAAGGAGAGGGCGATCAACTCCCTGACCTTCCTCAGCTGCATTGGGCTCATTCAGAATGGAGACTTTGTCACCTTTAGTAAGATGGCGGAGCTCGAACGCTCCATGCCGGTGTCCCAGCGTCACCTTCAGGATCTGCACATCCTATCACGGCTGCTACTGATCCAGAACCCCGCTGTATGGAGGTTTCATGAGAGCATACCATATAAGCTGGTTGTGCCACGAGACGCGCCCAGCACACCCGCCCGTCCGCGTCCGCCTCCCCAGGAGGAGAGAGTGGAACCCCTGGATGTGGAGGAGGAAGAGGAACAGGTCGAGGAGCAGGTCGTGGAGAGGATAGAACCCACCTCGGTTCCGGCCAGCACAAACAGCAGGTGGACAAATCTGGAGGTCGGCCTCATTGACCTCAGCCCTGACTTGAGCCACCCCGCCGCCTACAACAGCTATGTAAAGCGCTGCACTGAAATCTCCGTCTCTGTCCGAACCTTTGTTTCGTTTAAGAGAAAAAGGCAGCGCCTGATGGCAGAGCAGTGAGAACCTTTCCACGTTTATTTTTTTATTTTTTTTTTGCACACGGTATATAGTTCTTTGCATATTTTTTTTTTTTTCGTAAGGGCGTGTTTTTCCTCTTCTTAAAGTATATTTTTATTTTTAAATAGGATTTTTTATTCGATTTATTTATTTGGATTTGAATTTGCGCCAAACAGCTTATTTTTGTTATATATTTATACACACACACGGGCGCATATATAATATTTATTTTATTTTTTTTAATATTTGTAAATAGTTATGGTTCGTTATGGTTAGGGTTGTGTTTTATGCCTTTTCAAAAAAAAAAATAATAATAATAAAAAAAAAAAATACAAAAGCCAAAAAAACCACAAAAAAACCCCAAAAAACAAACCAAAAAAACAAACAAATTTTTAACCCAGCCTCTGACATTACCCAAATCAGTGTAATGGCAGTGCCAGTCCCAAGCCTGGATGAATGGGGAGGGTTTTTGCTCACGGTTCACTTTTGTTTAGATCACTTTGGTCCAGCTCAGTAATCCTGTGTCACCAATCACCACACGTCCAGCCCGGACACTCACTGTAACGATGAGGTAAGTACGAAGCAGAGAGAGAATCCAAATGCAAGCACTATTTTAATGACACAAACAGGTAAATCCAGGGCAGCTACACTAGATAACAAGGGGGCATGGTTAATCAGAAACACCTGGGGAGACTAATAAACAAGAAAAACTACCACACAAGACAAGGAGAGCACAAGACAGGTATCATCACACTCACTCACTTTACCTGCTGGCATCGTTGCGATGGACATCCTTTCTGCAAATAAACCTGTTGATTACCTGTGTGAATCCTTTTTTTTTTTTTTTTTCTGTGTGAATAACTCAATAAATGAGCATTTATGACATTCATTCTTTGTAAAGGCTATAGAGATGATTATACATGTAATACGCATAACCATAAATGTCACACATATAACATTCATGCATTTTAAACATTTGTCATTTTTAAAAATGTGTACTTGTAATTTATAACGTTACATTTTGAGGTTTTCCCCAAACTAAATGTGGTCATAAACAAACAATAAATCAATCAGTCTATAATCAAGTGTTTATAACTTTAGTTTATTATGAATGACATAGACAGTCATAATAATAACATTCATTGTTATCACTTTTCAATCAGATTCATTTATGAAACATTAGTTAATACATCAGCTAACACAATATATATTTATATATATATATATATAAACAGATAAAGTAAACAGAGCAAAGTTTCTAAAACGGTGTAATGTAAACATGATTTCATTTATTTTACATTTCCGTAAACAAACAAGTAAACTAAAGAAATATAACAATTTGTCCTTTAGCTTTAGCGAGTAGCATTCTGAAACTGGGACTTTTTTTGTGGGGGGGGGGGGGGGGTGGTCGGGGGTCCTTTGGGCAGTGAATAGGGAAGTGAAGGCGGAAGAAAAACGAGAGTAAAAAGATCGGAAAGGTTTGTGTATTTTTTTAACAATATTTTACTAATAAATTATTAGTAATTGTTGTAATTAACAATAACAAATATTAATACATTCTGTATAAGCGGAGTTCATGATCAGTTCATGTTAAGCAATGTTTATTTAAATAAAAAAAAAAGAAAGAAAAGGATTACAATTGAAAGTGAACAGATCAAAAAAGTCCTTTCACTTTTTCGTTTGAAGCTTTGCATTCTGACATCGGGACCTTTATTTTGAAAAAAAAAGACGCGCACCTTTGCAGAGAGCGTCGAATTGTCAGTGAAACAGGTGCGCTTGTAACGGAGCAAGAGGAAAAAAGGGAAGAACAAAAGTGATCAAAGAAATGGAAAGGTTTGTGTTTATTCTTTAACT
The DNA here is from genome assembly GCA_021554675.1 of Leuciscus idus. NCBI lineage: Eukaryota > Metazoa > Chordata > Actinopteri > Cypriniformes > Leuciscidae > Leuciscus > Leuciscus idus. The sequence goes on along the minus strand of CM038634.1, from coordinate 27,031 downwards.
CGTTTTATTTATGTTTTTGTTTTATTTATTTTTATTTACTTACTTTTTTTTTTTTTTTTTGCATTATGGACGTTCAAAAAGCTTTTCTCCGACAACCTATAGGTGTTAACTAACTTCGTGTAAAATGAGCAAAATTAATACATTTCTTTCAACTCTGATGTCTAACATTGACGTTGTAACAACACAGTTGTTAATTATCTCCGTGTCAGTGACCGGTGCGAATTTAATCTAAAATGTTCAACGTCTGACGGGGCCTACTCTGTGTAAATGACTCAGCGTTTTTGTCCGTTTTAATGACCGACGTGTTTTCTGGCCCAACTTTATATTTGGTGGCCTTAACTACTATTTACTGACACGAAATTAAGTGACACAAAAAACAATAATAAAAATAAAAAAAAGTACAATGTACTAGTTTTCTTCACATTGTATTGGTAAACACTTTTTTCAGCTATTGGGGTTGGGGGTGGGGGATGGTATTTGAGGTTTAAGGGATGGGTCAACAGCGTAGTACAAATGTAATTACAAAAATGAAATATAGCTGCAATCAGCAATTAATTGGGTTCAAGGACTTCATGCCAACTACGGATTTTAGAAGTTTCTGCTTTGTGCATGCAATATATAATAATAATAATAATAATAATCCTAAAAAAAATAGCAACAGTATATGGTCACTTCGCGGTTGAACCCCTGATTACAGATGTAATTGGGTGACAATTCGGGCACTTTTATGCTCTTTGGTCATATATTTTTAAAATACATACTAGTTTGGGCAAATTCCTCTTTCTTTGTCAAACTAACAATAAAACCACCTTAAACAACAACAACAACAACAAAAGAAAAACTATTACCTTTCTATTAAGATTTTTTCATACATTTCAACCTCCTTATAGGTGTCCAAATCACTGTTTTCTCAACAACAACAACAACAAAATGTACGTACGCAAGTTCATTCATATCTACGTCGCGACTAGACGTTTAGGCCACCATAATATAAAGTGTGAACAGTTTTCTTTTATTTTGGATGTTTAATATCCAATTGAATCGTTTTAATGAGAGTTGAATTGAATTTTTGTAATGTATTGTATCGTGTTTTTCTCTCAAAGGTTGGTTGTCCACTGCCTGGTGTGTAAGGAGCTGCAGGATGACATCTACGAGCATCTGGCCAGTGGGTGTCTGACTGACGGCACACCGGCTGAAAGGGCTGCGGCTGCGGATCAAGCCCAGGCTTCCGCCAGAGACTGGGCGCGGAACGCCCGGGTTTGGGACTTCGAACATATATGTGGGCTACTGCCGGACAGACGTTGCCAGGAGGCAATGGTGAAGGAGCTTCTTCGGCTAGGCTTCCTCATCAGGAACCAGCCGGACCTCAGTGAAGAAGCTCCTTCTTCATCGGCCGGCCCTTCCACCTCCACCGCTGCTGTCGTCCCATCTGGTCAGCGCAAAAAGTAAGTGCAGCAAAGCATCGTTTGCCGTGCGACTTTATCGTGTACAAAATAAAGTTTGGTAATAGCAACATTATTGTCGGCATGCACCTGTCTTGTCTCACGTAATCTTAAGGGTGGCGTCTTAAGTATCCTGTCTGTTTTGACCCGTTTCATCCAAACAGGCGTTCCACTGGCTGTCTTTATCAATGTAAGACCATTTTGCGGGTGGCCAAAGAGGACACGGATAGAATACGTGGGGACCTGGTGTTGGGCCGCAATATTTCGCGAAGAGACAAGACCGTGTACCGTTATCACTGTGAGGCGGTCCTCGTCTACAATCATGCGCAGGTCCCCATGGCAGTGCAAAATCTAACAGTAAGTCCATCCATTCTGACCAGTTTACACTTTCACAAATTAACTCACACGCACATACCCTCGCTCCCACACACACACACACACACACACACACACACACACACACACACACTCGCTGGCTCGCTCACTCCCTCACTCACTCACTCAGGTTTGTTTTGCTATCCAAGTGATGGCATTCAATGGGCGTAATGGTTTTTATACTGTACAAACTGCCTTACACCTAGTCTAAACCTACCCATGACAGTAAACATTGTGCATTTTTACATTTTGATTTTTTTTTTAAAGCTATTTCAAAAATGAGGACGCACGCAATGTCAGGTTTACGTCGTAATGGTCGTGCCATTATACAAATTGTGTCCTCATGAATCACAAAAACAAGCACACACGCTCGCTCATGCAAAAATAATCACTCACAAACTCACCCACCCACCCACCCACCCACCCACCCACCCACTCACTCACTCACTCACTCACTCACTCACTCACTCACTCACTCCTTTTTAATGACACCTTCGATGTTTTTTTAAATGACACCTTTGATGTTTTCCAGGATGCGGATTGGGTGGGCCGTGTCACCCACAGGAGCAGAGTGGTCCTCCGGGGTCAATGGAAAGACGCTGGCCATTTCAATACAGCGCTGACTCTGGACGAGGAATTTGTAAGTTTCACTAAGACATTAACTGTAGTAGATTGCTTACTACACCATGTTTACATTTAGGTATGTACAGTTAGGTTTAATTTGCTCCGACACATTTCCCCATGCTTGGGTCACTTCTGCAGAACTCTTCACAAAGCTCTCCCAACCGACATTTCATCTTGGCACAGCAGTTCACTCAACAGACTCTAAATGCACCAAATCTACCAAAACAATTGATTCATGTTTCAAATCAACTCAACTCTTCCAGAACCCTAGCAAAGGTTTATTTTATTTTATTTATTTTTTAATTCAACAAACACACTTTTTTATCAATCCGAAAGCACAGACCTTAAAAGCACATCATATATTTCATTACAACATCACTGTGGAAATGTAGCAAATTTATGTCTCGTTCAATTTTGCAAAATGTTTTTGTTTTGAACACGAGTTTAACAGTTTTGACAGCAGTGTGTACGCCTGTGCAGCTTGGCCTGTGTGGAACATAAAGTTTTGATGTCTAAGTGCAAAAAAAATTCAGGTAAAAATCGAAAGATGTCGTCATCTAATGCACTTTGTGGCATAGCACTGATAAATGGTCCACAGTTTAGCCCAAAACAGGTTTCTGCTGTGCTCACTGTGTGGATAGTTTTGACAAAGTGACCCTGATAAATGTGTGACCCAGCGATTGGGAGAAAGGAGAAAGAAAGAAAGAAAAAAGTGTAATAACCCGTATGACCCTTTTTTCATAGACGTTGCAGACCTACTTTGCAAGGATCAGGCACCAGAGTCTCCGACCACTGGAAGGATCCAACCGGCTGTTCGTCTCCGGGTCCGGTCAGGCCGTGCACAGCGTCTCCCAGGACATGTACAACTTTCATGCCATGTAAATACCTGCACAGACACCTCCACGCGCACATGTGTGAATACATACTCTCGGTTGCATCTTGTCAGTCACAGTCATTTCACGATTAACATTTCCTTTTATATCGCATTTTTACAGGTACAAACTGGAGACGTGGACGAGCCTCGACGTTCGGAGGGCCGTCGGAGTGGCGGCAAAACGGCTCACCACACAGCAGCAGCGCACCCTCGACGCCTACCTGGGCCACTGCGATGGTGAGGTCCGCGACGAGGACCTGGTTGACGCGGCCGAGCTGCTGCAGTCCTTGGCCGTGTATGTGTCTCTTCGTTTACCTAGGACATAGCACAAACCATTTGTCCAGCGGATTAGCAACTTGTCCACGTTTATCATGTAACAGTGTAAACTTTGTTTTCCTCACCTATACAGGCCGCCTTCTGACGAGGGGACGCCGGTTGCGCCCCACCGGCGGTGTTTCACCGAGTTCCTCTCCGCATTTCCCGTCTCCCTTCAAGGCCAGCCTCCGTCAAAGGTGCAGCGCACCGGCTGCGGTTTCCCAGGAGACCGCGCCTATTACGACAAGTGGCGCCTTTCCCAGTATGACCTCAGGAGAGCGCACCTTCTCGGTAAGTCTCCAAAACAGTCAATACAGCGTTGGCACCCGTTAACTGTACATTACCTCACAGTGACAAACGGCACGCACGAGTAAAGTCTTGTCATTTTGCCTTTCAGGATACTTTGGCACGCACAGACCTTCGGCCGGAAAAGTGGCGCGGCTCATTTCCGCGGAGGGGTGGAGCGGCAATTGCCCGCAACCGCTTGAGATTGTTGAGGCGTGGAAACCGCCCTCGAGAAGCCAGGTGGAGAACCACCCTCTTATAATCCGGCACGTCACCGAGCAGTCTTGGACAGGCATCGCCATTAAGGACTTTGGCCCGCCGAAAGGGTTTGGTAAGGACACCTTTTAGTTAGGGATGCAACGATACCACTTTTGTCCAGACCGAGTGCGATGCTTTCGTCTTTGGTAGTCGCCGTATATTTACTGTGTGAGCTTCTGCCACTTTTATTATTCATTATATTGCTCTCTCATATTTTATATTGTATTTATGTAATAGCACCGCACTTATGTACTAATCTGGTAACAGTTCATGTCTTACTGGCATGTTCAATTTAGTTTTAATCCAAATGACGCTGTGCTGAGTGAACCATCAACAACAATCAAGAGCATGCAACACCAAGTGTGCTGTCTCCCTCAATCTTTGAGGTTTTCAAAATGTTCTGCTCGTGCACCACATCTATATATGGCCCAATGATGTGACGTGCATTACTATACTTTGTTTGATATTTCAGTAATTAGATACACTTCATTTTAAATGTGTATTTTTTTTTGAAGGCCAGAAAATAAAAATATAATTGTACCACAGCCATTAACTGCACCCAGATCTAGAATTGAATCCTGAAACGTTTGTCTAACGTGCAAGTTCTGTCTGTCCAGCAACTCAAAATGTAATTTTTGTCCCTATTTTCAGGACTCATCGCGACCCAGCAGTATTCAAAGGGGGACGTGGTCTGCGACTACCACGGTAGGATCATCACGGCCGCGGAAGGGAAAGCCATCCTGAGCCGCCTTCGTGATGAGGCTGGCTACCTATTCTTTTTCGACTCGCCCCGTGGAAAAATGTGCGTGGACGCACAAACGTTCCCCTGCGCGTGCCACCCTGGAAAAGACACGTTCGGCCGTCGAATAAACCACTCCGGCAAGTCCTCGAACCTCAAGCCCTTTCGTTGCGAATTAAAGCTTGGCGACAACGTCAGTGACGTCATCCTTTTTAGGGCCACGCGTGACATCTCCGTGGACACAGAATTGTTTTTTGATTATGGGGTCAAGCGCAGGTCATTTCGTGGGGAAGGCCTGGAACTGGAATGGCTAGATGACTAGATGACTAGGCAACTCTAGAACAAGCTTCTTTTTTGTTTGTTTGTTTGTTTGTTTGTTTCTTTCTTTCTTTCTTTCTTTCTTTCTTTCTTTCTTTCTTTCTTAAAAAAAAAAATGTCCCATTTTTATTTTTATGTCACCTAAAAAAAATATCCAAACATTGTCTGTCTGGAGTCTTTCATCTGCTGGTTGTCCAAGAGAAATGAACCCTAACGTTATCCCTCCCCCTTGTTGAACTCTGCATTGATTATGACAGCGCTTCCACCTTATGTGCAGGAGACGTATTTCCAGTATTTACAGTGGTTGTGCTGTGTGAAGAGGGTAGGCCAGTGAGAAACAGCTGCACAGCCAACCCATCAATGCTGCTCTGGAAATGCTGCTCTTTTTTTATTTTTTATATAGTCCCCCGTAGAATCCCCTTCCCCTCATTCCACAGACAGTTTTTTCATTTTTTTTTTTTTTCCTCATTTTATAGTTATGTTATATATAGTTATTTATTTTATAGTTCTGGTATATAGTTTTTTATTTTATAGTTTTCTAATGTTTAAATTGTTACTTTTTATGATGTTATTTTGTAAAATGTTTGTCACTTTATTTTTCAAATAAAACTGTTACCCATCTCTAAAGTTCTCTGACTGTTCTCTATACATTTTTTAATTTGAGATGTCATGCATTAGTATATACAAATAAATTACTTTTTGTGTATACAGGAAGTGAGCCCCCCACCCCCCTGAGTCCAGTTCTCATGCTCCGTAGGCCCTTAACACTGCAACAGAAAACAAAAGTTTTTTTTTTACAGAAAACAATTTAAAAATGAATGCAATGTTTATTCACAAACTCAAAATGTAGATAGATAGATAAATAGATAGATAATAGCCCAAAGTTTAAAATGACCTGTCAAAAATAGATTTTTTATTTTAAGGTTCTGAAATCACTCATAAACACTGAAAGGTCACAAGGTCAAGCTGTCTGTCATAGACTGTCGAACTAATCAGATGATGAAACTACAAATGTTAGTATGTATAATTTCATATAATATGTATTTATTTTTCATGTGATTATGTATAAAATATTAGAATGTGTATAATATTTCAGTGGGGTTAATGGCAAAGGGATTTAGGCCAAAGGGCTGTTTTGAATGGGTTAGGGTTGAATGGGTTAGGGATGAATGGGTTAGGGGAATGAAAAATCCAAGATCTGGGACCCTTCGGTCCCAGAAATGGCTTTGCACTGGCCCACTTTCTGCTGACTACTAAAGGTCACCCAAGGTCAAGGAAGGGAACGATGCCGTGCTCCAACGTCCCACAACAATGTCCACTCAGCAAATACGTAGATCTGTATATAGTATTAGTAATAATAGTCATAATAATAATAATGTGAACACCAATAACCCGTCTCATAATATCTGTTTTATATTATATGTCTGCCCACCCACGTGTATGTTTATATTTTCTTGTCTATATGGTTGTGTTGTACCATGAGTGTAGTAAATAAGATGACCAACAGGTAAGTAGGGGTTAGGGGAAATGAAGATCCAAGCCCCAGACCTAAGGTCTGAGTCTGGTTATGCACGGGCCCTACGTCAACTGACCACTTTAGGTCTGTCCAAGTCGGACCCCGGTCCCAAGTGCGCACCCACACTCGTCCTGCATCTCATTTTGAATTTTATTTTGAATTTTTAATCTCATTTTGAGTCTCATACCACGTTAGTGTAACTAAATAACCCACTACCATCTCATAACCTTCTCAAATACGCAACCACTTCCTAGAGGGTTACCTCAGCCCGGGGTACATTCATTA
>CM038634.1:0-12500 GCA_021554675.1 Leuciscus idus | reverse complement strand
CCCGAACAACACTGCCCCCATGTTCCGTAGCGATTTAATGGCGAAGGCGCATGCCATTGGCATGATTAACGCCGTCTACAGTAACTTCACCGCCCGGCTGAAGGGCCTGCCGCCGCGTGACTTGGCCAGAGCCAGCATCATGAAGAATGACCTCGGCAACCTGACCAAGATGAACGTCCTGGCCGGCGACCAGAGGTTCCTGCTTGACCTCTTAATGAGCTCAGTCAAAGATGTGAACGTTGACGTGGACATGGGTATTTACCTGACACTCACCAAGTTCGGGCAGAGGGACAGTGGGTGGTTCGACCTTAGGCGGCTTGTCGACACGCGGGGAGTCGCCGACATCTCGTATCACGTGGCCGTCAACATCCACCCTTCTAGCGACGGGACCGTCAACCTCCTGTGGTCACGCTGTGGGCTGCAGGAGGTGGTGGGTCAGCGGGGGACCCTGTTCTCCTCTTATTCAATGACTGAGACGGCAAACTTTCAGAGTAACCTCGACCACCTGCCCATGGACGTTGACCCGAGGCTCATGGACGTCATACTGAGCCAAGACGTCAAGGTCAACTTTTTGCAGCTGTACACCGTGACCCCACATTGCCACACGCCGGCCGCGGCGAAGCACCCGGTGAGCCGTGTCGTGACCATGTGCGACATGCACAATGAGCGACACCGGAGGATGATCAACGCATCAGCGGACCGGTAAGTCGGGCATCCATGCAGAAGAGCACGTTTGTTTATAAAACTACACCTGTATTACAGAGTAACGGAGAGAGAGTAATCGTGAACGAATGTGATAGCGAAACATTCGGCAAAAATGTAACACTAAGAAAAAACACACACACACACACACACTAAGATGAGCATCGAAAAGCCTTGTTTAAAGTAACTGTATTATCTTCTGTCTCAATGCAGGTACGTGGCACACACAGATGACCTCGCGGCGAAGACGGTGACCCAGGCCTACGCCAGGTTCGAGGGGGTCTTTCTGGTCGGGCCCCAATTTCACGAGGTGCTTCACCTTCAATAAAATCCTCATGCTTTTGCTTATAAGGTTTTGCATGATCTGGCACTTCATAATCTCTCTGAGCTTTTAACCCTGTACACACCAGCACTTGATATCACACACACACACACACACACACACACACACACACACACACACAAACACACACACACACACACACACACACACACACACAAACACAAACACACACACACACACACACACACACACACACACACACACACACACACACACACACAGGCACACTTCAAAGTCAGATCTAAGTGCTACTGCAAGGTTTGTTGATACTTCTAAACATAATGTTTATGCTGCATATGCTACCTAAATTATTGATCGTCTAAAAACCTAGTCATGGTTATTGTTATGTCTATTCTTACCCGTTTGGTACCAATTAATTTGAGTTATTAAAATTTGTGTTTTTTTAGGTTTGAAATAAATGGTTTAATACTTTGTCTTTTTCTTATATAGCATGGTCATATTTATCTAAGCATATTTTGGTATATTTGTATAGTCTCACCTAACACACATATATATATATATATACAGTACCAGTCAAAAGTTTGGAAACACTACTATTTTTAATGCTTTTGAAAGAAGTCTCTCATCAAGCCTGCAGTTAAAAAAAACAACCAAAAAAAACCCCAAAAAAAAACAGTAATATTATGAAATATTATTACAATTTAAAATAATGGTTCTCTTTTTTAATATATTTTAAAATGTAATTTATTTTTGTGTGATGCAAAGCTGAATTTTCATCAGCAAGTACTCCAGTCTTTGGTGTCTTATGATCCTTCAGAAATCATTCTAATATGCTGATTTGATACTCAGTTATTATCAATGATGGAAACAGTTGTGCTGAATCAAATAATCCTGAAAAAAGTATATCAGGTTATAAAAAAATATTAAGCAGCACAACTGTTTCCAACATTGATCATAAATCAGCATATTAGAATGATTTCTGAAGGATCACAAGACACCAAAGACTGGAGTACTTGCTGATGAAAATTCAGCTTTGCATCACAAAACATAAATTACATTTTAAAGTATATTAAAAAAGAGAACCATTATTTTAAATTGTAATAATATTTTATAATATTACTGTTTTTTTTTTTTTTTTTTACTGCAGGCTTGATAAGAGACTAAGAGAATAAGAGATAAGATAAGAGAAAAATAGTAGTGTTTCCAAACTTTTGACTGGTACTGTATATGTATATATATATATTATGGCCGGGACTCGATTAAAAAAAAATTAATCTAAACAATTAGAGGCTTTGTAATTAATGAATCGAAATAACAGTGTTGATTTATCAAGATCGGCTCGCGCTGCTTTGGTTCAAACTGATAAACGGTCCGTCAACCACACAATAACAAGCAGTTTCGTTCCGCTTGCATTACGTTTGCCCTTTGATGTCGGACAATGTTGTGGTCGCGCCGGCGAATTATGAGATTTTCGTTATTTCAAATAACAACCCTTCCTCCCACAAAACTCTCCGGTTCTATGCGATTCACGTAAATGACCCAATTGACCAAGAAAACTACAAGTTTGCAGGTGTGGGTCTGAAGTCATGAACGCTAGTTGGTGCTCCAGTATAATCGGTCCGCCGAAACTCATCCAGTGAGAAACGTTCTGCGGTGCAAAAATAAGTGCGATTAAAATGTGGAAAAAAATGTTTTACGCGTTATTTTTTGTGTAATTAATTCATCTTAATTAACGTGTTAAAGTCCCGGCTCTAATATATATATATATATATATATATGTATCTATACATATATACATATACATATATATATATATATATATATATATATATATATATATATATATATATATATATATTTTTTTTTTTTTTTTTTTACAATTTTAACATGTGATAAAGTCAAAAAATTAAGAGCTCAAATTCGTTTTATACATTGGTTCATAGAGTTTAGCCTATATGCAGCCATTCAGTACTACAGCCATCTAGTGGTTATTGATATTATTGTTTTTTTGTTAATTTTATACCAACATTAGACACAGGGTGGCGCCACTTCAAGTCACTTCATCTTTAGCTTTTAGCTCTCTGAACTTACTGGTTTGATTTTTATTTAATTTTTAAATCAATTTAAATAAATATTAAAACTAACATAAAAATAAGCAGAATTTACATATAAAATGTTGTGCTTTTAGAGGTAAATAAATTCATAAATAACACAAAAATAAGAAATAAAACAACAACAACAACAAAAAAACGAACATAAAGTGATAGTTTTATTTTATTTTATTGAAGATAGTGATATTTAACATTTTATAAAGAAAAAACAAACAAAAAAAACAACAACAATTGGATCCCACGTGAGACCCTTTTTTTGTCCACAAACACGGAATTAAGGGCTGTAATGTGAGTGCGGCTCGAGGGTTAAAGCTTATTTGTTGATGCCGTTAAAGATACGATACTGTTGTTGGTATGGTTTTATTAGGCATTTTATTTTTGTCTACTGTCATTAACGCATTGCATGTATAATTGTATTTTGTGTCTTGTTCCTATATTCTGTGAAGCGCTTCGAGATGCTACAACGATGCTATAAATAACGCTTATTATTATTAATTATTATTATTATTGTTCTTACCAGGTCATGCCGGCCTCCGATTTCTTCGCAGAGCCTATGCTCGACCGCCTGCTGGAGACGGTGCCGATGCTTGTGCCTTTCCGGCAGCAAGACGGCGTCGGCCTCCAGCACGTGGTGCACGCGGTAGCCAGCCACCTGAGCGGGTCCCTCCACGACCTCCTGGACCATGCGCGCGGCATGGGGGGCTACGAGAATAGCTGGCGCGCCTTCCAGCTGGAGCTCGCGACCGAGGAGCTATTCTACGGCCGGCCGCTGTGCCGCTCCACGCGGCAGTTCAGCCGGGCCCTGGGAGTGAGCGCCACCAGCCCGAACAGTCTCACCAGGATGAGGGGCTTCCTCTGCCTCGGGCCCATAGGCAGCGCCAGCGTCGGGGAGTCTCCTCCCCCTTTGGAGACCTGGACCAAGGACGATGTCCAGAAGGCCAGAGTCCTCCGCCTTTTCCCACTGACCGACAGCCTGGCGGCGGGCCATCAGATCGTCGGGGAGCAGATGGCGAGGATCCTCCTGTGCGACCTGTACCAGCGGGACGCCCCCCTGCCCGGCCAGTCCCTCAAAGGCCCGACCCTTCCTTTCGGCCGGCTGGTCGACTGCCGGTCGGTCTCAGAGTTCGCCCGTGAGGTGGCGGACAGGAGAGCCTTCGGGTACCCCCTCACGTTCGGCCGCGCGGTGCAAATGGTGACCGCGATGGGGTACGACCCGGCCCACTGCCTCAGCCTTGGCCTCGCCCCATACAAGTACTTCCCGCACATCAAGTACTGGGACGAAAAACGGCACCTCAAGGCCAAGTGGAATAACAAAGACTACGTGGAGCTCCACCAGCCGGCACACACACCGTCGGCCGCCGGACGCGCGGCCTCCTACCTCGGAGACATCTGCGCGAGGATAGATGAGCTCGGGCTGTCGTACTCTCGCAACCTCGTGCGGTACCGCGAGCACGGGATGCCCTGGCTGGAGCGCTGCGTGGAGCGTCTCCCAAAGGGGATGCCCAAGGAGAGGGCGATCAACTCCCTGACCTTCCTCAGCTGCATTGGGCTCATTCAGAATGGAGACTTTGTCACCTTTAGTAAGATGGCGGAGCTCGAACGCTCCATGCCGGTGTCCCAGCGTCACCTTCAGGATCTGCACATCCTATCACGGCTGCTACTGATCCAGAACCCCGCTGTATGGAGGTTTCATGAGAGCATACCATATAAGCTGGTTGTGCCACGAGACGCGCCCAGCACACCCGCCCGTCCGCGTCCGCCTCCCCAGGAGGAGAGAGTGGAACCCCTGGATGTGGAGGAGGAAGAGGAACAGGTCGAGGAGCAGGTCGTGGAGAGGATAGAACCCACCTCGGTTCCGGCCAGCACAAACAGCAGGTGGACAAATCTGGAGGTCGGCCTCATTGACCTCAGCCCTGACTTGAGCCACCCCGCCGCCTACAACAGCTATGTAAAGCGCTGCACTGAAATCTCCGTCTCTGTCCGAACCTTTGTTTCGTTTAAGAGAAAAAGGCAGCGCCTGATGGCAGAGCAGTGAGAACCTTTCCACGTTTATTTTTTTATTTTTTTTTTGCACACGGTATATAGTTCTTTGCATATTTTTTTTTTTTTCGTAAGGGCGTGTTTTTCCTCTTCTTAAAGTATATTTTTATTTTTAAATAGGATTTTTTATTCGATTTATTTATTTGGATTTGAATTTGCGCCAAACAGCTTATTTTTGTTATATATTTATACACACACACGGGCGCATATATAATATTTATTTTATTTTTTTTAATATTTGTAAATAGTTATGGTTCGTTATGGTTAGGGTTGTGTTTTATGCCTTTTCAAAAAAAAAAAAAATAATAATTAAAAAAAAAAATACAAAAGCCAAAAAAACCACAAAAAAACCCCAAAAAACAAACCAAAAAAACAAACAAATTTTTAACCCAGCCTCTGACATTACCCAAATCAGTGTAATGGCAGTGCCAGTCCCAAGCCTGGATGAATGGGGAGGGTTTTTGCTCACGGTTCACTTTTGTTTAGATCACTTTGGTCCAGCTCAGTAATCCTGTGTCACCAATCACCACACGTCCAGCCCGGACACTCACTGTAACGATGAGGTAAGTACGAAGCAGAGAGAGAATCCAAATGCAAGCACTATTTTAATGACACAAACAGGTAAATCCAGGGCAGCTACACTAGATAACAAGGGGGCATGGTTAATCAGAAACACCTGGGGAGACTAATAAACAAGAAAAACTACCACACAAGACAAGGAGAGCACAAGACAGGTATCATCACACTCACTCACTTTACCTGCTGGCATCGTTGCGATGGACATCCTTTCTGCAAATAAACCTGTTGATTACCTGTGTGAATCCTTTTTTTTTTTTTTTTTCTGTGTGAATAACTCAATAAATGAGCATTTATGACATTCATTCTTTGTAAAGGCTATAGAGATGATTATACATGTAATACGCATAACCATAAATGTCACACATATAACATTCATGCATTTTAAACATTTGTCATTTTTAAAAATGTGTACTTGTAATTTATAACGTTACATTTTGAGGTTTTCCCCAAACTAAATGTGGTCATAAACAAACAATAAATCAATCAGTCTATAATCAAGTGTTTATAACTTTAGTTTATTATGAATGACATAGACAGTCATAATAATAACATTCATTGTTATCACTTTTCAATCAGATTCATTTATGAAACATTAGTTAATACATCAGCTAACACAATATATATTTATATATATATATATATAAACAGATAAAGTAAACAGAGCAAAGTTTCTAAAACGGTGTAATGTAAACATGATTTCATTTATTTTACATTTCCGTAAACAAACAAGTAAACTAAAGAAATATAACAATTTGTCCTTTAGCTTTAGCGAGTAGCATTCTGAAACTGGGACTTTTTTTGTGGGGGGGGGGGGGGGGGTGGTCGGGGGTCCTTTGGGCAGTGAATAGGGAAGTGAAGGCGGAAGAAAAACGAGAGTAAAAAGATCGGAAAGGTTTGTGTATTTTTTTAACAATATTTTACTAATAAATTATTAGTAATTGTTGTAATTAACAATAACAAATATTAATACATTCTGTATAAGCGGAGTTCATGATCAGTTCATGTTAAGCAATGTTTATTTAAATAAAAAAAAAAGAAAGAAAAGGATTACAATTGAAAGTGAACAGATCAAAAAAGTCCTTTCACTTTTTCGTTTGAAGCTTTGCATTCTGACATCGGGACCTTTATTTTGAAAAAAAAAAGACGCGCACCTTTGCAGAGAGCGTCGAATTGTCAGTGAAACAGGTGCGCTTGTAACGGAGCAAGAGGAAAAAAGGGAAGAACAAAAGTGATCAAAGAAATGGAAAGGTTTGTGTTTATTCTTTAACTCGTTTTATTTATGTTTTTGTTTTATTTATTTTTATTTACTTACTTTTTTTTTTTTTTTTTTGCATTATGGACGTTCAAAAAGCTTTTCTCCGACAACCTATAGGTGTTAACTAACTTCGTGTAAAATGAGCAAAATTAATACATTTCTTTCAACTCTGATGTCTAACATTGACGTTGTAACAACACAGTTGTTAATTATCTCCGTGTCAGTGACCGGTGCGAATTTAATCTAAAATGTTCAACGTCTGACGGGGCCTACTCTGTGTAAATGACTCAGCGTTTTTGTCCGTTTTAATGACCGACGTGTTTTCTGGCCCAACTTTATATTTGGTGGCCTTAACTACTATTTACTGACACGAAATTAAGTGACACAAAAAACAATAATAAAAATAAAAAAAAGTACAATGTACTAGTTTTCTTCACATTGTATTGGTAAACACTTTTTTCAGCTATTGGGGTTGGGGGTGGGGGATGGTATTTGAGGTTTAAGGGATGGGTCAACAGCGTAGTACAAATGTAATTACAAAAATGAAATATAGCTGCAATCAGCAATTAATTGGGTTCAAGGACTTCATGCCAACTACGGATTTTAGAAGTTTCTGCTTTGTGCATGCAATATATAATAATAATAATAATAATAATCCTAAAAAAAATAGCAACAGTATATGGTCACTTCGCGGTTGAACCCCTGATTACAGATGTAATTGGGTGACAATTCGGGCACTTTTATGCTCTTTGGTCATATATTTTTAAAATACATACTAGTTTGGGCAAATTCCTCTTTCTTTGTCAAACTAACAATAAAACCACCTTAAACAACAACAACAACAACAAAAGAAAAACTATTACCTTTCTATTAAGATTTTTTCATACATTTCAACCTCCTTATAGGTGTCCAAATCACTGTTTTCTCAACAACAACAACAACAAAATGTACGTACGCAAGTTCATTCATATCTACGTCGCGACTAGACGTTTAGGCCACCATAATATAAAGTGTGAACAGTTTTCTTTTATTTTGGATGTTTAATATCCAATTGAATCGTTTTAATGAGAGTTGAATTGAATTTTTGTAATGTATTGTATCGTGTTTTTCTCTCAAAGGTTGGTTGTCCACTGCCTGGTGTGTAAGGAGCTGCAGGATGACATCTACGAGCATCTGGCCAGTGGGTGTCTGACTGACGGCACACCGGCTGAAAGGGCTGCGGCTGCGGATCAAGCCCAGGCTTCCGCCAGAGACTGGGCGCGGAACGCCCGGGTTTGGGACTTCGAACATATATGTGGGCTACTGCCGGACAGACGTTGCCAGGAGGCAATGGTGAAGGAGCTTCTTCGGCTAGGCTTCCTCATCAGGAACCAGCCGGACCTCAGTGAAGAAGCTCCTTCTTCATCGGCCGGCCCTTCCACCTCCACCGCTGCTGTCGTCCCATCTGGTCAGCGCAAAAAGTAAGTGCAGCAAAGCATCGTTTGCCGTGCGACTTTATCGTGTACAAAATAAAGTTTGGTAATAGCAACATTATTGTCGGCATGCACCTGTCTTGTCTCACGTAATCTTAAGGGTGGCGTCTTAAGTATCCTGTCTGTTTTGACCCGTTTCATCCAAACAGGCGTTCCACTGGCTGTCTTTATCAATGTAAGACCATTTTGCGGGTGGCCAAAGAGGACACGGATAGAATACGTGGGGACCTGGTGTTGGGCCGCAATATTTCGCGAAGAGACAAGACCGTGTACCGTTATCACTGTGAGGCGGTCCTCGTCTACAATCATGCGCAGGTCCCCATGGCAGTGCAAAATCTAACAGTAAGTCCATCCATTCTGACCAGTTTACACTTTCACAAATTAACTCACACGCACATACCCTCGCTCCCACACACACACACACACACACACACACACACACACACACACACACTCGCTGGCTCGCTCACTCCCTCACTCACTCACTCAGGTTTGTTTTGCTATCCAAGTGATGGCATTCAATGGGCGTAATGGTTTTTATACTGTACAAACTGCCTTACACCTAGTCTAAACCTACCCATGACAGTAAACATTGTGCATTTTTACATTTTGATTTTTTTTTTAAAGCTATTTCAAAAATGAGGACGCACGCAATGTCAGGTTTACGTCGTAATGGTCGTGCCATTATACAAATTGTGTCCTCATGAATCACAAAAACAAGCACACACGCTCGCTCATGCAAAAATAATCACTCACAAACTCACCCACCCACCCACCCACCCACCCACCCACCCACTCACTCACTCACTCACTCACTCACTCACTCACTCACTCACTCCTTTTTAATGACACCTTCGATGTTTTTTTAAATGACACCTTTGATGTTTTCCAGGATGCGGATTGGGTGGGCCGTGTCACCCACAGGAGCAGAGTGGTCCTCCGGGGTCAATGGAAAGACGCTGGCCATTTCAATACAGCGCTGACTCTGGACGAGGAATTTGTAAGTTTCACTAAGACATTAACTGTAGTAGATTGCTTACTACACCATGTTTACATTTAGGTATGTACAGTTAGGTTTAATTTGCTCCGACACATTTCCCCATGCTTGGGTCACTTCTGCAGAACTCTTCACAAAGCTCTCCCAACCGACATTTCATCTTGGCACAGCAGTTCACTCAACAGACTCTAAATGCACCAAATCTACCAAAACAATTGATTCATGTTTCAAATCAACTCAACTCTTCCAGAACCCTAGCAAAGGTTTATTTTATTTTATTTATTTTTTAATTCAACAAACACACTTTTTTATCAATCCGAAAGCACAGACCTTAAAAGCACATCATATATTTCATTACAACATCACTGTGGAAATGTAGCAAATTTATGTCTCGTTCAATTTTGCAAAATGTTTTTGTTTTGAACACGAGTTTAACAGTTTTGACAGCAGTGTGTACGCCTGTGCAGCTTGGCCTGTGTGGAACATAAAGTTTTGATGTCTAAGTGCAAAAAAAATTCAGGTAAAAATCGAAAGATGTCGTCATCTAATGCACTTTGTGGCATAGCACTGATAAATGGTCCACAGTTTAGCCCAAAACAGGTTTCTGCTGTGCTCACTGTGTGGATAGTTTTGACAAAGTGACCCTGATAAATGTGTGACCCAGCGATTGGGAGAAAGGAGAAAGAAAGAAAGAAAAAAGTGTAATAACCCGTATGACCCTTTTTTCATAGACGTTGCAGACCTACTTTGCAAGGATCAGGCACCAGAGTCTCCGACCACTGGAAGGATCCAACCGGCTGTTCGTCTCCGGGTCCGGTCAGGCCGTGCACAGCGTCTCCCAGGACATGTACAACTTTCATGCCATGTAAATACCTGCACAGACACCTCCACGCGCACATGTGTGAATACATACTCTCGGTTGCATCTTGTCAGTCACAGTCATTTCACGATTAACATTTCCTTTTATATCGCATTTTTACAGGTACAAACTGGAGACGTGGACGAGCCTCGACGTTCGGAGGGCCGTCGGAGTGGCGGCAAAACGGCTCACCACACAGCAGCAGCGCACCCTCGACGCCTACCTGGGCCACTGCGATGGTGAGGTCCGCGACGAGGACCTGGTTGACGCGGCCGAGCTGCTGCAGTCCTTGGCCGTGTATGTGTCTCTTCGTTTACCTAGGACATAGCACAAACCATTTGTCCAGCGGATTAGCAACTTGTCCACGTTTATCATGTAACAGTGTAAACTTTGTTTTCCTCACCTATACAGGCCGCCTTCTGACGAGGGGACGCCGGTTGCGCCCCACCGGCGGTGTTTCACCGAGTTCCTCTCCGCATTTCCCGTCTCCCTTCAAGGCCAGCCTCCGTCAAAGGTGCAGCGCACCGGCTGCGGTTTCCCAGGAGACCGCGCCTATTACGACAAGTGGCGCCTTTCCCAGTATGACCTCAGGAGAGCGCACCTTCTCGGTAAGTCTCCAAAACAGTCAATACAGCGTTGGCACCCGTTAACTGTACATTACCTCACAGTGACAAACGGCACGCACGAGTAAAGTCTTGTCATTTTGCCTTTCAGGATACTTTGGCACGCACAGACCTTCGGCCGGAAAAGTGGCGCGGCTCATTTCCGCGGAGGGGTGGAGCGGCAATTGCCCGCAACCGCTTGAGATTGTTGAGGCGTGGAAACCGCCCTCGAGAAGCCAGGTGGAGAACCACCCTCTTATAATCCGGCACGTCACCGAGCAGTCTTGGACAGGCATCGCCATTAAGGACTTTGGCCCGCCGAAAGGGTTTGGTAAGGACACCTTTTAGTTAGGGATGCAACGATACCACTTTTGTCCAGACCGAGTGCGATGCTTTCGTCTTTGGTAGTCGCCGTATATTTACTGTGTGAGCTTCTGCCACTTTTATTATTCATTATATTGCTCTCTCATATTTTATATTGTATTTATGTAATAGCACCGCACTTATGTACTAATCTGGTAACAGTTCATGTCTTACTGGCATGTTCAATTTAGTTTTAATCCAAATGACGCTGTGCTGAGTGAACCATCAACAACAATCAAGAGCATGCAACACCAAGTGTGCTGTCTCCCTCAATCTTTGAGGTTTTCAAAATGTTCTGCTCGTGCACCACATCTATATATGGCCCAATGATGTGACGTGCATTACTATACTTTGTTTGATATTTCAGTAATTAGATACACTTCATTTTAAATGTGTATTTTTTTTTGAAGGCCAGAAAATAAAAATATAATTGTACCACAGCCATTAACTGCACCCAGATCTAGAATTGAATCCTGAAACGTTTGTCTAACGTGCAAGTTCTGTCTGTCCAGCAACTCAAAATGTAATTTTTGTCCCTATTTTCAGGACTCATCGCGACCCAGCAGTATTCAAAGGGGGACGTGGTCTGCGACTACCACGGTAGGATCATCACGGCCGCGGAAGGGAAAGCCATCCTGAGCCGCCTTCGTGATGAGGCTGGCTACCTATTCTTTTTCGACTCGCCCCGTGGAAAAATGTGCGTGGACGCACAAACGTTCCCCTGCGCGTGCCACCCTGGAAAAGACACGTTCGGCCGTCGAATAAACCACTCCGGCAAGTCCTCGAACCTCAAGCCCTTTCGTTGCGAATTAAAGCTTGGCGACAACGTCAGTGACGTCATCCTTTTTAGGGCCACGCGTGACATCTCCGTGGACACAGAATTGTTTTTTGATTATGGGGTCAAGCGCAGGTCATTTCGTGGGGAAGGCCTGGAACTGGAATGGCTAGATGACTAGATGACTAGGCAACTCTAGAACAAGCTTCTTTTTTGTTTGTTTGTTTGTTTGTTTGTTTCTTTCTTTCTTTCTTTCTTTCTTTCTTTCTTTCTTTCTTAAAAAAAAAAATGTCCCATTTTTATTTTTATGTCACCTAAAAAAAATATCCAAACATTGTCTGTCTGGAGTCTTTCATCTGCTGGTTGTCCAAGAGAAATGAACCCTAACGTTATCCCTCCCCCTTGTTGAACTCTGCATTGATTATGACAGCGCTTCCACCT
>CM038633.1:39784927-39807427 GCA_021554675.1 Leuciscus idus | reverse complement strand
GCCGCTCAGACTCACTCCAGTACAGTAGAGGACGCCACTCAGACTCACTCCAGTACAGTAGAGGGCGCCGCTCAGACTCACTCCAGTACAGTAGAGGGCGCTGCTCAGACTCACTCCAGTACAGTAGAGGGCGCCGCTCAGACTCACTCCAGTACAGGGCGCCGCTCAGACTCACTCCAGTACAGTAGAGGACGCCACTCAGACTCACTCCAGTACAGTAGAGAGCGCCGATCAGACTCACTCCAGTACAGTAGAGGGCGCCGCTCAGGCCCGCTCAGACTCACTCCAGTACAGTAGAGGGCGCCGCTCAGACTCATTCCAGTACAGTAGAGGGTGCCGCTCAGACTCACTCCAGTACAGTAGAGGGCGCCGCTCAGACTCACTCCAGTACAGTAGAGGGCGCCGCTCAGTCTCACTCCAGTACAGTAGAGGGCGCCGCTCAGGCCTGCTCATACTCACTCCAGTACAGTAGAGGGCGCCACTCAGACTCACTCCAGTACAGTAGAGGGCGCCGCTCAGACTCACTCCAGTACAGTAGAGGGCGCCGCTCAGACTCACTCCAGTGCAGGGCGCCGCTCAGACTCACTCCAGTACAGTAGAGGACGCCACTCAGACTCACTCCAGTACAGTAGAGGGCGCTGCTCAGACTCACTCCAGTACAGTAGAGGGCGCCGCTCAGACCTCAGACTCACTCCAGTACAGTAGAGGGCGCCGCTCAGACTCACTCCAGTACAGTAGAGGGCACCGCTCAGACTCACTCCAGTACAGTAGAGGACGCCACTCAGACTCACTCCAGTACAGTAGAGAGCGCCGCTCAGACTCACTCCAGTACAGTAGAGGGCACCGCTCAGGCCCGCTCAGACTCACTCCAGTACAGTAGAGGGCGCCGCTCAGACTCACTCCAGTACAGTAGAGGGTGCCGCTCAGACTCACTCCAGTACAGTAGAGGGCGCCGCTCAGACTCACTCCAGTACAGTAGAGGGCGCCGCTCAGTCTCACTCCAGTACAGTAGAGGGCGCCGCTCAGGCCTGCTCATACTCACTCCAGTACAGTAGAGGGCGCCACTCAGACTCATTCCAGTACAGTAGAGGGCGCCGCTCAGACTCACTCCAGTGCAGGGCGCCGCTCAGACTCACTCCAGTACAGTAGAGGACGCCACTCAGACTCACTCCAGTACAGTAGAGGGCGCTGCTCAGACTCACTCCAGTACAGTAGAGGGCGCCGCTCAGACCTCAGACTCACTCCAGTACAGTAGAGGGCACCGCTCAGACTCACTCCAGTACAGTAGAGGGCGCCGCTCAGACTCACTCCAGTACAGTAGAGGGCGCCGCTCAGACTCACTCCAGTACAGTAGAGGGCGCCGCTCAGACTCACTCCAGTACAGTAGAGGGCGCCGCTCAGGCTCACTCCAGTACAGTAGAGGGCGCCGCTCAGGCCCGCTCAGACTCACTCCAGTACAGTAGAGGGCGCCGCTCAGGCCCGCTCAGACTCACTCCAGTACAGTAGAGGGCGCCGCTCAGACTCACTCCAGTACAGTAGAGGGCGCCGCTCAGGCCCGCTCAGACTCACTCCAGTACAGTAGAGGGCGCCGCTCAGGCTCACTCCAGTACAGTAGAGGGCGCCGCTCAGGCTCACTCCAGTACAGTAGAGGGCGCCGCTCAGACTCACTCCAGTACAGTAGAGGGCGCCGCTCAGACTCACTCCAGTACAGTAGAGGGCGCCGCTCAGGCTCACTCCAGTACATTAGAGGGCGCCGCTCAGACTCACTCCAGTACAGTAGAGGGCGCCGCTCAGACTCACTCCAGTACAGTAGAGGGCGCCACTCAGACTCACTCCAGTACAGTAGAGGGTGCTGCTCAGACTCACTCCAGTACAGTAGAGTGCGCCGCTCAGGCTCACTCCAGTACAGTAGAGGGCGCCGCTCAGTCTCACTCCAGTACAGTAGAGGGCGCCGCTCAGGCCTGCTCATACTCACTCCAGTACAGTAGAGGGCACCGCTCAGACTCACTCCAGTACAGGGCGCCGCTCAGACTCACTCCAGTACAGTAGAGGACGCCACTCAGACTCACTCCAGTACAGTAGAGGGCGCCGCTCAGACTCACTCCAGTACAGTAGAGGGCGCTGCTCAGACTCACTCCAGTACAGTAGAGGGCACCGCTCAGACTCACTCCAGTACAGGGCGCCGCTCAGACTCACTCCAGTACAGTAGAGGACGCCACTCAGACTCACTCCAGTACAGTAGAGAGCGCCGCTCAGACTCACTCCAGTACAGTAGAGGGCGCCGCTCAGGCCCGCTCAGACTCACTCCAGTACAGTAGAGGGCGCCGCTCAGACTCACTCCAGTACAGTAGAGGGCGCCGCTCAGACTCACTCCAGTACAGTAGAGGGCACCGCTCAGACTCACTCCAGTACAGTAGAGGGCGCCGCTCAGACTCACTCCAGTACAGTAGAGGGCGCCGCTCAGGCTCACTCCAGTACAGTAGAGGGCGCCGCTCAGGCTCACTCCAGTACAGTAGAGGGCGCCGCTCAGACTCACTCCAGTACAGTAGAGGGTGCCGCTCAGACTCACTCCAGTACAGTAGAGGGCGCTGCTCAGACTCACTCCAATACAGTAGAGGGCGCCGCTCAGGCTCACTCCAGTACAGTAGAGGGCGCCGCTCAGACTCACTTCAGTACAGTAGAGGGCGCTGCTCAGACTCACTCCAGTACAGTAGAGGGCGCCGCTCAAGTTCACTCCAGTACAGTAGAGGGCGCCGCTCAGGCTCACTCCAGTACAGTAGAGGGCGCCGCTCAGACTCACTCCAGTACAGTAGAGGGCGCCGCTCAGGCTCACTCCAGTACAGTAGAGGGCGCCGCTCAGACTCACTCCAGTACAGTAGAGGGCGCCGCTCAGGCTCACTCCAGTACAGTAGAGGGCGCCGCTCAGACCTCAGACTCACTCCAGTACAGTAGAGGGCGCCGCTCAGACTCACTCCAGTACAGTAGAGGGCGCCGCTCAGGCTCACTCCAGTACAGTAGAGGGCGCCGCTCAGACTCACTCCAGTACAGTAGAGGGCGCCGCTCAGGCGTCGCTCAGACTCACTCCAGTACAGTAGAGGGCGCCTTTCAGGCATCGCTCAGACTCACTCCAGTACAGTAGAGGGCGCCGCTCAGGCTCACTCCAGTACAGTAGAGGGCGCCGCTCAGACTCACTCCAGTACAGTAGAGGGCGCCGCTCAGGCTCACTCCAGTACAGTAGAGGGCGCCGCTCAGACTCACTCCAGTACAGTAGAGGGCGCCGCTCAGGCTCACTCTAGTACAGTAGAGGGCGCCGCTCAGACCTCAGACTCACTCCAGTACAGTAGAGGGCGCCGCTCAGACTCACTCCAGTACAGTAGAGGGCGCCGCTCAGACCTCAGACTCACTCCAGTACAGTAGAGGGCGCCGCTCAGACCTCAGACTCACTCCAGTACAGTAGAGGGCGCCGCTCAGGCTCACTCCAGTACAGTAGAGGGCGCCGCTCAGGCTCACTCCAGTAGAGTAGAGGGCGCCGCTCAGGCTCACTCCAGTACAGTAGAGGGCATCGCTCAGACTCACTCCAGTACAGTAGAGGGCGCCGCTCAGACTCACTCCAGTACAGTAGAGGGCGCCGCTCAGGCTCACTCCAGTACAGTAGAGGGCGCCGCTCAGGCTCACTCCAGTACAGTAGAGGGCGCCGCTCAGGCCCGCTCAGACTCACTCCAGTATAGTAGAGGGCGCCACTCAGACTCACTCCAGTACAGTAGAGGGCGCCGCTCAGACTCACTCCAGTACAGTAGAGGGCGCCGCTCAGACTCACTGCAGTACAGTAGAGGGCGCCGCTCAGACTCACTCCAGTACAGTACAGGGCGTCACTCCAGTACAGTAGAGGGCGCCGCTCAGGCTCACTCCAGTACAGTAGAGGGCGCCGCTCAGACCTCAGACTCACTCCAGTACAGTAGAGGGCGCCGCTCAGACTCACTCCAGTACAGTAGAGGGCGCTGCTCAGACTCACTCCAGTACAGTAGAGGGCGCCGATCAGACTCACTCCAGTACAGGGCGCCGCTCAGACTCACTCCAGTACAGTAGAGGACGCCACTCAGACTCACTCCAGTACAGTAGAGAGCGCCGCTCAGACTCACTCCAGTACAGTAGAGGGCGCCGCTCAGGCCCGCTCAGACTCACTCCAGTACAGTAGAGGGCGCCGCTCAGACTCACTCCAGTACAGTAGAGGGCGCCGCTCAGACTCACTCCAGTACAGTAGAGGGCACCGCTCAGACTCACTCCAGTACAGTAGAGGGCGCCGCTCAGACTCACTCCAGTACAGTAGAGGGCGCTGCTCAGACTCACTCCAGTACAGTAGAGGGCGCCGCTCAGACTCACTCCAGTACAGTAGAGGGCGCCGCTCAGGCTCACTCCAGTACAGTAGAGGGCGCCGCTCAGGCCCGCTCAGACTCACTCCAGTACAGTAGAGGGCGCCGCTCAAGCCCGCTCAGACTCACTCCAGTACAGTAGAGGGCGCCGCTCAGACTCACTCCAGTACAGTAGAGGGCGCCGCTCAGACTCACTCCAGTACAGTAGAGGGCGCCGCTCAGGCTCACTCCAGTACAGTAGAGGGCGCCGCTCAGGCTCACTCCAGTACAGTAGAGGGCGCCGCTCAGACCTCAGACTCACTCCAGTACAGTAGAGGGCGCCGCTCAGACTCACTCCAGTACAGTAGAGGGCGCCGCTCAGGCTCACTCCAGTACAGTAGAGGGCGCCGCTCAGACTCACTCCAGTACAGTAGAGGGCGCCGCTCAGGCGTTGCTCAGACTCACTCCAGTACAGTAGAGGGCGCCGCTCAGGCTCACTCCAGTACAGTAGAGGGCGCCGCTCAGACTCACTCCAGTACAGTAGAGGGCGCCGCTCAGGCTCACTCTAGTACAGTAGAGGGCGCCGCTCAGACCTCAGACTCACTCCAGTACAGTAGAGGGCGCCGCTCAGACTCACTCCAGTACAGTAGAGGGCGCCGCTCAGGCTCACTCCAGTACAGTAGAGGGCGCCGCTCAGGCCCGCTCAGACTCACTCCAGTACAGTAGAGGGCGCCGCTCAGACCTCAGACTCACTCCAGTACAGTAGAGGGCGCCGCTCAGACTCACTCCAGTACAGTAGAGGGCGCCGCTCAGGCTCACTCCAGTACAGTAGAGGGCGCCGCTCAGGCTCACTCCAGTACAGTAGAGGGCATCGCTCAGACTCACTCCAGTACAGTAGAGGGCGCCGCTCAGACTCACTCCAGTACAGTAGAGGGCGCCGCTCAGGCTCACTCCAGTACAGTAGAGGGCGCCGCTCAGGCTCACTCCAGTACAGTAGAGGGCGCCGCTCAGGCCCGCTCAGACTCACTCCAGTACAGTAGAGGGCGCCGCTCAGACTCACTCCAGTACAGTAGAGGGCGCCGCTCAGGCCCGCTCAGACTCACTCCAGTACAGTAGAGGGCGCCGCTCAGACTCAGTCCAGTACAGTAGAGGGCGCCGCTCAGACTCACTCCAGTACAGTAGAGGGCGCCGCTCAGACTCACTCCAGTACAGTAGAGGGCGCCACTCAGACTCACTCCAGTACAGTAGAGGGTGCTGCTCAGACTCACTCCAGTACAGTAGAGTGCGCCGCTCAGGCTCACTCCAGTACAGTAGAGGGCGCCGCTCAGTCTCACTCCAGTACAGTAGAGGGCGCCGCTCAGGCCTGCTCATACTCACTCCAGTACAGTAGAGGGCACCGCTCAGACTCACTCCAGTACAGGGCGCCGCTCAGACTCACTCCAGTACAGTAGAGGACGCCACTCAGACTCACTCCAGTACAGTAGAGGGCGCCGCTCAGACTCACTCCAGTACAGTAGAGGGCGCTGCTCAGACTCACTCCAGTACAGTAGAGGGCACCGCTCAGACTCACTCCAGTACAGGGCGCCGCTCAGACTCACTCCAGTACAGTAGAGGACGCCACTCAGACTCACTCCAGTACAGTAGAGAGCGCCGCTCAGACTCACTCCAGTACAGTAGAGGGCGCCGCTCAGGCCCGCTCAGACTCACTCCAGTACAGTAGAGGGCGCCGCTCAGACTCACTCCAGTACAGTAGAGGGCGCCGCTCAGACTCACTCCAGTACAGTAGAGGGCACCGCTCAGACTCACTCCAGTACAGTAGAGGGCGCCGCTCAGACTCACTCCAGTACAGTAGAGGGCGCCGCTCAGGCTCACTCCAGTACAGTAGAGGGCGCCGCTCAGGCTCACTCCAGTACAGTAGAGGGCGCCGCTCAGACTCACTCCAGTACAGTAGAGGGTGCCGCTCAGACTCACTCCAGTACAGTAGAGGGCGCTGCTCAGACTCACTCCAATACAGTAGAGGGCGCCGCTCAGGCTCACTCCAGTACAGTAGAGGGCGCCGCTCAGACTCACTTCAGTACAGTAGAGGGCGCTGCTCAGACTCACTCCAGTACAGTAGAGGGCGCCGCTCAAGTTCACTCCAGTACAGTAGAGGGCGCCGCTCAGGCTCACTCCAGTACAGTAGAGGGCGCCGCTCAGACTCACTCCAGTACAGTAGAGGGCGCCGCTCAGGCTCACTCCAGTACAGTAGAGGGCGCCGCTCAGACTCACTCCAGTACAGTAGAGGGCGCCGCTCAGGCTCACTCCAGTACAGTAGAGGGCGCCGCTCAGACCTCAGACTCACTCCAGTACAGTAGAGGGCGCCGCTCAGACTCACTCCAGTACAGTAGAGGGCGCCGCTCAGGCTCACTCCAGTACAGTAGAGGGCGCCGCTCAGACTCACTCCAGTACAGTAGAGGGCGCCGCTCAGGCGTCGCTCAGACTCACTCCAGTACAGTAGAGGGCGCCTTTCAGGCATCGCTCAGACTCACTCCAGTACAGTAGAGGGCGCCGCTCAGGCTCACTCCAGTACAGTAGAGGGCGCCGCTCAGACTCACTCCAGTACAGTAGAGGGCGCCGCTCAGGCTCACTCCAGTACAGTAGAGGGCGCCGCTCAGACTCACTCCAGTACAGTAGAGGGCGCCGCTCAGGCTCACTCTAGTACAGTAGAGGGCGCCGCTCAGACCTCAGACTCACTCCAGTACAGTAGAGGGCGCCGCTCAGACTCACTCCAGTACAGTAGAGGGCGCCGCTCAGACCTCAGACTCACTCCAGTACAGTAGAGGGCGCCGCTCAGACCTCAGACTCACTCCAGTACAGTAGAGGGCGCCGCTCAGGCTCACTCCAGTACAGTAGAGGGCGCCGCTCAGGCTCACTCCAGTAGAGTAGAGGGCGCCGCTCAGGCTCACTCCAGTACAGTAGAGGGCATCGCTCAGACTCACTCCAGTACAGTAGAGGGCGCCGCTCAGACTCACTCCAGTACAGTAGAGGGCGCCGCTCAGGCTCACTCCAGTACAGTAGAGGGCGCCGCTCAGGCTCACTCCAGTACAGTAGAGGGCGCCGCTCAGGCCCGCTCAGACTCACTCCAGTATAGTAGAGGGCGCCACTCAGACTCACTCCAGTACAGTAGAGGGCGCCGCTCAGACTCACTCCAGTACAGTAGAGGGCGCCGCTCAGACTCACTGCAGTACAGTAGAGGGCGCCGCTCAGACTCACTCCAGTACAGTACAGGGCGTCACTCCAGTACAGTAGAGGGCGCCGCTCAGGCTCACTCCAGTACAGTAGAGGGCGCCGCTCAGACCTCAGACTCACTCCAGTACAGTAGAGGGCGCCGCTCAGACTCACTCCAGTACAGTAGAGGGCGCTGCTCAGACTCACTCCAGTACAGTAGAGGGCGCCGATCAGACTCACTCCAGTACAGTAGAGGGCGCCGCTCAGACTCACTCCAGTACAGTAGAGGGCGCCGCTCAGACTCACTCCAGTACAGTAGAGGGCACCGCTCAGACTCACTCCAGTACAGTAGAGGGCGCCGCTCAGACTCACTCCAGTACAGTAGAGGGCGCTGCTCAGACTCACTCCAGTACAGTAGAGGGCGCCGCTCAGACTCACTCCAGTACAGTAGAGGGCGCCGCTCAGGCTCACTCCAGTACAGTAGAGGGCGCCGCTCAGGCCCGCTCAGACTCACTCCAGTACAGTAGAGGGCGCCGCTCAAGCCCGCTCAGACTCACTCCAGTACAGTAGAGGGCGCCGCTCAGACTCACTCCAGTACAGTAGAGGGCGCCGCTCAGACTCACTCCAGTACAGTAGAGGGCGCCGCTCAGGCTCACTCCAGTACAGTAGAGGGCGCCGCTCAGGCTCACTCCAGTACAGTAGAGGGCGCCGCTCAGACCTCAGACTCACTCCAGTACAGTAGAGGGCGCCGCTCAGACTCACTCCAGTACAGTAGAGGGCGCCGCTCAGGCTCACTCCAGTACAGTAGAGGGCGCCGCTCAGACTCACTCCAGTACAGTAGAGGGCGCCGCTCAGGCGTTGCTCAGACTCACTCCAGTACAGTAGAGGGCGCCGCTCAGGCTCACTCCAGTACAGTAGAGGGCGCCGCTCAGACTCACTCCAGTACAGTAGAGGGCGCCGCTCAGGCTCACTCTAGTACAGTAGAGGGCGCCGCTCAGACCTCAGACTCACTCCAGTACAGTAGAGGGCGCCGCTCAGACTCACTCCAGTACAGTAGAGGGCGCCGCTCAGGCTCACTCCAGTACAGTAGAGGGCGCCGCTCAGGCCCGCTCAGACTCACTCCAGTACAGTAGAGGGCGCCGCTCAGACCTCAGACTCACTCCAGTACAGTAGAGGGCGCCGCTCAGACTCACTCCAGTACAGTAGAGGGCGCCGCTCAGGCTCACTCCAGTACAGTAGAGGGCGCCGCTCAGGCTCACTCCAGTACAGTAGAGGGCATCGCTCAGACTCACTCCAGTACAGTAGAGGGCGCCGCTCAGACTCACTCCAGTACAGTAGAGGGCGCCGCTCAGGCTCACTCCAGTACAGTAGAGGGCGCCGCTCAGGCTCACTCCAGTACAGTAGAGGGCGCCGCTCAGGCCCGCTCAGACTCACTCCAGTACAGTAGAGGGCGCCGCTCAGACTCACTCCAGTACAGTAGAGGGCGCCGCTCAGGCCCGCTCAGACTCACTCCAGTACAGTAGAGGGCGCCGCTCAGACTCAGTCCAGTACAGTAGAGGGCGCCGCTCAGACTCACTCCAGTACAGTAGAGGGCGCCGCTCAGACTCACTCCAGTACAGTAGAGGGCGCCACTCAGACTCACTCCAGTACAGTAGAGGGTGCTGCTCAGACTCACTCCAGTACAGTAGAGTGCGCCGCTCAGGCTCACTCCAGTACAGTAGAGGGCGCCGCTCAGTCTCACTCCAGTACAGTAGAGGGCGCCGCTCAGGCCTGCTCATACTCACTCCAGTACAGTAGAGGGCACCGCTCAGACTCACTCCAGTACAGGGCGCCGCTCAGACTCACTCCAGTACAGTAGAGGACGCCACTCAGACTCACTCCAGTACAGTAGAGGGCGCCGCTCAGACTCACTCCAGTACAGTAGAGGGCGCTGCTCAGACTCACTCCAGTACAGTAGAGGGCACCGCTCAGACTCACTCCAGTACAGGGCGCCGCTCAGACTCACTCCAGTACAGTAGAGGACGCCACTCAGACTCACTCCAGTACAGTAGAGAGCGCCGCTCAGACTCACTCCAGTACAGTAGAGGGCGCCGCTCAGGCCCGCTCAGACTCACTCCAGTACAGTAGAGGGCGCCGCTCAGACTCACTCCAGTACAGTAGAGGGCGCCGCTCAGACTCACTCCAGTACAGTAGAGGGCACCGCTCAGACTCACTCCAGTACAGTAGAGGGCGCCGCTCAGACTCACTCCAGTACAGTAGAGGGCGCCGCTCAGGCTCACTCCAGTACAGTAGAGGGCGCCGCTCAGGCTCACTCCAGTACAGTAGAGGGCGCCGCTCAGACTCACTCCAGTACAGTAGAGGGTGCCGCTCAGACTCACTCCAGTACAGTAGAGGGCGCCGCTCAGACTCACTCCAATACAGTAGAGGGCGCCGCTCAGGCTCACTCCAGTACAGTAGAGGGCGCCGCTCAGACTCACTTCAGTACAGTAGAGGGCGCCGCTCAGACTCACTCCAGTACAGTAGAGGGCGCCGCTCAAGTTCACTCCAGTACAGTAGAGGGCGCCGCTCAGGCTCACTCCAGTACAGTAGAGGGCGCCGCTCAGACTCACTCCAGTACAGTAGAGGGCGCCGCTCAGGCTCACTCCAGTACAGTAGAGGGCGCCGCTCAGACTCACTCCAGTACAGTAGAGGGCGCCGCTCAGGCTCACTCCAGTACAGTAGAGGGCGCCGCTCAGACCTCAGACTCACTCCAGTACAGTAGAGGGCGCCGCTCAGACTCACTCCAGTACAGTAGAGGGCGCCGCTCAGGCTCACTCCAGTACAGTAGAGGGCGCCGCTCAGACTCACTCCAGTACAGTAGAGGGCGCCGCTCAGGCGTCGCTCAGACTCACTCCAGTACAGTAGAGGGCGCCTTTCAGGCATCGCTCAGACTCACTCCAGTACAGTAGAGGGCGCCGCTCAGGCTCACTCCAGTACAGTAGAGGGCGCCGCTCAGACTCACTCCAGTACAGTAGAGGGCGCCGCTCAGGCTCACTCCAGTACAGTAGAGGGCGCCGCTCAGACTCACTCCAGTACAGTAGAGGGCGCCGCTCAGGCTCACTCTAGTACAGTAGAGGGCGCCGCTCAGACCTCAGACTCACTCCAGTACAGTAGAGGGCGCCGCTCAGACTCACTCCAGTACAGTAGAGGGCGCCGCTCAGACCTCAGACTCACTCCAGTACAGTAGAGGGCGCCGCTCAGACCTCAGACTCACTCCAGTACAGTAGAGGGCGCCGCTCAGGCTCACTCCAGTACAGTAGAGGGCGCCGCTCAGGCTCACTCCAGTAGAGTAGAGGGCGCCGCTCAGGCTCACTCCAGTACAGTAGAGGGCATCGCTCAGACTCACTCCAGTACAGTAGAGGGCGCCGCTCAGACTCACTCCAGTACAGTAGAGGGCGCCGCTCAGGCTCACTCCAGTACAGTAGAGGGCGCCGCTCAGGCTCACTCCAGTACAGTAGAGGGCGCCGCTCAGGCCCGCTCAGACTCACTCCAGTATAGTAGAGGGCGCCACTCAGACTCACTCCAGTACAGTAGAGGGCGCCGCTCAGACTCACTCCAGTACAGTAGAGGGCGCCGCTCAGACTCACTGCAGTACAGTAGAGGGCGCCGCTCAGACTCACTCCAGTACAGTACAGGGCGTCACTCCAGTACAGTAGAGGGCGCCGCTCAGGCTCACTCCAGTACAGTAGAGGGCGCCGCTCAGACCTCAGACTCACTCCAGTACAGTAGAGGGCGCCGCTCAGACTCACTCCAGTACAGTAGAGGGCGCTGCTCAGACTCACTCCAGTACAGTAGAGGGCGCCGATCAGACTCACTCCAGTACAGGGCGCCGCTCAGACTCACTCCAGTACAGTAGAGGACGCCACTCAGACTCACTCCAGTACAGTAGAGAGCGCCGCTCAGACTCACTCCAGTACAGTAGAGGGCGCCGCTCAGGCCCGCTCAGACTCACTCCAGTACAGTAGAGGGCGCCGCTCAGACTCACTCCAGTACAGTAGAGGGCGCCGCTCAGACTCACTCCAGTACAGTAGAGGGCACCGCTCAGACTCACTCCAGTACAGTAGAGGGCGCCGCTCAGACTCACTCCAGTACAGTAGAGGGCGCTGCTCAGACTCACTCCAGTACAGTAGAGGGCGCCGCTCAGACTCACTCCAGTACAGTAGAGGGCGCCGCTCAGGCTCACTCCAGTACAGTAGAGGGCGCCGCTCAGGCCCGCTCAGACTCACTCCAGTACAGTAGAGGGCGCCGCTCAAGCCCGCTCAGACTCACTCCAGTACAGTAGAGGGCGCCGCTCAGACTCACTCCAGTACAGTAGAGGGCGCCGCTCAGACTCACTCCAGTACAGTAGAGGGCGCCGCTCAGGCTCACTCCAGTACAGTAGAGGGCGCCGCTCAGGCTCACTCCAGTACAGTAGAGGGCGCCGCTCAGACCTCAGACTCACTCCAGTACAGTAGAGGGCGCCGCTCAGACTCACTCCAGTACAGTAGAGGGCGCCGCTCAGGCTCACTCCAGTACAGTAGAGGGCGCCGCTCAGACTCACTCCAGTACAGTAGAGGGCGCCGCTCAGGCGTTGCTCAGACTCACTCCAGTACAGTAGAGGGCGCCGCTCAGGCTCACTCCAGTACAGTAGAGGGCGCCGCTCAGACTCACTCCAGTACAGTAGAGGGCGCCGCTCAGGCTCACTCTAGTACAGTAGAGGGCGCCGCTCAGACCTCAGACTCACTCCAGTACAGTAGAGGGCGCCGCTCAGACTCACTCCAGTACAGTAGAGGGCGCCGCTCAGGCTCACTCCAGTACAGTAGAGGGCGCCGCTCAGGCCCGCTCAGACTCACTCCAGTACAGTAGAGGGCGCCGCTCAGACCTCAGACTCACTCCAGTACAGTAGAGGGCGCCGCTCAGACTCACTCCAGTACAGTAGAGGGCGCCGCTCAGGCTCACTCCAGTACAGTAGAGGGCGCCGCTCAGGCTCACTCCAGTACAGTAGAGGGCATCGCTCAGACTCACTCCAGTACAGTAGAGGGCGCCGCTCAGACTCACTCCAGTACAGTAGAGGGCGCCGCTCAGGCTCACTCCAGTACAGTAGAGGGCGCCGCTCAGGCTCACTCCAGTACAGTAGAGGGCGCCGCTCAGGCCCGCTCAGACTCACTCCAGTACAGTAGAGGGCGCCGCTCAGACTCACTCCAGTACAGTAGAGGGCGCCGCTCAGGCCCGCTCAGACTCACTCCAGTACAGTAGAGGGCGCCGCTCAGACTCAGTCCAGTACAGTAGAGGGCGCCGCTCAGACTCACTCCAGTACAGTAGAGGGCGCCGCTCAGACTCACTCCAGTACAGTAGAGGGCGCCACTCAGACTCACTCCAGTACAGTAGAGGGTGCTGCTCAGACTCACTCCAGTACAGTAGAGTGCGCCGCTCAGGCTCACTCCAGTACAGTAGAGGGCGCCGCTCAGTCTCACTCCAGTACAGTAGAGGGCGCCGCTCAGGCCTGCTCATACTCACTCCAGTACAGTAGAGGGCACCGCTCAGACTCACTCCAGTACAGGGCGCCGCTCAGACTCACTCCAGTACAGTAGAGGACGCCACTCAGACTCACTCCAGTACAGTAGAGGGCGCCGCTCAGACTCACTCCAGTACAGTAGAGGGCGCTGCTCAGACTCACTCCAGTACAGTAGAGGGCACCGCTCAGACTCACTCCAGTACAGGGCGCCGCTCAGACTCACTCCAGTACAGTAGAGGACGCCACTCAGACTCACTCCAGTACAGTAGAGAGCGCCGCTCAGACTCACTCCAGTACAGTAGAGGGCGCCGCTCAGGCCCGCTCAGACTCACTCCAGTACAGTAGAGGGCGCCGCTCAGACTCACTCCAGTACAGTAGAGGGCGCCGCTCAGACTCACTCCAGTACAGTAGAGGGCACCGCTCAGACTCACTCCAGTACAGTAGAGGGCGCCGCTCAGACTCACTCCAGTACAGTAGAGGGCGCCGCTCAGGCTCACTCCAGTACAGTAGAGGGCGCCGCTCAGGCTCACTCCAGTACAGTAGAGGGCGCCGCTCAGACTCACTCCAGTACAGTAGAGGGTGCCGCTCAGACTCACTCCAGTACAGTAGAGGGCGCTGCTCAGACTCACTCCAATACAGTAGAGGGCGCCGCTCAGGCTCACTCCAGTACAGTAGAGGGCGCCGCTCAGACTCACTTCAGTACAGTAGAGGGCGCTGCTCAGACTCACTCCAGTACAGTAGAGGGCGCCGCTCAAGTTCACTCCAGTACAGTAGAGGGCGCCGCTCAGGCTCACTCCAGTACAGTAGAGGGCGCCGCTCAGACTCACTCCAGTACAGTAGAGGGCGCCGCTCAGGCTCACTCCAGTACAGTAGAGGGCGCCGCTCAGACTCACTCCAGTACAGTAGAGGGCGCCGCTCAGGCTCACTCCAGTACAGTAGAGGGCGCCGCTCAGACCTCAGACTCACTCCAGTACAGTAGAGGGCGCCGCTCAGACTCACTCCAGTACAGTAGAGGGCGCCGCTCAGGCTCACTCCAGTACAGTAGAGGGCGCCGCTCAGACTCACTCCAGTACAGTAGAGGGCGCCGCTCAGGCGTCGCTCAGACTCACTCCAGTACAGTAGAGGGCGCCTTTCAGGCATCGCTCAGACTCACTCCAGTACAGTAGAGGGCGCCGCTCAGGCTCACTCCAGTACAGTAGAGGGCGCCGCTCAGACTCACTCCAGTACAGTAGAGGGCGCCGCTCAGGCTCACTCCAGTACAGTAGAGGGCGCCGCTCAGACTCACTCCAGTACAGTAGAGGGCGCCGCTCAGGCTCACTCTAGTACAGTAGAGGGCGCCGCTCAGACCTCAGACTCACTCCAGTACAGTAGAGGGCGCCGCTCAGACTCACTCCAGTACAGTAGAGGGCGCCGCTCAGACCTCAGACTCACTCCAGTACAGTAGAGGGCGCCGCTCAGACCTCAGACTCACTCCAGTACAGTAGAGGGCGCCGCTCAGGCTCACTCCAGTACAGTAGAGGGCGCCGCTCAGGCTCACTCCAGTAGAGTAGAGGGCGCCGCTCAGGCTCACTCCAGTACAGTAGAGGGCATCGCTCAGACTCACTCCAGTACAGTAGAGGGCGCCGCTCAGACTCACTCCAGTACAGTAGAGGGCGCCGCTCAGGCTCACTCCAGTACAGTAGAGGGCGCCGCTCAGGCTCACTCCAGTACAGTAGAGGGCGCCGCTCAGGCCCGCTCAGACTCACTCCAGTATAGTAGAGGGCGCCACTCAGACTCACTCCAGTACAGTAGAGGGCGCCGCTCAGACTCACTCCAGTACAGTAGAGGGCGCCGCTCAGACTCACTGCAGTACAGTAGAGGGCGCCGCTCAGACTCACTCCAGTACAGTACAGGGCGTCACTCCAGTACAGTAGAGGGCGCCGCTCAGGCTCACTCCAGTACAGTAGAGGGCGCCGCTCAGACCTCAGACTCACTCCAGTACAGTAGAGGGCGCCGCTCAGACTCACTCCAGTACAGTAGAGGGCGCTGCTCAGACTCACTCCAGTACAGTAGAGGGCGCCGATCAGACTCACTCCAGTACAGGGCGCCGCTCAGACTCACTCCAGTACAGTAGAGGACGCCACTCAGACTCACTCCAGTACAGTAGAGAGCGCCGCTCAGACTCACTCCAGTACAGTAGAGGGCGCCGCTCAGGCCCGCTCAGACTCACTCCAGTACAGTAGAGGGCGCCGCTCAGACTCACTCCAGTACAGTAGAGGGCGCCGCTCAGACTCACTCCAGTACAGTAGAGGGCACCGCTCAGACTCACTCCAGTACAGTAGAGGGCGCCGCTCAGACTCACTCCAGTACAGTAGAGGGCGCTGCTCAGACTCACTCCAGTACAGTAGAGGGCGCCGCTCAGACTCACTCCAGTACAGTAGAGGGCGCCGCTCAGGCTCACTCCAGTACAGTAGAGGGCGCCGCTCAGGCCCGCTCAGACTCACTCCAGTACAGTAGAGGGCGCCGCTCAAGCCCGCTCAGACTCACTCCAGTACAGTAGAGGGCGCCGCTCAGACTCACTCCAGTACAGTAGAGGGCGCCGCTCAGACTCACTCCAGTACAGTAGAGGGCGCCGCTCAGGCTCACTCCAGTACAGTAGAGGGCGCCGCTCAGGCTCACTCCAGTACAGTAGAGGGCGCCGCTCAGACCTCAGACTCACTCCAGTACAGTAGAGGGCGCCGCTCAGACTCACTCCAGTACAGTAGAGGGCGCCGCTCAGGCTCACTCCAGTACAGTAGAGGGCGCCGCTCAGACTCACTCCAGTACAGTAGAGGGCGCCGCTCAGGCGTTGCTCAGACTCACTCCAGTACAGTAGAGGGCGCCGCTCAGGCTCACTCCAGTACAGTAGAGGGCGCCGCTCAGACTCACTCCAGTACAGTAGAGGGCGCCGCTCAGGCTCACTCTAGTACAGTAGAGGGCGCCGCTCAGACCTCAGACTCACTCCAGTACAGTAGAGGGCGCCGCTCAGACTCACTCCAGTACAGTAGAGGGCGCCGCTCAGGCTCACTCCAGTACAGTAGAGGGCGCCGCTCAGGCCCGCTCAGACTCACTCCAGTACAGTAGAGGGCGCCGCTCAGACCTCAGACTCACTCCAGTACAGTAGAGGGCGCCGCTCAGACTCACTCCAGTACAGTAGAGGGCGCCGCTCAGGCTCACTCCAGTACAGTAGAGGGCGCCGCTCAGGCTCACTCCAGTACAGTAGAGGGCATCGCTCAGACTCACTCCAGTACAGTAGAGGGCGCCGCTCAGACTCACTCCAGTACAGTAGAGGGCGCCGCTCAGGCTCACTCCAGTACAGTAGAGGGCGCCGCTCAGGCCCGCTCAGACTCACTCCAGTACAGTAGAGGGCGCCGCTCAGACTCACTCCAGTACAGTAGAGGGCGCCGCTCAGGCCCGCTCAGACTCACTCCAGTACAGTAGAGGGCGCCGCTCAGACTCAGTCCAGTACAGTAGAGGGCGCCGCTCAGACTCACTCCAGTACAGTAGAGGGCGCCGCTCAGGCTCACTCCAGTACAGTAGAGGGCGCCGCTCAGACTCACTCCAGTACAGTAGAGGGCGCCGCTCAGACTCACTCCAGTACAGTAGAGGGCGCTGCTCAGGCCCGCTCAGACTCACTCCAGTACAGTAGAGGGCGCCGCTCAGGCCCGCTCAGACTCACTCAAGTACAGTAGAGGGCGCCGCTCAGGCTCACTCCAGTACAGTAGAGGGCGCCGCTCAGGCTCACTCCAGTACAGCAAAGACATTGAATTAAATGCATAAAGTACATTTGTGTAATTTAACATATTTCATATTTCAGGTTTGCGTAATATTCTGAGTTTGCATTTGACTGTTTTTATTCATGTTGAGGAATAATGTTTGATGAGTAAATGTTAAAATGTAAAAGTTTTTTCTACTCACTATTCTATTTATTTTTTTAATCAAATTTTTTTTTTATTATATATTTATTCAAGTCAAATTTCATTTATTCATTTTTTCATTGTTTACACCGCTTTTCTTATTTTATTTATTTAAATCAAGTTTTATTTATTTCATTTTATCAAAGTTATTTATTTTACTTTTTTTATATTTTTATTTATTTATTTAAATCACAATTTATTTAAATAATATTTTATGTATTTATTTAGATCCTCTTATATTTATTTTAATCTAATGCATTAGTTATTTATTTAAGTCAAATCAAACAAAAATCAATAAAATTGTATTTAGTTGTTTATTAATTATATAATTTAATCAAAATATGTATAATTTATTTATTATTTAAAATACATTCTACATTTACATTTATTTATTTTAATCAGTTTATTTTAATCTAATTTTTCTTTAAACGTTTCCCCAGTCTGACTGCTTCCGGTCTGTGCGCGCGTGTCGCTGGTGGATGACGTCATCGCGTCGACGTGTCAGTCATGGCTGCCGATATAACATTATTATTCAAAGCGAGCGTGAAAACAGTGAAAACGCGCAATAAAGCGCTTGGATTGATCGAGTCGAACAACAGAGACGAACCCAGCGCTGCGAAGAGACCGAGGCAGAAGGAGAGAGACAGAGACAGCTTCAGCAGCAGAGCTAGAGAAGTGGTGAGATAAACAAGTGTGTGTGTATATATATGTATGTCTGATGTGTGTGTGTGTGTGTGTGTGTGGTGTGTGTGTGTGTGTGTGTGTGTGTGTGTGTGTGTGTATATATGTGTATATATGTGTATATATGTGTGTATATTTACATTTACATTTATTCATTTAGCTGACGCTTTTATCCAAAGCGACTTACAATTGCTATATATGTCAGAGGCCTCACATAGCCTCTGGAGCAACTAGGGGTTAAGTGTCTTGCTCAGGGACACATTGGTGTCTCACAGTGGATTCGAACCCGGGTCTCTCACACCAAAGGCATGTGTCTTATCCATTGTGTGTGTGTGTGTGTGTGTGTGTGTGTGTGTGTGTGTGTGTGTGTGTGTATATATATATGTATGTCTGATGTGTGTATGTGTGTATATATGTGTGTGTATGTGTGTATGTATGTCTGATGTGTGTGTGTGTGTGTGTGTGTGTGTATATATGTATATATGTCTGATGTGTGTGTGTATGTGTGTAATGTATATATGTATGATGTGTGTGTGTGTGTGTATGTATATATATGTCTGATGTGTGTGTATGTCTGATGTGTGTGTGTGTGTGTGTATGTGTGTATATGTATACAGTACAGGCCAAAAGTTTGGACACATTACTATTTTTGTATAATATACAAATATGATCCTTCAGAAATCATTCTAATATTCTGATTTATTATGAGTGTTGGACACAGTTCTGCTGCCTAATATATTTGATGAATAAAAGGTTAAAAAGAACTGCATTTATTCAAAATATAAAAATATTTTCTAATAATATAAATCTTCTTTACTATCACTTTTTATCAATGTAACACATCCTTGCTGAATAAAAGTAGGCCTATTGATTTATTTCAAAAAAAGAAAGAAAAAAAAAAGACTGACCAGTAGTGTACGTGTATATATGTGTATGTGTGTGTGTTTGTTTGTGTGTCTATTTGTGTGTCTATCTGATGTGTGTGTGTGTATATATATATATTAGGGCTGGGGGAATTAACGCGTTAATCTTTAATCTAAAAAGTGTGTAGAGGCGCGAGGAGTGTGAGGTGCGGGGAGTGTGTAGAGGCGCGAGGAGTGTGAGGTGCGGGGAGTGTGTAGAGGCGCGAGGAGTGTGTAGAGGCGCGAAGAGTGTGAGGTGCGGGGAGTGTGTAGAGGCGCGAGGAGTGTGTGGTGCGGGGAGTGTGTAGAGGCGCGAGGAGTGTGAGGTGCGGGGAGTGTGTAGAGGCGCGAGGAGTGTGAGGTGCGGAGAGTGTGTAGAGGCACGAGGAGTGTGTAGAGGCGCGAGGAGTGTGAGGTGCGGGGAGTGTGTAGAGGCGCGAAGAGTGTGAGGTGCGGGGAGTGTGTAGAGGCGCGAAGAGTGTGAGGTGCGGGGAGTGTGTAGAGGCCTGAGGAGTGTGAGGTGCGGGGAGTGTGTAGAGGCGCGAGGAGTGTGTTGAGGTGCGGAGAGTGTGTAGAGGCACGAGGAGTGTGTAGAGGCGCGAGGAGTGTGAGGTGCGAGGAGTGTGAGGTGCGTGGAGTGTGTAGAGGCGCGAAGAGTGTGAGGTGCGGGGAGTGTGTAGAGGCGCGAAGAGTGTGAGGTGCGGGGAGTGTGTAGAGGTGCGGGGAGTGTGTAGAGGCGCGAGGAGTGTGTAGAGGCGCGAGGAGTGTGTAGAGGCGCGGGGAGTGTGTAGAGGCGCGAGGAGTGTGAGGCGCGAGGAGCGGGGAGTGTGTAGAGGCGCGAGGAGTGTGAGGTGCGGAGAGTGTGTAGAGGCGCGAGGAGTGTGAGGTGCGGAGAGTGTGTAGAGGCGCGAGGAGTGTGAGGTGCGGAGAGTGTGTAGAGGCACGAGGAGTGTGAGGTGCGGGGAGTGTGTAGAGGTGGGGAGTGTGTAGAGGCGGGGAGTGTGTGTGTAGAGAGTGTGTAGAGGCGCGGGGAGTGTGTAGAGGCGCGGGGAGTGTGAGGTGCGGGGAGTGTGTAGAGGCGCGAGGAGTGTGAGGTGCAGGGAGTGTGTAGAGGCGCGAGGAGTGTGAGGTGCGGGGAGTGTGTAGAGGCGCGAGGAGTGTGAGGTGCGGAGAGTGTAGAGGCGCGAGGAGTGTGTAGAGGCGCGAGGAGTGTGAGGTGCAGAGAGTGTGTAGAGGCGCGGGGAGTGTGTAGAGGCGCGAGGAGTGTGAGGTGCAGAGAGTGTGTAGAGGCGCGAGGAGTGTGTAGAGGCGCGAGGAGTGTGAGGTGCAGAGAGTGTGTAGAGGCGCGGAGTGTGTAGAGGCGCGGAGTGTGTAGAGGCGCGAGGAGTGTGAGGTGCGGTGAGTGTGTAGAGGTGCGGGGAGTGTGTAGAGGCGCGGGGAGTGTGAGGTGCGGGTAGTGTGTAGAGGCGCGAGGAGTGTGAGGTGCGGGGAGTGTGTAGAGGCGCGAGGAGTGTGAGGTGCGGGGAGTATGTAGAGGCGTGAGGAGTGTGAGGTGCGGGGAGTGTGTAGAGGCGCGAAGAGTGTGTAGAGGCGCGAGGAGTGTGAGGTGCGGAGAGTGTGTAGAGGCGTGAGGAGTGTGAGGTGCGGGGAGTGTGTAGAGGCACGAGGAGTGTGAGGTGCGGGGAGTGTGTAGAGGCGCGAGGAGTGTGTAGAGGCGCGAGGGGTGTGAGGTGTGAGGAGTGTGTAGAGGCGCGGAGAGTGTGTAGAGGCGCGAGGAGTGTGAGGTGCGGAGAGTGTGTAGAGGCGCGAGGAGTGTGTAGAGGCGTGAGGAGTGTGTAGAGGCGTGAGGAGTGTGTAGAGGCGGGGAGTGTGTCGAGGCGCGGGGAGTGTGTGGAGGCGGGGAGTGTGTGGAGGCGCCACATAACACACACGCACACACATACACGCACTCTCATAAAATACAATTATGACTTGAGTTGGAATTCTAAGCCATAATAATTATGAGACAAAATTATTACTCAAGTCAACTATGACAATAAAAAGTCAAAATGATCATTTCAGTTTAAAAAAATTATATTTAAGTGATAATAATTCTGACCTTTTTATAAAATGATAGCGTTTTGATAACTTTTCATCTCATATTTCAGTTTTTATATCATATTTATGATTTACCAACACGTTTTTGTCGTGGTAGAGTGAAACATGATTTGTGTTTGTTTGTGTGTGTGTGTGTGTGTGTGTTTGTTTGTGTGCGTGTGTGTGCATGTGTGTTTGTTTGTGTGTGTGCGTGTGTTTGTGTGTGTGTGTGTGCGTGTGTTTGTGTGTGTGCGTGTGTGTGTGTGCGTGTGTGTCTGTTTGTTTGTTTGTTTGTTTGTGTGTGTGTGTGTGTTTGTTTGTTTGTGTGCATGTGTGTTTGTTTGTGTGTGTGTGCGTGTGTTTGTTTGTGTATGTGTGCGTGCGTTTGTGTGTGTGTGTGTGTGTGTTTGTTTGTGTGTGTGCATGTTTGTGTGTGTGTGTGTGTTTGTTTGTGTGTGTGTGTGTGTGTTTGTGTGTGTGTGTGTGTGTGTGTGTTTGTTTTTGTGCGTGCGTGTGTGTGTGTGTGTGTTGTGTGTTCGCTTCAGTTTAAACTACAGTCACCTTTAATCCCGCGCTTCAGAGCCCAGTCGAGTGCGAGATCATAACGGTTTGTCGGCTCATAAAGAGAGTATTGTAGAGATTCCTCCTGTGGAAACTCAGAAACCCCAAACTGACCCGAACCCTGTCACTGTGATCCTATCAGGTCTCCATGGCGACGGGCAGAGGAAAAGAGAACCACCTTTACACTCGCTGTGTGTGTGTGTGTGTGTGTGTGTGTGTGTGAGAGTCAGCCTGTGAGGTAAACGGAGGGTCTCTGATGATGAGATTAAATGCAGCCAGGCAGACTGTCTCCTTTAGCCCCCAACACACACACACACACACACACACACACACACACACACACACACACACACACACATTCGCACACACACTCGCGCTGGGCTCATTGTTTAGGTATTACTTGCTCTTTAGGCTCTTAAATTACCAGAGCAATTGATCCCTCTGCCCTCCTGTAAGGCCTCCAGGCCCACTGCGAACACACACACACACACACACACACACACACACACACACACACACACACACACACACACACACACACACACACAGATAACGGCGGGTCACTGCTGCTCTCTGCTGGTGAGGAGAGGAACTGCAGACTGACTCATTCACTGACACACTAATATGATTCATTGACACACAGATATGTCTATCTGACTGTCTATCTGTCTATCTCTGTCGGTGTGTGTGGTCAGGTGATCTAAAGTTGTGTGTGTCTCCGTCTGGTTCTTGCTGTCAGATGTTCAGAAGAATCACACACACACACACACACACACACTCAAAGCTTCTGCTGGGAACGTTTGATTTCTCAAAGCTTCATTAAAGCGAGTGTGTGAACAGCAGTC
Organism: Leuciscus idus; assembly: GCA_021554675.1. Taxonomy (NCBI): domain Eukaryota; kingdom Metazoa; phylum Chordata; class Actinopteri; order Cypriniformes; family Leuciscidae; genus Leuciscus; species Leuciscus idus. The sequence goes on along the minus strand of CM038633.1, from coordinate 39,785,338 downwards.
GACCTCTGACCTCTGACCCACACAGTGCTGTTGTTCCAGCCGCCAGAATTAGCTGATGTCATGAGTGTGTTTCACCTGAGAACTGAGGTGTGTGTGTGTGTGTGTGTGTGTGTGTGTGTGTGTGTGTGTGTGTGTGTGTGTGTGTTTGAGTCGCTATTAAGTGATTCTGTTCAGGTCAAATTCTACAACTGCAGCAATTACATAATTACAGTTATTAGTGTTATTAGCAGAACATTTTCAGCAACGTTAGAAAAACAACTCTTTACTCCGTCTGTCAGTCTCTGTGTGTGTGTGTGTGTGTTACTCTCAGCTTGTGCTGTCGTTTCTCTTGGATTAATATTGATGCAGTGCTTTACAAACAGAGAGTGTGTGTGTGTGTGAGTGTGTGTGTGTGTGTGTGTGAGTGTGTGT
>CM038633.1:39772427-39777427 GCA_021554675.1 Leuciscus idus | reverse complement strand
TCTCTCTCACACTCACTCACTCACTCACTCACTCACTTTCTCTCACACACACACACACACACACTCACTCTCACTCTCTCACACACTCTCACTCTCTCACACTCACTCACTCACTTTCACACACACACACACACACACACACTCACTCACACACACACACACACACACACTCACTCACACACACACACACACACACACACACACACACACACACACACACACACACTCACTCACTCACTCACTCACTCACTCACTCACTCACTCACTCTCACACACTCACTCTCACACACTCACTTTCACTCTTTCACACTCTCACTCACTCTCTCTCTTTCACACACTCACTCACTCTCTCACACTCTCACACTCACTCTCACACACTCACTTTCACTCTCACACTCACTCACACTCTTTCACACTCACTCTCACACACTCACTTTCACTCTCACACTCACTCACACTCTTTCACACTCTCACTCACTCTCTCTCACTCACTCTCACACTCTTTCACACACTCACTCTCTCTCACTCACTCTCACACTCTCTCTTTCACATACTCACTCACTCTCTCACACTCTCACACTCACTCTCACACACTCACTCACTCACTCACTCACTCTCTCACACACTCTCTCTCACACTCACTCACTCACTCACTTTCTCTCACACACACACACACACACACACACACACACTCACTCACACACTCACTCACTCACTCACTCACTCACTCACTCACTCACTCACTCACTCACTCACTCACTCTCACACTCTCTCTGTCACTCTCTCTGTCACTCTCTCACACACACTCTCACTCTCACACACTCTCTCTCTCTCACATTCTCTCACTCTCACACTCTCTCTCTCTCTCTCTCACTCTCTCTCACTCACTCACACTCACTCAGTCAGTCACTTTCTCACACACACTCACTCACTCACACAATTGGGTCTTTATAAATGAAAATATACAGCTGTCATTTAAGGAGGAGTCCATCATATTTAAGGTCATCAAAGTGAGAAATGATTGTGTGTGTGTTTTGCAGATAAACCAGTTTCAGACAGTAATGTTGATCTGTGGGAGGAGAATAAAGTTGAAGACGACCTTTCACCGGAGGAGATACAGATGGTACACACACACACAGACACACACACACAGACTCGCACGCACACACAGACACACACACACACACGCTCAAACACATTCGCTCACTCTCCAACACACACATTTGCTCACACACACAAACACACACACTCCATCATCACACTGGTGCAGTGATCACTGTGTGTGTGTGTGTGTGTGTTAGTTCGAGCAGGAGAATCAGAGGCTGGTTGGTGAGATGAACAGTCTGCTGGATGAAGTCAGGTGAGATTTTACTGTCATCATCATCGATCTCTGATTACACACTATTAGAAATGATTGAGTTCTTACTGACACACTGAACAACGGCTTTAAAACAACTCACTCAGACACTGCTTGTACATTTCACTAATAATTACAAAGAAACGGTGCATGTGTGCGTGTGTGTGCCCGTTTGTGTGTGTGTGTTACAGGCAGATCGAGGGGAAGGTTGTGGAAATCTCTCGACTGCAGGAAATCTTCTCTGAGAAAGTCCTCCATCAGGTCAGAGGTCGTCTCACACACACACACACACACACTTCATGCTGTTTGAAAGAATAGAGTAAAGCATCTTCTCGTGAGCACACGTCCTCCACATAAGAAAACAAAATCATGCTTTGGTAAATCTTAATTATGATATAAAATGTCAAAATAATGAGACTAAAGTCAGATTTTTTACTTTTTTACATAATTATAATTTTTTGTCATAATTTTGACTTTGCATTTCATAGTTATCACTTGATTTATCATAATTATGCCATTTATTATAATAGATTATGATTTACCAAAGCATCCATAATTGTAACATATGCATGTGATGTTTCTATTGTAAAGCTTCACTGTGTGACTGTTTATTAATAACTCACTCGTCTCGTTCTGTTTGTGCTTTGACTTTATTTTGCAGTTTTGATTGATGTATGATCAGTTCCTCATGTTCAAATATTGGCCATCACAATCATTCTCACCAGCCTAAACCTTTCACTTTTAAAACCTTTTGTCTTTCTAACCGTGTGTGTGTGTGTGTGTGTGTGTGTGTTACAGGAGACTGAGATCGACAGCATTCATGAACTGGTGGTTGGTGCAACAGAGAACGTGAAAGAAGGAAATGAAGATATTAGAGAGGTAAGAAAACCAAAGAACACACACACACATACGTGTACACACGTGTACACACATGTACACACACACACTCACTCTCTCTCTCTCACACACACACACACACACACACACACACACACACACACACACACACACACACACACACACACACACACACACACATACGTGTACACACACACACACACACACTCTCTCTCTCTCTCTCTCTCTCTCTCTCTCTCTCACACACACACACACACACACACACACACAAACCCTCTCACTCTCTCTCTCACACACACACACACACGCACACACATTCCACACACACTCACTCAGACACAATCTCTCTCACTCTCACACACACACACTAACTCACTCACTAACTCACTCTCACACACACACACACACACACACACACACACACACACACACACACACACACACACACACACACACACACATACGTGTACACACACACACACTCTCTCTCTCTCTCTCTCTCTCTCACACACACACACACACACACACACACACAAACCCTCTCACTCTCTCTCTCTCACACACACACACGCACACACATTCCACACACACTCACTCAGACACAATCTCTCTCACTCTCACACACACACACTAACTCACTCACTAACTCACTCTCTCACACACACACACACACACACACACACACACACACACACACACACACACACACACACACTAACTCACTAACTCACTCACTAACTAACTCACTCACTCTCACACACACACTCACACACTCACTCAGACACAATCTCTCTCTCTCACTCACTCACTCTCACACACACACACACACACACTCATATTCATCAATATTAAACGAGCCACGTGTTGTTCAGAACATCATGATATTTATTAAAAAAATGCATAAAGTAATGATTAAGATGTGGACACTTGCATGTTTGTATAGGAAATATACTGTTGCTTTCACTTCATTGCATCATTATGGAAGAAAAAATTATTTTCATGCTTTTGTAAATCATAATTATGACAAAAGTCAAATTCGATGCACTGTTGAAATTATGACTTAAAAATGTATAGTTATGAAGATATGTCAAAATTATGACCGAAAAATGCAAAATTCAAATACTAAGTTATAATTAATAAAAGTTGAAATTCACATACTGTCATAATTTTTTGATAAAAAAGTAGAAATTAGGATCCATAAAAATCCTAATTGACATACTAAGTCAAAATGATGACTCAAAATGTTAAAATTGACAGAGTTCAAATTATGACAAAAGTCGAAATTTACATACTATCATAATAATGAGAAGTTGAAATTATGACATAAAAAGTCACAATTCTGCCTTAGTTTCAACTTCTTGTCATAATGACTCTTTATAATGTAAAATGTCATAATTATGACATAGAAAGATTTTTTTATATCATAATCATATCACTTTTAAGCCTCATAATTATGACTTAGTATAAATATGATTTTCCAAAGTGTGTTTGTTTGGGCTTCCACACTCAGTGTCAGGGAATTATAAAGAAATGAAACATGAATGCAGCTGTATTAGTTCTTCCAGTATATGGATGATGATTCTTCATAACCCGTGTGTGTGTGTGTGCGTGTGCGTGCGTGTGTGTGTGTGTGTGTGTGTGTGTGTGTGTGTGCGTGCGTGTGTGTGTGTTCCTCAGGCCATCAAGAACAACGCCGGCTTCCGCGTGTGGATCCTCTTCTTCCTGGTCATGTGTTCGTTCTCGCTGCTGTTTCTGGACTGGTACGATGGATGATGCAGAGCCACACCAGTCATATGAAATCATATTTAATAAACCAGTCTCAGTCTAAACCTCTGTTGTGTCTTCAGTGATTGTGTGATATGATCAGATGAAACTTGCTTTATTGAACGTTGATGTGTGTGTTACAGTGATTTATCAGCGGTGAGAGTTTGACATCAGTGACGGTCCTGTAGAAGCACATCTCGGGCAAATATACTTTTGTAAATCATAATTATGACAAAGTAAATTATGACATGTCTTAATTATGACTGTCATAATTTCAACTTTTCAATCTCTTTATTATGAGTTAGTATGTCATAATATTACTTGGTAAGTGAATTTCACCTTTTTTAACTTTGTTATTTTAGCTTTTTTTATAATTTTCATTTTTTTATGTCATAATTTCGACTGTTCAGTGTCATAATTTTGATTTACCAAAGCATTATTTTTTGTCTTATGTAGAAATGTGCTTCCATACATGTTCAGCTTGACCAAATTTAAGGCTGTAATATGCTTAAATATCCTAAATGTGTAGAATATGGACAACTTTTTTAAGTGATTTGGTCTTAAAAACTCTGGAGATGAAATGTGTGTTTGCTTGTGTGAGTGTGTGTGTGTGACTGAGGGAGTGAGTGAGAGTGACTGAGTGTGAGAGAGTGTGAGTGAGAGAGAGTGAGTGTGAGAGAGTGAGTGAGGGTGTGAGAGAGAGAGAGAGAGAGTGTGAGAGAGAGTGAGTGAGTGTGTGTGTGTGTGTGTGTGTGTGTGTGTGTGTGTGTGTGTGTGCGCGTGTGTGTGTGTGTGAGAGTGTGTTCCTGATCAGTCGTCCAGTATCCGCTGAAAACACTCGTGTGAGAGGTGTGTGTGAGAGTGTGTTCCTGATCAGTCGTCCACATCCGCTGAAAACACTCGTGTGAGAGGTGTGACTGAGTGTGTGTGTGTGTGTGTGTGTGTGTGTGTGAGAGTGTGTTCCTGATCAGTCGTCCAGTATCCGCTGGTTTGAGAGTAAAAGTTGCTGCAGTTTCTCGTT
>CM038633.1:39757427-39764927 GCA_021554675.1 Leuciscus idus | reverse complement strand
TGCACAACTTCTGCACTAACATCTGCACACACATCTGCACTAACATCTGCACACACATCTGCACGAACATCTGCACAACTTCTGCACTAACATCTGCACACACATCTGCACACACATCTGCACTAACATCTGCACAACTTCTGCACTAACATCTGCACACACATCTGCACACACATCTGCACACACATCTGCACACACATCTGCACGAACATCTGCACACACATCTGCACACACATCTGCACACACATCTGCTGAGACGCGCTGATCGATCACGCTTTAAAATCATTCTTATGAAGTTATTCTGATTGAAGATTATGGAGAACATGCACTTAAATCAGTAATGATGTGCACTGATCAATCATCCAGATTAAACACTGCAGGATTACATACACATAATAATCCTCCATGTTGACTTCATGTTGACTCGACTTCTGCAGTTTTCCGTCAAATTAAAAGTTTGACTAATGTTTGAAAATGAAGAAATTATGACATCCATAAACATTATTGTAATTTTAGAGTTTTATTGTTGTTGTTTTTCTTAAATACCCAATTTTATTTTCCAGAGAAGAACTGCAATAGTCCTTCTGTTTTTATTAAATACTTTTTATATATATTTTTAGGAATAATATTATTTTATTGTTATTATTATTTATTTGTCAAATTGATATATAATCACAACATTTCTTCCAAATCGTGCAGCCCTACAAACAAGCACAGCAAACCTGGATCTTTATAATAAATCTTTTTTTTTTCTTTTTTTTTTATCAGAAAAATAAGTCTGAGCCGTACCTGTGAGAATCCTTTACCGCACACGTTACACTGAAACGGTTTCTCACCTGCGGAGAGAGACGTCACAACAGACACGAGAGTGAGAGTGTGTGTGTGTGTGTGTGTGTGTGTGTGTGTGTGAGACAGTGTCTCTCAACTGCAGAGAGAGACATCACAACAGACACGAGAGTGTGTGTGTGTGTGTGTGTGTGTGTGTGTGTGTGTGTGTGTGTGTGTGTGTGTGTGTGTGTGTGTGTGTGTGTGTGTGTGTGTGTGTGTGTGTGTGTGTGTGTGTGTGAGAGTGTGTGAGAGATAGTGTGTCTCACGATGTCTTACCTAAATGTTTGGGAAGCGTTAGATGAATGTTTGGGGAATGTTACATGAATGTTTGGAAAACGTTACATGAATGTTTGGAAAATGTTACATGAATGTTTGGGGGGCGTTAGATGAATGTTTGGGAAGCGTTAGATGAATGTTTGGGAAACGTTAGATGAATGTTTGGAAAACGTTACATGAATGTTTGGGGGGCGTTACATGAATGTTTGGGAAGCGTTAGATGAATGTTTGGGGAATGTTACATGAATGTTTGGAAAACGTTACATGAATGTTTGGGGAAAACGTTACATGAATGTTTGGGGGGCGTTAGATGAATGTTTGGGAAGTGTTAGATGAATGTTTGTGGGGCGTTACATGAATGTTTGGGGAATGTTACATGAATGTTTGGGAAGCGTTAGATGAATGTTTAGGATGCGTTACATGAATGTTTGGGAAGCGTTAGATGAATGTTTGGGGTGCGTTACATGAATGTTTGGGGAATGTTACATGAATGTTTGGGAAACGTTAGATGAATGTTTGGGAAACGTTACATGAATGTTTGGGGGGCGTTACATGAATGTTTGGGAAGCGTTAGATGAATGTTTGGGGGGCGTTACATGAATGTTTGGGGGGGCGTTACATGAATGTTTGGGAAACGTTAGATGAATGTTTGGGGGGCGTTACATGAATGTTTGGGGGGGCGTTACATGAATGTTTGGGAAACGTTAGATGAATGTTTGGGAAGCGTTAGATGAATGTTTGGGGAATGTTAGATGAATGTTTGGGAAACGTTACATGAATGTTTTGGAAGCGTTAGATGAATGTTTGGGGGGCGTTACATTAATGTTTGGGGAATGTTACATGAATGTTTGGGAAACGTTACATGAATGTTTGGGAAGCGTCAGATGAATGTTTGGGAAGCGTTAGATGAATGTTTGGGGAATGTTACATGAATGTTTGGGAAACGTTACATGAATGTTTGGGAAGCGTTACATGAATGTTTGGGGGGCGTTACATGAATGTTTGGGGAATGTTACATGAATGTTTGGGAAACGTTAGATGAATGTTTGGGGGCGTTACATGAATGTTTGGGAAGTGTTACATGAATGTTTGGGGAGAGTTACGTCACAACAGACACGAGAGTGTGTGAGTGTGTGTGTGTGTGTGTGTGTGTGTGAGTGAGTGTGTGTCTCTCACCTGTGTGTGTGTGAGAGTGTGTGAGAGTGTGTGAGAGATAGTGTGTCTCACGAGTGTGTGTGTGTGTGTGTGTGTGAAAGAGTGTGTGAGAGAAAGTGTGTCTCACGAGTGCGTGTGTGAGTGTGTGTGTGTGTGTGTGAGAGATAGTGAGTCTCACGAGTGTGTGTGTGTGTGTGTGTGTGTGTGTGTGAAAGAGTGTGTGAGAGAAAGTGTGTCTCACAAGTGTGTGTGTGCGTGTGTGAGTGTGTGTGTGTGTGTGTGTGTGTGTGTCTCTCACCTGTGTGTGAGCGTTTGTGCAGCTCGAGGTTGCTGGGATGTTTAAATGTCTTTCCACAAACCTCACAGCAATACTTATTATTACTGCTGCTGCTGACCTCTGACCTCTCATCGTGACCCCTCGACTCCGCATCATCAGGCTCTGCCGCAGGTGTCGTTTTCAGCTCGGACGCTTCTGCTGGGTCAGAGGTCACGGAGAGGTCAGAGGTTGCCCCCGGCCGGTCACACGGCGCACCGGCTCCAGCGCAGCGCTCGCCCTCCTCTTCCTCCGGACTGACCTGTGAGCGAAGATAGTTGAACTTCTTCAGGTAAACGTCTTTCTTAGGGCGCAGGACGTGTGGGGGCGTGGCCTCGGGGTCGGGGGGCGTGGCCTCTGAGCTGGGCGTGGCCTCGGGGTCGGCGTGTGATGAGCTCACGCTCATGTGCAGCGGCTCCTCCGGCGGGAAGCCTCCGCTCTGCTTGAGATACTGTCTGGTGTAGAAGTTCCTGAGCTTGTAGCCGTGCGGCGGCTGGCGGCTCGTCTCGCGAAGCTTCTGCTGCTCGTCTGCGGGAGGGGGGGGAGCTTCGGATGGAGGAGAGCTTCCCAACAGGCAGTCCTGATTGGCCAGAGAGAAGGACATGTCGCTCGACACGCACGGCTTCAGGAACGCATGACACATGTTCAGGATGTTCAACACCTGCACCACAAACAGATCAGCAATTCACCACTCGCCTTCTGGAGTTATTTCTACAGCGCTTTATACAGGACAGATTGTGTCCCTAATGTTTGGGGAAAGTTACATGAAAGCTTGGGAAACGTTACATGAAAGTTTGTGGAACGTTACATGAATGTTTGGGGAAAGTTACATGAATGTTTGGGGGGGGCGTTACATGAATGTTTGGGGAGCGTTACATGAAAGTTTGTGGGGCGTTACATGGAATGTTTGGGGGGGGGGTTTACATGAAAGTTTGGGGGCGTTAAATGAATGTTTGTGGGGCGTTACATGAATGTTTGGGGGCGTTAAATGAATGTTTGTGGGGCGTTACATGAATGTTTTTGGGGGCATTACATGAATGTTTGGGAAGTGTTACATGAATGTTTGTGGAACGTTACATGAATGTTTGGAGAAAGTTACATGAATGTTTGGGGAATGTTACATGAATGTTTGGGGGCGTTACATGGACGTTTGGGAAGTGTTACATGAATGTTTGGGGGCGTTACATGAATGTTTGGAGAAAGTTACATGAATGTTTGGGGAATGTTACATGAATGTTTGGGTGCGTTACACGGCCGTTTGGGAAGCGTAACAAGAATGTTTGGGGGCGTTACATGAATGTTTGGGGGGAGTTACATGAATGTTTGGGGGGAGTTAGATGAATGTTTGTGGGGCGTTACATGAATGTTTGGGGGTGTTACATGAATGTTTGGGAAGTGTTACATGAATGTTTGTGGAACGTTACATGAATGTTTGGAGAAAGTTACATGAATGTTTGGGGAATGTTACATGAATGTTTGGGGGCGTTACATGGACGTTTGGGAAGTGTTACATGAATGTTTGGGGGCGTTACATGAATGTTTGGAGAAAGTTACATGAATGTTTGGGGGCGTTACATGGCCGTTTGGGAAGCGTTACATGAATGTTTGGGGGCGTTACATGAATGTTTGGGGAAAGTTACAAGAATGTTTGGGGGCGTTACATGAATGTTTGGGGGCGTTACATGAATGTTTGGAGAGCGTTACATGAATGTTTGGGAAGAGTTACATGAATGTTTGGGGGACATTACATGAATGTTTGGGAAGCGTTACATGAATGTTTGGGGGTGTTACATGAATGTTTGGGAAGTGTTACATGAATGTTTGTGGAACGTATTACATGAATGTTTGGGGAATGTTACATGAATGTTTGGGGAATGTTACATGAATGTTTGGGGAATGTTACACGAATGTTTGGGGAATGTTACATGAATGTTTGGGGAATGTTACACGAATGTTTGGGGAATGTTACACGAATGTTTGGGAAGCGTTACATGAATGTTTGGGAAGCGTTACATGAATGTTTGGGGGACATTACATGAATGTTTGGGAAGCGTTACATGAATGTTTGGGGGTGTTACATGAATGTTTGGGAAGTGTTACATGAATGTTTGTGGAACGTTACATGAATGTTTGGAGAAAGTTACATGAATGTTTGGGGGCGTTACATGGACGTTTGGAAAAGTTACATGAATGTTTGGGGAATGTTACATGAATGTTTGGAGGCGTTACATGAATGTTTGGAGAAAGTTACATGGACGTTTGGGAAGCGTTACATGAATGTTTGGGGGCGTTATATGGACGTTTGGGAAGCGTTACATGAATGTTTGGGGGCGTTACATGAATGTTTGGGGAGCGTTACATGAATGTTTGGGGGGCGTTACATGAATGTTTGGGCAGCGTAAGCGTTACATGAATGTTTGGGGAACGTAATATGAATGTTTGGGGAACTTTATATGAATGTTTGGGAAACGTTCTGCAAACCTAAAAAGAATGTTCTTTTTCTGTAAAGGAAATGTTTCTGCCTAACCAAAAACAAACTTTAAAAATGCATGTTTTGGGAACGTTCTGAAAATATTCTGGGAACCAAAAATTGTTTGGTTGAAACTGAAGTGTGTGTGTGTGTGTGACCTGCAGGCTCTGTCCGATCTCCATCAGTGTGTGAACGTTGTCCTGGTTGAGCTCCAGATGTGATGTGTACATGTAGTCCAGAACCTGCCCGATGCCGCCCACGTCCTGAATGGCCAGATGGAAAACATCGTTCTTCTGCGCCGGGGAGTTCTGGAACAGAGATCTGAGGAGTGAAGCGTTCAGGACAGACTGTGAGCACTACTGGGAATCAAGAATAGATTCAAAAGGAAATATTTTTTTTCCAGCTCAATGGAGCTAATAATAAGCCATATTTATAATAACATAATATTAATATTTCCATATTTCTTTAAAAAGTTATATTTGCCGTCGCATGTTACCGGAAGTAGGCGCTGAAGGCCGCCAGCACGTTCTTATGGGCTTTAAAGCAGACGCCCTTCACCACCAGCATGCAGTCGCACAGCAGACCCTGAATACGCTGATCCTGGAGCTGCTGCAGCACGAACACACTGTGGCTGCACACACTGTCCATCTGCGCACACACACACACACACACACACACACACACACACACACACACACACATCAATCACTGAACACACTGTGACTGCACACACTGTCCATCTGCACACACACACACACACACACACACACACATCAGTCACTGAACACACTGTGACTGCACACAGTCCATCTGCACACACACACACACACACACACACACACACACACACACACACACACACACATCAGTCACTGAACACACTGTGACTGCACACACTGTCCATCTGCGCAGACACACACATATTAGTCACTGAGCATCACTGTGACTGCACACACTGTCCATCTGCACGCACGCACGCACGCACACACACACACACACACACACACACATCAGTCACTGAGCATCACTGTGACTGCACACACGGTCCATCTGCGCAGACACACACATATCAGTCACTGAGCATCACTGTGACTGCACACACTGTCCATCTGCGCGCGCACACACACACACACACACACACACACACACACACACACACACACACACACACACACACACACAGTAACTGTACACACTGTACATCTGCGCAGACACACACACACACTCTCTCTCTCTCTCTCTCTCACACTCACACTCTCTCTCGCGCACACACACACACACACACACACACACACACACACACACACACACACACACACACACACACACACACACACACACACACACACACACACACACACACACACACACACACAGTAACTGTACACACTGTACATCTGCGCAGACACACACACACCACTGCGGCATGCACAGGTGTGTGTGTTTATAAATCCCATTCATCACTGCCAAAACAAAACCTTTATTTTCCATTAGACATAATAATAATATATAAGTATATTATAATAATATAGTCAAAGCAAGAATGAAGAAAGATTCTCGCTCAGCTCACCTTTAACTCGGAGGAACCGGCGCTGAGCTGATGACGTCATTTCAGTTTTTCACAATAAAAGTCATTTGTTTTTACGACGTTCAATCTGAAGTTAATGCATCTATGAACATTTCCATAGGCCTACTCTACTCTACTCTACTCTAGTGTAGAATTGTAAAATTAATAGTTTTATTGCAAAGCTTTTGTTTTAAAATGCAATGCAAAACAATACAATTACAATAATGTACTGTTTATTATAAATACAATACGATATAGTTGACCTTATACTGCATCCTATCATGAGTTGGGCTATTGTTTTTATTTATTCCATCCAGGGTTGTTGGAAACTAAATGAAATAAGTGTAAGCTGAAGCACTGAAATGACTGGAAATAACAGGAAATAATTAAAATCTAAATCTAAAACTAAAACTAAAACTGAAGTCAACCCAAATAGTAACAAATAGTAACGTGACAAAAGCGCGTTAACAATCAAATAAAAATTAAAAAGAAAATGTTGAAATATTATCAAGGGTATTCAAAATACCAATAAAACAAAAGTGTATAAATAATGCAAAAATAACTCTTGAATTAATTTATACTGTGTTAAAGGCCTTTGTTAGTGCCATATTTTATATAATGTGCCAAAATTAAATGTTCTCTTTTTTTGTCCCTTTTTGTGTGTGTTTGCGGAACTTTTGATTGGTGTTTCAGTCCGGAGTGAAAACAGAGTGACACCGCGCGCGTGTCTGTTGCGACGCGTGATTCAAAAAACTCGCGTGTTCCCGTGAGCAACGAGGAGTGTCGTTACCGGAGCCGAGACTCATTTACCGGGATCAAGAGAACCGGACCGGGCGCCGAACCCAGTCTTGCTGATCATTAATGCGCTGATGAAATCTTCATCATCATCAT
>CM038633.1:39702427-39752427 GCA_021554675.1 Leuciscus idus | reverse complement strand
CGCTCCTGAGGATCACTAGGTGTTTTACACATATGGGGCTTTCGCACCGGATAGTTCTAGGAACTCAGTTCTAGGATCGAGCCACCAGGATGGTTCTCCGAGAACTAATGGTTCCCTTAGGAACGTTTTCCTGGTTGCGTTCGCACAGCGTTCGCGTTCTCCTGTTCATCAGTGTATGATCTGTCTCACAGTCCTGTCTCATACGTCATTAGATACTGTCATACACAGAGAGTAGACAGTGATGAAGAGTTATTAGCGTATGCGTGTGTTTGATGAGCAGAAACACATGATCATGTTTCTCTCGTCTCCTCAAAGTCAACGTCTTCCATGTTCGCAGAGTTAGTGTCTGGAGTAAATATATAGGCTGTAATCTGTGTGTTTACACACCCTTTTTAATAATGGCGTGTGCTGGTGTTTCACGTGTGTTCAGCCAATCAGCAAACACTACCGTCACTGTAGTTCCTCTAGCGCTGGTGTAGAGCGACTCTGGAGGAGGAGTAAAGTAGTTCCTCCAAAAGGAGTTCCTAGAACTAAAATAGCTCCTAGTTCCTGCGGTGCGAACACGCCAAACTCCGGGAACTTCCACCAATAGTCCTAGGAGCGATGAAAATGTTCCTCCGCTGCGAAAACCCCTTTTAGTTTCATGTTGGCTTGGACCGAGACGTTTGACATCGACTCTCTGGTGTTTTTCCAGGTTTTAGCAGCGTATTATTCGTTTACTGGAGACGGAAACTACAGATCGGAAGAGGAGCTTCTGTCTCTGTTCAACAAGAAGATCAACAACAATCCCAAGTTTAGAACCCTGAAAGAGAAGGTCCGGCTGGTGAAGTGACTCATCATCTCTCGCTGGAAGAGACGTCCGTCTGTGTCTTCAGTTGTGTCCTGAATGATGTGTGCTAAGTGTGATTAATGCCTTTAAACAGTGATATCAAGAACAGTTTCTGTATATAGCTTATGAAAACATACTATGTACAAGCAGGCAGAAAAATGCGTAGTTTTACGTTAAGTGTTTAAAACCGCAATAAAGCGTTTAATGTAATTTACTGCATATTCTGGGCTCTTCTGCTGTATATAGTGAATTAGGTGTGTACTGAGTTTGCTGTTTTAATAAACTCTTAATTCATCAACGAGTTTTATAATGGTTTTCTTTGGGGGGGGTTCTATGAATATGCAAATGAGCCCCGCCTCCACTCACTCACTCAGCTCAGAGATCCACTGGTTGACGATCACACGTTGATCTGATTGGTTACAAGGTAGTTTGTGACGTCAGAAACACCAGCGATTTCAAAGCGTGTGTTTGAGACTGTCTTTGGTTCACTGCAGTTTTAAGGAGGAAATACTCAGCAATGGTGTCGACTTATGAATTTACACATGGTTTGTCTTAAAGCGTATTAAAAACACCACATAAGCCGCTTTCCGACCGGAGGAACCTTTTCACAGTTCCTAGAACTATTGGCTAAAGTACCTGGATGTCGGCGTGTTCGCACCGCAGGAACTAGGAATGATTTTAGTTCTAGGAACTCCATTTGGAGGAACTAATTTAGGTCCTACTTCAGAGTAGGGTCTAAACCAGCACTATAGGAACTACTCGTGACGTTAGTGTACGCTGATGACCGAACGCACGCGGAACACCAGCACCCGCCTTTTTTAAAACGGCTAGAATGTAAACACACAGATTATAGCCTATATATTTACTCCATAAACTAGCTATACAAACATGGAAAACAGTGATAGATGGGTCTCTAAACCTTTATGCTGAAGAGAAAATCCAACGCAACTTTGAGGGGACCAAGCCAAACATGATTGTTTATCTGCCCAGCTAGCAACACTGGACATCAACCACACGGCATAGGCTATAACCTTTTTTTCATATACTGTCTACCTTCTATAACAGTTCTATCTACAGTTCTACCAGTTCTGTTCTATCAGTTCTACTATTAAACAGTACTGTTAGACAGATCGCTAACTAATAAACACAGAGAATGCGAGCATTGTTTGCTCTGGCGTTCTCAGCGCCGCCAAAATAAAGGTCCGTCGCGCCGTCAAAATAAAAGTCAACTTGCTTGTGTCACTCCCTTACCCCTCCTACCAGTTCTTATGGCCACTTGGCCAGTGCGAACGCAAACAGCAAAACCGAGTTTGGGGAAGAGTAGTTCTTAGAACTGTTTAGAAGTGGACAGTTCCTAGAACTAAGTTCCTGTAACTACTTGATCGGAAAGCGGCTATAGACACATAAACTACTTTAAAAGCTGGACTTTCACCACAGGGGACTTTAAGCTACGGTCAATGTTTCTAACGTGAAAAGGCTAGTTCACACAGAACGCTTTTTTGTTTGTTCCAGGTAAGAGTGCGAGACGTGCATCTGTAACGAAAAGTAGAACTTCTTTTAAAAACGCGAGAGGCTGTGAGAGATCCGAGCGGAAAGGTCAAATACGTCCGTCCAGTGCGTGTTGAAATATAAAAACAATGGAAAAACCATAGGCCTAGCGTAGTGTGCGTGATGTCACTCGTAGTGTTTCTGAAGCCCACAGTGGGCGGAGCCGGCCGTCGCCATCTTGGCAGCGTCACTCTCGGATAAACGAAAAGGGGCAAAGAGGCGGATTAGCTGAGGTGACGTGACGCTAATGCTAGCAGACAAACGGCTAGTAGTGACATCAGCGGCAATCCACCTGTCACTCAAGTGGCCACGCCCTTAATTATGCAGAACTTTAAGGCTTAATATAATTTAAACGGATGAGTTATAAAAAAATCCACCCGCCTCACAGTCGTCATGAAGGACAACATTAGCTATATAGACCAAAACCCCTTTTTGCTAGCCTGGGAAAACCCTGACGAGGTCTATCCAATTGCGCCCAGACGCATTTGAGCGATGTCCGTTGGTGACGATGGGCTGTGGATGAACCTTCCCCAGACCCATTCTCAGTTACAACTGGGTCTGGTGTCAACCAGGCTAACTTTTAGTACCAGGCTGTAAACATGTTTTTCTGCTGTAAAGTTGGGCAATTTAACATGTGAGTCTATGGGATTGAGTCTCTTCTACAGCCGGCCTCTAGTGGCCAGTCCATGAACTGCAGTTTAATCACTCAGTGTTGGACTTGAGAGAGAGAGAGGGGAAGGTTAACGCTTGGGAAAAACATGTTCTTTGTGACCCGGCCCGTAATCTCAAACTTGTGTGTGTGTGTGTGTGTGTGTGATGGGTCGCGTTTTGGTTGGGTTAGTGTGTGTGTGTGTGATGGGTAGGTTTAGTGGTTGGGTTAGTGTGTGTGTGTGTGTGTGTGTGTGATGGGTCGCGTTTTGGTTGGGTTAGTGTGTGTGTGTGTGTGTGTGTGTGTGTGTGATGGGTAGGTTTAGTGGTTGGGTTAGTGTGTGTGTATGTGTGAGTGATGGGTCGGGTTAGTGTGTGTGTGTGTGTGTGTGTGCGTGCGCGTGCGTGCGTGTGTGCGTGCGCGTGCTTGTGTGTGATGGGTCAGGTTAGTGTGTGTGTGTGTGTGAGTGATGGGTCGGGTTAGTGTGTGTGTGTGTGTGTGTGTGTGTGTGTGTGCGTGTGTGTGATGGGTCAGGTTAGTGTGTGTGTGTGTGTGTGTGAGTGATGGGTCGGGTTAGTGTGTGTGTGTGTGTGTGATGGGTAGGTTTAGTGGTTGGGTTAGTGTGTGTGTATGTGTGAGTGATGGGTCGGGTTAGTGTGTGTGTGTGTGCGCGTGCGTGTGTGTGTGTGATGGGTCAGGTTAGTGTGTGTGTGTGTGTGTGTGTGAGTGATGGGTTGGGTTAGTGTGTGTGTGTGTGTGTGAGTGATGGGTCGGGTTAGTGTGTGTGTGTGTGTGTGTGTGTGTGTGTGTGTGTGCGCGTGCGTGTGTGTGTGTGATGGGTCAGGTTAGTGTGTGTGTGTGTGTGTGAGTGATGGGTCGGGTTAGTGTGTGTGTGTGTGATGGGTCAGGTTAGTGTGTGTGTGTGTGTGTGAGTGATGGGTCGGGTTAGTGTGTGTGTGTGTGTGTGTGTGTGTGTGATGGGTCGGGTTAGTGTGTGTGTGTGTGAGTGATGGGTTGGGTTAGTGTGTGTGTGTGTGAGTGATGGGTCGGGTTAGTGTGTGTGTGTGTGTGTGTGTGATGGGTCAGGTTAGTGTGTGTGTGTGTGTGTGATGGCTAAGTTTAGGGGTCGGGTTATAATGTCCCAGCTTCTCTCACACTATTCGTAGGCCACAGCCGCTGCCGGTGTTCAGGTCTCAGCGCACTGACACACACGTGTGTTACCCCGTCACCGAGACCTGTGCCGGAGAGATGATCTGTGTGAGGCTCGGGTGTAAGGGTTGAATCGGACTCTTGTGTGGGACATTCCTCCTCTCGCGGGGCAGGTTCAGTTGGCCGGCGCACACAGAGCCTCCATACAGGAGCTAGCGCTGCGCGGCCCGCGGGTCAGGACTCCAGAATGAGCTGCCTGTTACACACACACACACACACACACACACACACACACACACACACACACACACACACACACACACACACACACACACACACACACACACACACACACACACACACAGCGCTCCGGAGGCTGATAATCCCTGTGTGCGGCACTGATCCCGTGCTTAGCTGTAATCATATCGGCGGGACGGGGCTTTAGCGCAGCCTAGCTCGCGTTAGCTGGACTTAAACTGCTCGTTTATACCTGTAATATTGTCATATAGGCAAGAACTGAGAAATCTGAGCTAAAGTACAGAGACTGTCAATTTAAGAGTCTAAGTACTGGAGTGAAAGTTAAAAAGTATCCACATTTAATTATCCTTCATGTGAAAAGTTAAACCCTTTTCTAAACTTGTTTTAATTGACTTTTGAAAACAAGAGGAAGAAGACTTTCTAGGTTTCGTGTTTTTGATGAGAAAACTTTGTAAAGAAACCTTATTTCTCATTGTTCTGACTCTTGTTCTAAACCAATATTCTGAAACATGTTACCTGAATATTTTCAGTTAAAATTAGGTGCAGATGATTTTACATTTCAAGACTAATCGTGATCTGTTTACACTAGACTGCGTTCATCCAGCCATTGATTGTTAGACTGTTATAAAAAACGCATTGTAATCTGTGTCTGAAATGAATAACAACATGTACTTACTATAGTGTTATGGTTGAGATTAGGGTGTGTTTAAGGTTAGATGCATGTAATTATGCGTAATTTCCTGTTATTATATAGTAACTACATGTAACGCACAACAAGGACATTGTAAAATAAAGTGTTACCAAATGTTTTAAGTAAATGAGAAACGACATTCAGAGCTTTTTGTAATCCAGTTCAACTGATTAGATCAAGATAAGGCAGTTTTACACATTCATAAACATCTTCTAAATGTCTATATGACATCTAACAGGAAACGTCCTAGAGACGTATTGCAGATGAGCAAACCCTAAAAAATACATCTTCCAGATGTAAATGAAGAAATGAAATAGACGTCTCCGAGATGTACGCGTCATATCAGAGTGATTAATTTATGAATCTGTCATAGCTAGTTTTGATCCTATAGACAGAGATACTACACTAACGTCTGCAAGATGTCTGTTAAAGACGCTTCATCTGAGAAACGTCTTTAAGATGTCAGTTTTACATACATTAAATCATAAACATCTTAAAGACATCTTCTAAATGTCTATTTAACGTCCGACAGGAAACGTCCTAGAGACGTATTGCAGATGAGCAAACACAACTTCCAGATGTAAACGCGCACATCTAATAGACTTCTCTGAGATGTGTGTGTGCTATCGGGATAGTCAAAGTCAACTTTATAGTAATTTTTCACTCATTTCACACGGTAAAAACGCTGTTCCTTCAGGAAACAACAGTAGCAGACACTAAATAAAGACAATATTATCAGGAACACAGAGTTAGACCATTATGCAGTGGGATATGATTGATTCATATTGCTGAAATCATGGAAAACTACTCTCCGGTCAGTATACAATAATCAAAATAGATAATCAATAATCTATTTTAGTATTTCTAACATTTTTTTGGAACACAAAAGGAGAAACTTTGAGAAATGTATGTTTTGTCTCATCCATACAATGAAAGTCAATGGGGTCCAATATTCTTCAAAACATCATCTTTTTTCGTTCCACACAAGAAAGAGAGTCAAACAGGTTTGGAACGATGTAAACAATGACAGAAGGATCATCTTTGGGTGGATCATCACAGATTCATTCTCACATGTGCTGAATTTGAGCATTTCTAACACATAATGGTGACTTTGGGTTTGTTTCATGAGATGCTTTGGCTTTCGCTGGCGGCATGCGTCATCACTGACATGCTGAAACATGATTGTGGGAAATGTTGAGACATGCTCCACTCGGCTCCGTCGCTGGAGTCAGCAAAAACCAGAGCCGTGTGCAGTATGTAAGGTATACGTCTCTGATAAAGCTTCCTCACAGAACGCTATTGTTCTCCTCATCGCTGCCCCAAAGGCCTCTGGGAAACAGGAGCAGAAACCCTGGTTCACTGCAGCTGAGGGAAAGGGAAGTATATGGTTTTATTGTCTGTTTGGGTGATAATCAAATGCGCTCAGCGTTTTCTCAGAATATCTGGCCAGCACACACACACACACACACACACTAAAGGAAGTTTGATGTTCAGATGTGCTGAATGACCGGCATTATGAAGCGTAAAGGTCTTTTGTCCGGTCGGCTCAGAACATGATACTCTCATAAAGCACAATCCAGGTTCTGTTTTGAGTTCTGGTTTGTGCTGAAGATAAGAGCAGGCCACAGGTAAGCCAATCGCCTCACATCTTGATAACTGTTTAGTGTCTGGCTGATTAATTCGATGTGCTTTTTGAATATTGGAAGGCCTCACTGCATTCGTATGTAAATCAGACACACATGCTGGTCAATCAATGTGGGTTTATCAAATATCCATTTGGTTGCATGAAGTGTTTGGGATATCTGGATAGTTTTAAGGTTTTCCAGAGTAAGATATGGAGAGACTGATGTCTCCAACACTCCCAAAAACTCCCGATTGGCAACGTTTAAGGACCGTCAGCATGGGTGAACAGGGTTCAAATTAATTAATAAATATAACTATACTTTTCCAGTTGATTGATTCCATTAGGAAGTGCAAAAAAATAAAAAAATAAATAAAAAATGGTATTACCAAATTTTCTGGAATGTTATGTTTAAATATGCAAACAAGGCATTATCTAATGAAATATGCAATAATTTGCATACATTTCCAGCACATTCATCTGAAAATTGGATAAAGCCAGGTTCATACTTCTTGTCTGATTTTGTTGACACATTAGAGTTGAAGATTTCTACAGAAGGGATTTTTGATTTTTCTTTTTATCTCCATAAATCAGAAAATAATGTCAACAGCCAGAAAACACACATTTTCACCATGTTCTTAGGAATAAAATGTCATATAAATCAGTGTGAATGATATATGAACAAACCCCTCTGTTAAAACCTTCAGATTATAGATATGAATGAAACTGTAAGTTTTGGTGTTTATAAGTGTTACTGAAGTGGAGAAAAAAACTTTTAAAGATATGTATCGTAATAGAAATCTACAGACGCCAATAGATAAAGTGCAACAAAATAAACTTGTAAATGTATCTTTTTAATGTTTTATTTTCACTATTCTAAAACAACACACTGTGAAAAGCCAAATAGAGTCCAAAATCTAAAAATTGGCCGGTGCATGAAAGAAACAAGTCAAGTCTCCTTTATTTATATAGCGCTGTTTACAATACATATCGTTTCAAAGCAGTTTGTTTCTAGAAGAAAATAGCGTCACAGTCCAGCTTAAGAAAGTTCAGTGATGCTTCATTT
The DNA here is from genome assembly GCA_021554675.1 of Leuciscus idus. NCBI lineage: Eukaryota > Metazoa > Chordata > Actinopteri > Cypriniformes > Leuciscidae > Leuciscus > Leuciscus idus. Next base: position 39,744,616 of record CM038633.1, on the reverse strand, counting down.
CTGTTGTAAAAAAGTTAATTTTGCTAATATATATATATATATATATATATATATCAGCTTTCCTGTAGCTCAGTGGTAAGAGCATTGTGTTAACAATGCAAGGTTGTGGGTTCGATCCCAGGGGATTGCACATACCTATGTATAAATGTAAAGGATAATGCAATGTAAGTCGCTTTGGATAAAAGCGTCTGCCAAATGCATAAATGTAAATGTAAAATATATGGAGAACAGTGTGATGTCATCGTCCAGCTCAGCTCAGTTCTCATATAATGGTGTCAATGCAGGAGATCAATAATATTGTGGAATATTAAATTAAATGGCAGCAATGCTTTTGCATGTAGTGTCTCTTTAAATGACGCTGCATTAATTGTACAGTATGCAGTTTCTCATGTATGTGTGTGTGTGTGTTTGGATCAGTTGTGCTCCAGATGGATTGGGCTCCAGCTGGCAGGAAACTCTAGTCGAGGTGTATTTAGAGAGACCAGGGCTGTTGGCAGGAGACAGTATTCCACACCTGTGCTCACCTGTGCTGGTGTCTACACACCTGAACAACATCTGACCTCCTGAACCCACACACACCTGAACAACAGCTGACCTCCTGGACTCACACACAGGTGCTGCTCACGGACCTGCTGAACTCACACATGCTGCATTCATCGTTAGTCCATCACAATGAGTAGTTTTACATGTTTCTCTTATTGATCGTTGGCTTCTAGCGTGTTGTGTGGAAATGTGCAGATATTCGCTTCTTTTCAAACATCATTTTTATGCCTGTCTTTGTTGTATGAAAACTTTACAAAGGGAAGTAGCGACAACTCTTTTCTTCCATATTGTGACGTACATCTGAGTGTAACGAATTATCAGAAAAGAAATAAATGAAGGGCAGGACTTGGTTTAGTATATCATGATTATGACTTTTTGTGTCATCATTGCAACCTTTTAATGTCATAATTGTTACTTAATATGTCATAATTTTGACTTTTTATGTCATATTTACCTTAGTAGCTGGTCAAAATTTCAACCTTTTATATCATAATTTCAACTTTTTGTCCTTATTATGACTTTTTAGTCACATGTTTGCCGGGAGCCAGAGCGCCTGACATCAAAGCAAATGTAAAAGTGCTGGCTAATGCTAATCGTTAATTCTCTAAGATCATTATTCACGTCGGCACTAATGATGTTCGACTCCGAACTCACAAGTACGATGTCAAGCACTGTAATTTGCTCTGGCCCCCTTCCTGTTCGCAGGAGTGATGAGATAGTCAGTAGATTGTCCTCACTCAATGGCTGGTTGTCTAAGTGGTGTCCGCAAAATAATATAGAATTCATAGACAATTAGAAAAGTTTTTGGGGCAAACCTGACCTGTTGAAAAGAGATGGTATTCATCCCTCCTGGGATGGTGCTGCTCTTCTCTCTAGTAATATGGCTCATAGTCTTAAAGCTCAAACATGACAATCTGGGGCTCAGGTCAGGAAGCAGACAGACTGGCTTAACCGACCGTCTGCTAGCGGCCTCGCGTCACCAAGGTCAGATAAATCCCATCACATAGAGCCTCTTTCACACTAACGGCCACAACATCCTTTTAAATAGACTAGAAAATGAGGTTGGCATTAGTGGAATTGCACTAGCATGGTTTAAATCATACTTATCTGACCGTTATCAGTTTGTAGCAGTAAATGAAGAGATGTCTTATCGATCACAAGTTCAGTATGGCGTACCACAAGGCTCAGTACTAGGACCGTTGCTGTTCACTCTGTACATTCTACCCTTAGGAGATATCATTAGGAAGCATGGCATTAGTTTTCACTGTTATGCTGATGATACTCAGCTCTATATTTCTTCACACCCTGACGAAACTTACCAATTCACAAAATTAACGGAATGCATAGCTGATATAAAAAATTGGATGACTAGTAATTTACTTCTACTTTACTCTGAAAAATCAGAGATTCTAATTATTGGACAAAAACGTCATTTTAACCAGCCTCAACTAAAGTGCAGGTCAGTCGGTTTAATGGGGCCTTTTCATTTCCAGAACAATGAGTGATGGTTAAGCAGGATTCAGTAGTTTTGGGTTACAGAAGCATTCCACGCCGTTTTATAATATAATCTAAGGGTTAAACTCGTCCTTTTCATTCAGAATCTGAGATTCTTATATCTATGTGCAGAATAAAAGGCCAGTAAAAATGCATACAAAACATAAGTGATTACTTTAAATATCTATGTATATGCCCAAACATACACGCATTTGTTCGTCATCTTTTTTGTTGATGTTGCAAAATGGAGTAACATTTTTTCATTTTATGACAAATTAGATAAGTTTCGACTAAACAATAACTATGACTTACTTTGTCTTAAAACATGTTGAGCTCTAATCTGATTAATCATCAAATTATATTTGTGTTGAATGTAGGGAATGAAATGCACACTGTGAGCGAAACTACAGCCCTCAATTCAATTCAAATATGTGATGACCAAGTGCGAGAAGCGAAACGAGTCCGAATCGATTCGGATCGCGAGCGTCAGGCGACTCACTTGAATCTCGCGAGCGTCAGGCGACTCACTTGAATCTCGCGAGCGTCTCCGAATCTTTCGCCGCGTGAATTTGACGTCATCCGGGCATCATGGCGGAGTTAAGTGAATTTATGAAGTTGCGGAGGCGATTTAAGACTAACGAAGAGCCAGAAGAAGAAGAAAAGAGTGAGAAACACACACACTGTATTCTAGCGTCTTTAGCTGAACGCGTGTCAAACTCTGCTCGACTCTTTCCGTGTCGTTTCAGCTGTGTTTGCTGATGTTGTGCTTCTCTGATCTGATGATGTAGTGTTGATGTTGTGTTATTGTTGTGCAGCTGCTGGTCATGATGATGTTATGTGTCTCTGATGATGTTGTGTTTCTCTGATGATGATGATGATGATGATGATGTTGTGTTTCTCTGATGATGTTGTGTTTCTCTGATGATGATGATGTGTTACTGTTGTGCAGCTGCTGGTCCTGATGAGGCTGTGGAATTGAAACCGTCCGCTCGGATCAACCGGCACTCTGTCTTCTGGATTCTGGCTTCTGTCGCTCTCACCTACTATGTGGATTTCTTCTCTGTGGTGCTGAACCACACTGACATTCACAGGTGATCACTAACCTTAACCCTAATTAACTAACTAACTAACTAACCAGCACTGTCAGCGGTTACCGACGGATCTACTGCAAACCTTATTACGCAAACACCTGAAACACTCTTTTTCTCTCATATGGTCTTATCCTGGATTACAATAGAGATTATAGTGCTCTGGTTACAGTGAGAGAACACTCACTTTCACTCACGCTCGCACGCACACACACACACACACACACACACACACACACACACACACACACACACTGGCATGCAGACACTCGCACTCTCACACACACTCACTCACACTTATTATTATTTTAAGTTTCAGTTTGAATTTTATTGACTTTTTTAGTAACTTTTTAGGGTTTTTTTGTCTTTGAACGCCTGTGCTCAGCTGGTGTAACGCCTATTTCAGCACTGTAACACTTGTGTTCAGCTGGAGTAAAGCCTGTGCTCAGCTGGTGTAACGCCTGTTTCAGCACTGTTATGCCTGCGTTCAGCTGGTGTAACGCCTGTGTTTCAGCTGGTGTAACGCCTAATGCCTGTGTTCAGGTGGTGTAACGCCTGTGTTTCAGCTCTGTAACGCCTGCGTTCGAGTGGTGTAGCACCTGTGTTCTAACAGTGTAACACCTGTGTAAGCACTGTAACGCCTGCATTCGAGTGGTGTAACATGTGTTTTAACAGTGTAACGCCTGTGTTTCAGCTCTGTAACGCCTGCATTCGAGTGGTGTAACACCTGTGTTTTAACAGTGTAACGCCTGTGTTTCAGCAGTGTTAAGGCCCGTACACACCGGGACGAATTTCGCGCGCGATATTCGCCGACGTTTAACGCCTCGTGACTAAACAAAGGGCGCCAATGTGAGTGTGCACACCGACGCGAAAAACGCCACGCGTAAAAGCGTAATTTTTTTTTAAACGCCTCGGGTTCGTTTTTTTGGTTTGACGCGCCGCGTCAAAAACTATCCGACCAATGAGATTGGCGCTTTTGCTCACGTGTCTGGAGCTTCTGAAGTTACAGTAAAACACAACTTGGGGGCGCTCAAACACAAAACGGTCTTGCCGAGCACACATACGGAACAGCGAAGAAGATATACGCCAAGTAGCGTCTACACTGCCCATAGACAGACACTGCCGGGAAGAAATGACGAGGAAGATGCAAGGCAAGATGAATGTAGAGCTGCTGGTCTCGTTGGTGTCGGAATAAAGAACTATATGACAAACGCGACAGCGACTACAAAAATCTTGTTAAAAGAGAACTGTTATGGAGTGGTATTGCAGAGTATATACTGTTATGGAGTGGTATTGTATTTCTGTTTTAGATTAAGCGCCATCTAATGTCAGGGAATGAATTTGCATGTTCACTCGGCTCATCGTCAGCGAAAATCGCTTGGGTGTGAACACAAAAAACGCGTTGAAAAACGCTGGCGAATAACGCGCGCCGATATTCGTCCCGGTGTGTACAGGCCTTAACGCCTTTGTTTCAGCTCTGTAACGCCTGCGTTCGAGTGGTGTAACACCTGTGTTTCAGCTCTTTAACGCCTGTGTTTCAGCCCTGTAACGCCTGTGTTTCAGCTCTGTAACGCATGTGTTTCAGCCCTGTAACGCCTGTGTTTCAGCTCTGTAACGCCTGCATTCGGGTGGTGTAACACCTGTGTTTTAACAGTGTAACTCCTGTGTTTCAGCACTGTAACGCCTGTGTTTCAGCACTGTAACGCCTGTGTTTCAGCTCTGTAACGCCTGTGTTTCAGCTCTGTAACGCCTGCATTCGGGTGGTGTAACACCTGTGTTTTAACAGTGTAACTCCTGTGTTTCAGCACTGTAACGCCTGTGTTTCAGCACTGCAACGCCTGTGTTTCAGCTCTGTAACGCCTGCATTCGGGTGGTGTAACGCCCGCGTTCGAGTGGTGTAACACCTGTGTTTTAACAGTGTAACGCCTGTGTTTCAGCTCTGTAACGCCTGCGTTCGAGTGGCGTAACACCTGTGTTTTAACAGTGTAACTCCTGTGTTTCAGCACTGTAACGCCTGTGTTTCAGCTCTGTAACGCCTGTGTTTCAGCTCTGTAACGCCTGTGTTTCAGCTCTGTAACGCCTGTGTTTCAGCTCTGTAACGCCTGCATTCGGGTGGTGTAACACCTGTGTTTCAGCACTGTAACGCCTGTGTTTCAGCTCTGTAACGCCTGCGTTCGGGTGGTGTAATTAAAAGTGCAATTTAAATTTAAATTTACATTAAAAGTGCAACGCCTGTGTTTCAGCTCTGTAATGCCTGCATTCGGGTGGTGTAACACCTGTGTTTTAACAGTGTAACGCCTGTGTTTCAGCACTGTAACGCCTGTGTTTCAGCTATGTAACGCCTGTTTCAGCTCTGTAACGCCTGCATTCGGGTGGTGTAACACCTGTGTTTTAACAGTGTAATTCCTGTGTTTCAGCACTGTAACGCCTGTGTTTCAGCTCTGTAACGCCTGCGTTCGGGTGGTGTAATGCCTGCGTTCGAGTAGTGTAACACCTGTGTTTTAACAGTGAAACGCCTGCGTTCAACTGGTGTAACACCTGTGTTTTAACAGTGTAACGCCTGTGTTTCAGCACTGTACCGCCTGTGTTTCAGCACTGTAACGCCTGTGTTTCAGCTCTGTAACGCCTGCGTTCGGGTGGTGTAACGCCTGCGTTCGTGTGGCGTAACACTTGTGTTTTAACAGTGTAACTCCTGTGTTTCAGCTCTGTAACGCCTGCGTTCGGGTGGTGTAACGCCTGCGTTCGAGTGGTGTAACACCTGTGTTTTAACAGTGCAACGCCTGTGTTTCAGCTCTGTAATGCCTGCATTCGGGTGGTGTAACACCTGTGTTTTAACAGTGTAACGCCTGTGTTTCAGCACTGTAACGTCTGCGTTCGGGTGGTGTAACACCTGTGTTTTAACAGTGTAACGTCTGTGTTTCAGGTCTGTAACGTCTGCGTTCGGGTGGTGTAACACCTGTGTTTTAACAGTGTAATGCCTGTGTTTCAGCTGGTGGTTCTCCGTGGGTCTGGTGCTGCTGGGATTGTGCCTCAGTCTGGCTGCATTCTGTATTGTCTATCTGGAGTGGTTCAGAGGCATCAGGCACTACGAGCAGGAGTATCCCGCCGTCCCTGCCGTTACCACCGCCGCCTTCATCGCCGCGTCCTGCAGGTCAGAACCGCAGTCATGTAGTGACGGGAAACACACTTTGTGAAGCTTTCAAACCTTTGCCAATCATTTGTTCCGAATCAGTGATTCAGAGCGTGTATCAAACTGCCAAAGTCACGTGATTTCAGTAAACGAGGCTTCGTTACGTCATAACTGTTTCCAAATATTACTCACTGGTTTAAGATGCGTGGACGCTTTGATGTTCACTTCCTACAAGATTAATATGCACATTTCACACTGAAATCTCAAGACGTTTTTATTTCGCATTGAGAAACCACCACCTACTTGTCACCACCTACTGCCCATTTTGGGACCATTAATATGTTTGCATCATTACAATGTCATGACAATTAGACACATTTTCCCCTTGGATCTCATTACTCTAACATGTTTGGACATTTTTGAGTTTTTAAACAAAATGAGCATAATACATTATTAAAAAGGGGTAAATATGCAGTTCAACAAATAACATCTATTAAGGGTGCATTCGTTAGTTCTCTAGGTGGCTGGAATTAGTTTATCTCCCCCTCTTTTCACAACCTGCTTCATCACATGAGAAAATTGAGAATCACAATTTTAACAAAATGTTAGTTGCTGCAGTCTATTTAAAGATATTAAATCAATTCGAATGAACTTTTTAAAAATCTAGTTAGGGTTAGGTGTGGTTAAGTGAATGATTCAGTGACAAACACAATTTTAACAGTTACTTGTCACCACCTACTGGTGTAACAATGTAATTATCACAATCTTTATTTGAAGCATCAAGTAACTTTCAACTTTTAATAGACAAATTGTTATTTAGAAATAAGATCTCTTGGATGTTTGACTCGAGATCGCCATTTTTAATAATTAATGGTGCAGCTCTACTCTGTGTCTCATTAATGGAAACGCAGTCTCTTTTCGGGCTCGACATCATTATTAGACAGAGTTTGCATTAAATGTGGTGTTTTTAAAATGCTACACAAACCACACAAAAATGTGTAAGTTCATAAGTCGACACCATTGCTGAGTATTTCCTCCTTAAAACTGCAGTGAACCAAAGACAGTCTCAAAAACTGCTTTGAAATCGCTGGTGTTTCTGACGTCACAAACTACCTTGTAACCAATCAGGTCACGAGGGGGGCGGGGCTTTAGCATATCATTAACTATGCTCTGAAGCAGCGTAGTGAAGCAGAGTCTCAAGAGAAGCTGGTTATCCTGGTATATTTTTCTGCTGATGAGATAAATCGGGTACTTTATATTGGGTGAATTATGTATATGATTTATATTACGATGTTATGATGAACTATATGCCTTTCTCCATTGATGTTCTGAGTTGTTCAATGCGTTTCTAAGGATGTGGATGTTTAGAGGTTAGGGTTAGAAGGCTGTCTGACTCTGAGATAGCAACACATTATTAGCTATATGAGAACGTAGTCAAGCCAAAGGCTCATATTAATAACTGTTATGCGATATCATTGTGCAGCGTTTACTACAATAAAGTTGAGCGAGTGGATCAGGTATTCTGAGCTGCTGTGAGTGAGTGGAGGCGGGGCTCATTTGCATATTCATAGAACCGCATATACTAAATAAAGCAAGGGTGTCGAATTACATTCAAGATATTTTAAGGCATGAAGAATTGTTTCACAGGAATAAAACGTTTAAATATGTAATTTTGGTGATCAAAGTTGAGTTTTAAGGGATAAAATGATTGACTACAGGAGGACTTTTAGTACTCATTGCACAATGATCTATTGATCTCTCACAATCTGATAAAATGTTTGATTTCTTCACAAAAACACATTTATTTCGTAGTGTGTAAAACCAAACTACTTAATGCACCTTTAATGTATTAATATGTAGCAATTTTTATGACGTATATACATTTTCTCATATTATAGTAATTAGAATTGGGGATTGAGTGTGTTTGATTGTCATGAAAAGGTTGTCAGGGTTAAACTAGACTTTCCTTTGCCAAACAAAATGTGAGTATTCCTTAAGAAAAAAGTGTTAGTAATGTCGTTGTTTTTGTTAACTGTGTGCTGAAATGTATTGATGTAGTTTTGTCCAATCAGAAGCAGATGTGACTGATATCATGATGATGTGTGTGTGTGTGTGTGTGTGTGTGTGTGTGTGTGTGTGTGTGTGTGTGTTTCAGCTTAAACATCGCTCTGTGGCCGGTCTGGTCCTTCTTCACTCCTGTGATTCTGTTCACTCAGTTCATGGGTGTGGTGATGCTGATCTCACTGCTCGGCTGAAACACTTCATCATACAGCTGTGTGATTAATCTGTTCTGACCCGCGCCACAGCCAAAGCCAGAGAGGTCAGCTGATCTGTGACCTCTGACCTCTGCTTCAGTCCAGTGCTGTGGAGCCGCTCCAGTGAGAGACGATGTTCAACATGCTCCCATTTCAAAAATGTTTTTTTGTTTGGTTTCCTGAAAGAGGTCGTTTATGCATCTTGTAAGGTTAACTGGGTGTTTTCTTTGAGGTCCTGATTTGAGTGTCTTCTAAAAATAATTTACATTACCTTTAAAATACTCAATTTTGAAGGGTTAACTCAAGATGCTCATGTTTTATGTCATGTTTTGATGTTTTCCTATGACTAACCAAATTAAATAACTGATTAAATAAAATACATTTTATATTACGTGGAATGTTCTGTCTGTCTGCAATCAGACACTCTTAACAGGGTGTAATTTAGGTTGAATAACCAAAATGCACATTACCTTTATGTAATGTAAACCACAGAGCTTATTTTACTCGCACACAGAATGGTTGACCGACACGTATACCCTCTACAGCGAGTCAGTCTGACGTGTTTGTGGAGGGTTGATTCTTTGAAGCCTCTCAAGGGGAAAAAATATGAGATGAGAGGAACAATTATTTGTCAATGTTTTTGTGTTCTCCCGAGAAACTCTCTCAATTACTTAAAATTTTGCAAGTGAACACAAAAGCATTGAAGTATTTTTCCTCCCATTTCTACGTCTCTTTAGTGACTTCCTAGAACTTGTGTAAATTAGATGATGTGTAAAGCATTGCTGACGCACATACTCATTATTTTCTCAGCTTTTTGTTCAAAATGTTGCCCTTTTTTATTAAACTTACACATTCAAGCATTGATAAAAAAAAGAATGATTGAAGCTAGAATAAAATCTTTTAAAAAAAATGTAAAGCTAGCAGAGGCTCTGTTATTTCTTCAGATACATTTTATATTTAGAAATAACATTTTTGTAAATGTTGGCCTTGGCTGGGATCTTAAAAAAACAAAAAACAAAAAAAAAACACTGGCGCGAGAATGATCCTCATTGGTTCTTGCAGAAGCTCAAACGTGCTGCGTAACATGAGAATGAACCTCATTGGTTCTTGCAGAAGCTCAAACGTGCTGAGTAACACGAGAATGAACCTCATTGGTTCTTGCAGAAGCTCAAACGTGCTGCGTAACATGAGAATGATCCTCATTGGTTCTTGCAGAAGCTCAAACGTGCTGCGTAACATGAGAATGAACCTCATTGGTTCTTGCAGAAGCTCAAACGTGCTGCGTAACACGAGAATGAACCTCATTGGTTCTTGCAGAAGCTCAAACGTGCTGCGTAACATGAGAATGATCCTCATTGGTTCTTGCAGAAGCTCAAACGTGCTGCGTAACATGAGAATGATCCTCATTGGTTCTTGCAGAAGCTCAAACGTGCTGCGTAACATGATAATAATAAGTTTAATTTATATAGCGCCTTTCCCAAGCTCAAGGACGCTTCACAATGACAGTAAATAACAAGCAATTTACAAATAAACGGACAATGGACATTTGCCCAGTCCAAGTAATGGACGATTGCAGTTGCAAATCGCATTACATTTGCAATACAAACATAAAACAGAGGCAACAAACATTAATCACAGACAGCATGGTGGGCAGTTGGAGTAAAGATGCAATAGATTATTGGTACCTAGGTTAACATTGTGACTGTGTTATGTCAAATTAACATTTTCATGACTGATAATACTGGTTAAACAAATGGGTTTTGAGTTTATGCTTAAATTCATGCAACGTGGTTGTTGTCCTGAGAGCCAACGGAAGAGAGTTCCATAGCTTAGGGGCTATAACAGAGAAAGACCTGCCACCCATAGACGACAGACGAAATCTCCGCTCACAGAGGAGTTCACAGCCAGAAGATCGGAGAGTTCGAGGGGGAATATAAGGAGAAATTAAGTCAGAGAGATAGGCTGGAGCAAGACCATTGAGTGACTTAAAGGTAAGCAGAAGAATTTTATAAGTGATCCGGGATGACACGGGTAGCCAGTGCAGTTTAAACAGAATTGGAGTGATATGGGCATTTTTTTTAGTGTAAGTTAGTAGTCTTGCGGCAGAGTTTTGAATATATTGCAAACGTGAGATAGAGTGTGCTGGTAGTCCAGAAAAAAGAACATTACAGTAGTCGAGGCGCGATGTGATGAACGCGTGTACTAGTGCTTCAGCGTCTTTTGGGCTGACATAGGGACGGAGTTTGGCAATACGGCGCAAATGAAAAAAGGACGCTTTACAAAGTTGACTAATGTAAGAGTCGAACGTCAGTGCAGGGTCAAGAATGATACCCAAATTTTTGACAGTGGTAGATGGAATTATTGATGTAGCTTCAAGGTCAAGTCTGGGAATGTTACTTAAATTTTTTGTTAGAGATGGGGGGCCAGTGATTAATATTTCTGTTTTAGTCAGATTCAGACTGAGAAAATTGGAGTTGAGCCAGGTCTTTAATTCATTAATACATGATGATAGTGATGTGGTCTGGTGAATAGAATCTGGTCGGCAAGCAGTATATATCTGGATATCGTCTGCGTAGCAGTGGTATTGAAAACCGTGGCGGCGAATGATTTGTCCAAGAGGCAGAATATAAATAATAAATAGTAATGGGCCAAGAACTGATCCCTGTGGAACACCTTGTTTGAGAGTGACAGTGGGAGATTTGTAATTGTGCATAGTGATGTAGTATTTCCTATCTGTCAGATAGGAAATAGAATGATCTATGAGAATGAGAATGAGAATGAACATGAGAATGATCCTCATTGGTTCTTGCAGAAGCTCAAACGTGCTGCGTAACACGAGAATGAACCTCATTGGTTCTTGCTGAAGCTCAAACGTGCTGCGTAACATGAGAATGAACCTCATTGGGTCTCGCTGAAGCTCAAACGTGCTGCGTAACATGAGAATGATCCTCATTGGTTCTCGCTGAAGCTCAAACGTGCTGCGTAACATGAGAAGGAACCTCATTGGTTCTTGCTGAAGCTCAAACGTGCTGCGTAACATGAGAATGATCCTCATTGGTTCTCGCTGAAGCTCAAACGTGCTGCGTAACATGAGAAGGAACCTCATTGGTTCTCGCTGAAGCTCAAACGTGCTGCGTAACATGAGAATGATCCTCACTGGTTCTTGCTGAAGCTCAAACGTGCTGCGTAACACGAGAATGATCCTCACTGGTTCTTGCTGAAGCTCAAACGTGCTGCGTAACACGAGAATGATCCTCACTGGTTCTTGCTGAAGCTCAAACGTGCTGCATAACACGAGAATGATCCTCACTGGTTCTTGCTGAAGCTCAAACGTGCTGCGTAACACGAGAATGATCCTCACTGGTTCTTGCTGAAGCTCAAACGTGCTGCGTAACATGAGAATGATCCTCATTGGTTCTTGCAGAAGCTGAAACGTGCTGCGTAACACGAGAATGAACCTCATTGGTTCTTGCTGAAGCTCAAACGTGCTGCGTAACACGAGAATGATCCTCATTGGTTCTTGCAGAAGCTCAAACGTGCTGTGTAACACGAGAATGAACCTCATTGGTTCTTGCTGAAGCTCAAACGTGCTGCGTAACATGAGAATGAACCTCATTGGTTCTCGCTGAAGCTCAAACGTGCTGCGTAACATGAGAATGATCCTCATTGGTTCTCGCTGAAGCTCAAACGTGCTGCGTAACATGAGAATGATCCTCATTGGTTCTCGCTGAAGCTCAAACGTGCTGCGTAACATGAGAATGATCCTCATTGGTTCTCGCTGAAGCTCAAACGTGCTGCGTAACATGAGAATGATCCTCATTGGTTCTCCCTGAAGCTCAAACGTGCTGCGTAACATGAGAATGATCCTCATTGGTTCTCGCTGAAGCTCTGCGTAACATGAGAATGAACCTCATTGGTTCTTGCTGAAGCTCAAACGTGCTGCGTAACATGAGAATGATCCTCATTGGTTCTTGCTGAAGCTCAAACGTGCTGCGTAACATGAGAATGAACCTCATTGGTTCTCGCTGAAGCTCAAACGTGCTGCGTAACATGAGAATGATCCTCATTGGTTCTCGCTGAAGCTCTGCGTAACATGAGAATGAACCTCATTGGTTCTTGCTGAAGCTCAAACGTGCTGCGTAACATGAGAATGATCCTCATTGGTTCTCGCTGAAGCTCAAACGTGCTGCGTAACACGAGAATGATCCTCATTGGTTCTTGCAGAAGCTCAAACGTGCTGCGTAACACGAGAATGATCCTCATTGGTTCTTGCTGAAGCTCAAACGTGCTGCGTAACATGAGAATGATCCTCATTGGTTCTTGCAGAAGCTCAAACGTGCTGCGTAACACGAGAATGAACCTCATTGGTTCTTGCTGAAGCTCAAACGTGCTGCGTAACATGAGAATGAACCTCATTGGGTCTCGCTGAAGCTCAAACGTGCTGCGTAACATGAGAATGATCCTCATTGGTTCTCGCTGAAGCTCAAACGTGCTGCGTAACATGAGAATGATCCTCATTGGTTCTCGCTGAAGCTCAAACGTGCTGCGTAACATGAGAATGAACCTCATTGGGTCTCGCTGAAGCTCAAACGTGCTGCGTAACATGAGAATGATCCTCATTGGTTCTCGCTGAAGCTCAAACGTGCTGCGTAACATGAGAATGATCCTCATTGGTTCTTGCTGAAGCTCAAACGTGCTGCGTAACACGAGAATGATCCTCACTGGTTCTTGCTGAAGCTCAAACGTGCTGCATAACACGAGAATGATCCTCACTGGTTCTTGCTGAAGCTCAAACGTGCTGCGTAACACGAGAATGATCCTCACTGGTTCTTGCTGAAGCTCAAACGTGCTGCGTAACACGAGAATGATCCTCATTGGTTCTTGAAGAAGCTCAAACGTGCTGCGTAACACGAGAATGAACCTCATTGGTTCTTGCTGAAGCTCAAACGTGCTGCGTAACACGAGAATGATCCTCATTTGTTCTTGCAGAAGCTCAAACGTGCTGTGTAACACGAGAATGAACCTCATTGGTTCTCGCTGAAGCTCAAACGTGCTGCGTAACATGAGAATGATCCTCATTGGTTCTCGCTGAAGCTCTGCGTAACATGAGAATGAACCTCATTGGTTCTTGCTGAAGCTCAAACGTGCTGCGTAACATGAGAATGATCCTCATTGGTTCTCGCTGAAGCTCAAACGTGCTGCGTAACATGAGAATGATCCTCATTGGTTCTTGCTGAAGCTCAAACGTGCTACGTAACACGAGACTGAACCTCATTGGTTCTCGCTGAAGCTCTGCGTAACATGAGAATGAACCTCATTGGTTCTTGCTGAAGCTCAAACGTGCTGCGTAACACGAGAATGATCCTCATTGGTTCTCGCTGAAGCTCTGCGTAACATGAGAATGAACCTCATTGGTTCTTGCTGAAGCTCAAACGTGCTGCGTAACATGAGAATGATCCTCATTGGTTCTCGCTGAAGCTCTGCGTAACATGAGAATGAACCTCATTGGTTCTTGCTGAAGCTCAAACGTGCTGCGTAACATGAGAATGATCCTCATTGGTTCTCGCTGAAGCTCAAACGTGCTGCGTAACATGAGAATGAATCTCATTGGTTCTTGCTGAAGCTCAAACGTGCTGCGTAACACGAGAATGAACCTCATTGGTTCTCGCTGAAGCTCTGCGTAACACGAGAATGAACCTCATTGGTTCTCGCTGAAGCTCAAACGTGCTGCGTAACACGAGAATGAACCTCATTGGTTCTTGCTGAAGCTCAAACGTGTTGCGTAACATGAGAATTGGTTCTCGCAGAAGCTCAAACGTGCTGCGTAACACGAGACTGAACCTCATTGGTTCTCGCTGAAGCTCAAACGTGCTGCGTAACATGAGAATGAACCTCATTGGTTCTCGCAGAAGCTCAAACGTGCTGCGTAACACGAGAATGAACCTCATTGGTTCTCGCAGAAGCTCAAACGTGCTGCGTAACACGAGAATGAACCTCATTGGTTCTCGCAGAAGCTCAAACGTGCTGCGTAACATGAGAATGAACCTCATTGGTTCTCGCTGAAGCTCAAACGTGCTGCGTAACATGAGACTGAACCTCATTGGTTCTCGCTGAAGCTCAAACGTGCTGCGTAACACGAGAATGAACCTCATTGGTTCTCGCAGAAGCTCAAACGTGCTGCGTAACACGAGAATGAACCTCATTGGTTCTCGCAGAAGCTCAAACGTGCTGCGTAACATGAGAATGAACCTCATTGGTTCTTGCTGAAGCTCAAACGTGCTGCGTAACATGAGAATGAACCTCATTGGTTCTCGCTGAAGCTCAAACGTGCTGCGTAACATGAGAATGAACTTCATTGGTTCTTGCTGAAGCTCAAACGTGCTGCGTAACATGAGAATGAACCTCATTGGTTCTTGCTGAAGCTCAAACGTGCTGCGTAACACGAGAATGAACCTCATTGGTTCTTGCTGAAGCTCAAACGTGCTGCGTAACATGAGAATAAACCTCATTGGTTCTTGCTGAAGCTCAAACGTGCTGCGTAACACGAGAATGATCCTCATTGGTTCTCGCTGAAGCTCAAACGTGCTGCGTAACACGAGAATGAACCTCATTGGTTCTCGCAGAAGCTCAAACGTGCTACGTAACACGAGAATGATCCTCATTGGTTCTCGCTGAAACTCAAACGTGCTGCGTAACACGAGAATGATCCTCATTGGATCTTGCTGAAGCTCAAACGTGCTGCGTAACACGAGAATGAACCTCATTGGTTCTCGCTGAAGCTCAAACGTGCTGCGTAACATGAGAATGAACCTCATTGGGTCTCGCTGAAGCTCAAACGTGCTGCGTAACATGAGAATCATCCTCATTGGTTCTCGCTGAAGCTCAAACGTGCTGCGTAACATGAGAAGGAACCTCATTGGTTCTTGCTGAAGCTCAAACGTGCTGCGTAACATGAGAATGATCCTCACTGGTTCTTGCTGAAGCTCAAACGTGCTGCGTAACACGAGAATGATCCTCACTGGTTCTTGCTGAAGCTCAAACGTGCTGCGTAACACGAGAATGATCCTCACTGGTTCTTGCTGAAGCTCAAACGTGCTGCGTAACACGAGAATGATCCTCACTGGTTCTTGCTGAAGCTCAAACGTGCTGCGTAACACGAGAATGATCCTCATTGGTTCTTGCAGAAGCTCAAACGTGCTGCGTAACACGAGAATGAACCTCATTGGTTCTTGCTGAAGCTCAAACGTGCTGCGTAACACGAGAATGATCCTCATTGGTTCTTGCAGAAGCTCAAACGTGCTGTGTAACACGAGAATGAACCTCATTGGTTCTTGCTGAAGCTCAAACGTGCTGCGTAACATGAGAATGAACCTCATTGGTTCTCACTGAAGCTCAAACGTGCTGCGTAACATGAGAATGATCCTCATTGGTTCTCGCTGAAGCTCTGCGTAACATGAGAATGAACCTCATTGGTTCTTGCTGAAGCTCAAACGTGCTGCGTAACATGAGAATGATCCTCATTGGTTCTCGCTGAAGCTCAAACGTGCTGCGTAACATGAGAATGATCCTCATTGGTTCTTGCTGAAGCTCAAACGTGCTACGTAACACGAGACTGAACCTCATTGGTTCTCGCTGAAGCTCTGCGTAACATGAGAATGAACCTCATTGGTTCTTGCTGAAGCTCAAACGTGCTGCGTAACACGAGAATGATCCTCATTGGTTCTCGCTGAAGCTCTGCGTAACATGAGAATGAACCTCATTGGTTCTTGCTGAAGCTCAAACGTGCTGCGTAACATGAGAATGATCCTCATTGGTTCTCGCTGAAGCTCAAACGTGCTGCGTAACATGAGAATGAATCTCATTGGTTCTTGCTGAAGCTCAAACGTGCTGCGTAACACGAGAATGAACCTCATTGGTTCTCGCTGAAGCTCTGCGTAACACGAGAATGAACCTCATTGGTTCTCGCTGAAGCTCAAACGTGCTGCGTAACACGAGAATGAACCTCATTGGTTCTTGCTGAAGCTCAAACGTGTTGCGTAACATGAGAATTGGTTCTCGCAGAAGCTCAAACGTGCTGCGTAACATGAGAATGAACCTCATTGGTTCTGGCTGAAGCTCAAACGTGCTGCGTAACATGAGAATGAACCTCATTGGTTCTCGCAGAAGCTCAAACGTGCTGCGTAACACGAGAATGAACCTCATTGGTTCTCGCTGAAGCTCAAACGTGCTGCGTAACACGAGAATGAACCTCATTGGTTCTGGCTGAAGCTCAAACGTGCTGCGTAACATGAGAATGAACCTCATTGGTTCTCGCAGAAGCTCAAACGTGCTGCGTAACACGAGACTGAACCTCATTGGTTCTCGCTGAAGCTCAAACGTGCTGCGTAACATGAGAATGAACCTCATTGGTTCTCGCAGAAGCTCAAACGTGCTGCGTAACACGAGAATGAACCTCATTGGTTCTCGCAGAAGCTCAAACGTGCTGCGTAACACGAGAATGAACCTCATTGGTTCTCGCAGAAGCTCAAACGTGCTGCGTAACATGAGAATGAACCTCATTGGTTCTCGCTGAAGCTCAAACGTGCTGCGTAACATGAGACTGAACCTCATTGGTTCTCGCTGAAGCTCAAACGTGCTGCGTAACACGAGAATGAACCTCATTGGTTCTCGCAGAAGCTCAAACGTGCTGCGTAACACGAGAATGAACCTCATTGGTTCTTGCTGAAGCTCAAACGTGCTGCGTAACATGAGAATGAACCTCATTGGTTCTCGCAGAAGCTCAAACGTGCTGCGTAACATGAGAATGAACTTCATTGGTTCTTGCTGAAGCTCAAACGTGCTGCGTAACATGAGAATGAACCTCATTGGTTCTTGCTGAAGCTCAAACGTGCTGCGTAACACGAGAATGAACCTCATTGGTTCTTGCTGAAGCTCAAACGTGCTGCGTAACATGAGAATAAACCTCATTGGTTCTTGCTGAAGCTCAAACGTGCTGCGTAACACGAGAATGATCCTCATTGGTTCTCGCTGAAGCTCAAACGTGCTGCGTAACATGAGAATGAACCTCATTGGTTCTCGCAGAAGCTCAAACGTGCTACGTAACACGAGAATGATCCTCATTGGTTCTCGCTGAAGCTCAAACGTGCTGCGTAACACGAGAATGATCCTCATTGGATCTTGCTGAAGCTCAAACGTGCTGCGTAACACGAGAATGAACCTCATTGGTTCTCGCAGAACCTCAAACGTGCTACGTAACACGAGAATGACCCTCATTGGTTCTCGCTGAAGCTCAAACGTGCTGCGTAACACGAGAATGATCCTCATTGGATCTTGCTGAAGCTCAAACGTGCTGCGTAACACGAGAATGAACCTCATTGGTTCTTGCAGAAGCTCAAACGTGATGCGTAACACGAGAATGAAGCTCATTGGATCTTGCGGAAGCTCAAACGTGCTGTGTAACACGAGAATGAACCTCATTGGTTCTTGCGGAAGCTCAAACGTGATGCGTAACACGAGAATGAAGCTCATTGGATCTTGCTGAAGCTCAAACGTGCTGCGTAACACGAGAATGAACCTCATTGGTTCTTGCTGAAGCTCAAACGTGCTGCGTAACACGAGAATGAACCTCATTGGTTCTTGCTGAAGCTCAAACGTGCTGCGTAACACGAGAATTAACCTCATTGGTTCTTGCTGAAGCTCAAACGTGCTGCGTAACACGAGAATGAACCTCATTGGTTCTTGCTGAAGCTCAAACGTGCTACGTAACATGAGAATGATCCTCATTGGTTGTCGCTGAAGCTCAAACGTGCTGTGTAACACGAGAATGAACCTCATTGGTTCTTGCGGAAGCTCAAACGTCTTGCGTAACACGAGAATGAACCTCATTGGTTCTTGCTGAAGCTCAAACGTGCTGCGTAACATGAGAATGAACCTCATTGGTTCTTGCTGAAGCTCAAACATGCTGCGTAACACGAGAATGAACCTCATTGGTTCTTGCTGAAGCTCAAACGTGCTGCGTAACACGAGAATGATCCTCATTGGTTCTCGCTGAAGCTCAAACGTGCTGCGTAACACGAGAATGAACCTCATTGGTTCTCGCAGAAGCTCAAACGTGCTACGTAACACGAGAATGATCATCATTGGTTCTCGCTGAAGCTCAAACGTGCTGCGTAACACGAGAATGATCCTCATTGGTTCTCGCTGAAGCTCAAACGTCAAGTCAAGTCAAGTCAAGTTTATTTGTATAGCGCTTTTCACAATACAGATTGTATCAAAGCAGCTTCACAGTATTAAATTAAAATAATACAACAAAGTTTGTTTCAAGAGGAATTTATTGATTGATAAAATTAAATTAAATATCCCCAAAATATCCCCAACTGAGCAAGCCAAAGGCAACAGTGGCAAGGAACCGAAAAACTCCATCAAGTGACCTAATGGTGTCCTAAAACTCCATCAGGTGACCTAATGGAGAAAAAAAAAACCTTGGGAGAACCCAGGCTCAGTCGGGGGCCAGTTCTCCTCTGGCATTTATGAGCTAGAGGCCGGATTGTAGTTTGAACTGTAGGATTATATGAATGCCTGGCTGAAGAGATGCGACTTTAATCTAGTTTTAAACTGGGAGAGCGAGTCTGAGCAACGAACAGTATCAGGAAGACTATTCCAGAGTTTTGGAGCCAAATGTGAAAATGCTCTCCCTCCTTTGGTGGTTCTGGATATCCTAGGTATGACCAAAAGCCTTGAATTTAGTGATCTTAAAGAGCGCGATGGATTATAGGGCGATAGAAGATCCGTTAAATAGACTGGAGCTAAGCCGTTTAGGGCTTTATAAGTCAGTAGCAATATCTTATAATTAATACGGAGCTTTATAGGTAACCAATGCAGTGATGATAAAATCGGTGTTATATGATCATATTTTCTTGATCTCGTAAGAACTCTAGCGGCGGCATTTTGGACTAACTGTAGCTTGTTTATTGAGGATGCAGGACAACCAGCTAATAAAGCATTACAGTAATCCAGTCTCGAGGTCATGAATGCATGAACTAACTTTTCTGCATCAGAAACTGATAGCATATTACGTAGCTTAGCAATGTTTCTAAGGTGGAAAAAGGCTGTTTTTGTAACATATGAAATATGATTTTCAAAAGACAGGTTGCAATCGAGTATAACACCCAGGTCTTTTACTGTAGAGGATAAAGTAACAGGACATCCTATGATGTTAAAGTTGTATTGTGCGAGGTTTTGTGGGCGGTTTTTTGAACCGATAAGTATTACCTCTGTCTTGTCTGGATTTAATAAAAGAAAATTACGCATCATCCAATCTTTTATATCTTTAACACACTCTGTCAATTTGGAAAATGTAGCGTTTTCATCCGGCCGTGATGAAAAATATATTTGAGTGTCATCAGCATAACAATGGAAACTAATTCCATGTTTCCTTATAATATTTCCAAGTGGCATCATATATATTGAAAATAACAGAGGGCCTAACACAGATCCCTGCGGCACTCCATAGTTTACTGGAGTTATGATCGATTTTTCTCCATTTAAAAAGACAAAATGGTAGCGGTCAGATAGGTATGATTTGAACCAGCTTAATGCTTGTCCTTGAACACCAGTATAATTTTGTAGTCGATCTAAGAGTAATGTATGATCTATAGTATCGAACGCAGCACTAAGATCAAGTAAAACTAGTATTGAGATACAGCCTTGGTCAGAAGCTAAAAGTAAATCATTTGTGATTTTAACGAGCGCAGTTTCAGTGCTATGATGCGGTCTGAATCCAGACTGAAACTTTTCATAGATATCAAACGTGCTGCGTAACACGAGAATGAACCTCATTGGTTCTCGCTGAAGCTCAAACGTGCTGCGTAACACAAGAATGAACCTCATTGGTTCTTGCGGAAGCTCAAGAATGAACCTCATTGGTTCTTGCTGAAGCTCAAACGTGCTGCGTAACACGAGAATGAACCTCATTGGTTCTTGCTGAAGCTCAAACGTGCTGCGTAACACGAGAATGAACCTCATTGGTTCTTGCTGAAGCTCAAACGTGCTGCGTAACACGAGAATGAACCTCACTGGTTCTTGCTGAAGCTCAAACATGCTGCGTAACACGAGAATGAACCTCATTGGTTCTTGCTGAAGCTCAAATGTGCTGCGTAACACGAGAATGAACCTCATTGGTTCTTGCAGAAGCTCAAACGTGATGCGTAACACGAGAATGAACCTCATTGGTTCTTGCAGAAGCTCAAACGTGATGCGTAACACGAGAATGAACCTCATTGGTTCTTGCTGAAGCTCAAACGTGATGCGTAACACGAGAATGAAGCTCATTGGATCTTGCAGAAGCTCAAACGTAACGAGAATGATTATCATCTTGTCACAATGCAATAAACGGTCACAAAATAGGCTTAATTTGAATATTTTTATGATGTGGGGCAGGGGGGTATATGGAATTATAGTTAACTTATTTCTCGGCCATTATGTTTGCTTAAGAAACTTAATTCTTCAAATAATGTGTAGATCTGATACTTTAACTTTAATTGTAGCAGCTAAAATTAAGTAAGTTTAAATATCGCGATTCTCTTTATTATCATTTCATATTCATATAGACTTTTAAAAGTTAAATGAAGTACAGTTACACGTACATGTCATGTATGTCTTTTAGACCTGTGTGAATATGTAATTTAGATGCATGGGCATGTGTGAGCTTATGCAGACCTTCTCCCGTTATCTCTCATTATTTGACCACATTAGAACTAGTTAAAAATTATAACAGAAATCCCATTAACGCGCGCGCGTCCTTTAGGGTTTTAATGTTCATCAGGTTCAGTTCTCCGCGCGCCTCTTGATCAAACTGCTGGCTGATGACATTATGAGAGAATGATGATGATGATGAAAAGCGCGTGATCGCATCTGTGTCAGACTGTGTCAAAGGTCATCGGAAGCGTGCGCGTTTGATCTCGGTCTGCGGTGACGCGCGAGTGAACGCGATGATTTGCGGCTGATGCGGGTTTGTGCGCATGTTAATCCAGGTCAGAGTCGTTATGATAGAAGCTCTTTTGTTGCGGCTCTCTGGCCCGGATCGCTTTCATCTAATTGTGGGTCTCTCTGTAATTGAGCACACCGTCAAATTCGGTTTGTTCTCGCAAACTTTTCTTCAAGTGCTTCGACAAGAAGAGATTGTGTCTGATTTCACCCCCGTTTCGCAATCCGTCTTTATTTCCGCACGAAGGTTCGCGCAGATTTAATGTTGAACACATTCTTCCGATGCAGGTCGTTATACGAGTCCGCGGTCAACAAAGGAGGGCGTCTATAAAGAGCCTTTGACCAGTGAAATCCGAGATCCTAAAAGCTTCGCTTGAGCCACAGAGACCGAGGAAAAGCTCACTGGAGCTTCACATCTCACTGAGAAATGACTCGCCTGCCAGAGCGCGCGGAGAACCGGTGAGCAGCGCGCGCGTTAGGACGAACGCACGGTGAAGTTTGCGCGTTCTTGGCATCGCTTGGCTCACAGATGAATGAAACTCAATCCGCGTTAATCTGCTGCTCTTTCTGGGAGGTATATAGCGCGATTACCCGCGCGATGGACGCGCACTGAGCATGTCTGCCGTTCCGCGAGCTTCCGAAAGCGTTCCCACAGCGTTCAACCTGCACCATGGTGGAGAACAGCCTGGACATCATGTGTCTGAACAAATACGGCCCCAGTTCCTCCTCCTCATCATCCTCAGACGCAGAAAAGAAACTTTTCTCCAAGCTCAAGGTGAGTTTGACCAAGAAGTACCCGCAGAAGAACGCGCAGACCCTGAGCGCGCAGTACGGCACGAACCTGCTGCTGATCGGCTTGTCCGTGATGCTCGCGCTCGCGCACCACGGGCCCGCGGTGAGAGAGGAACACCTGCTGACCTTCATCACGGTGCTCATGCTCGTGCAGCTCGTGTGGATGATCTGCTATATGATCCGGAGGGAGCGCGAGCGCAGCCCGGTGCCGGAGAGAGACGCGCACGCGGGCACGAGCTGGATCCGAGGTGAACCAACCAACCGGCTCGTTTACTGAACGCTTAGCTCTGTGAGCGTGAGAATGATTTGTGTGCTGTTTGCTTGTCAGGGGGGCTGACGATGCTGGCGTTACTGTCGCTCATCATGGACGCGTTCCGCATCGGATATTTCGTCGGGTATCATTCCTGCATCTCCGCCGTGCTCGGGGTCTATCCCATCGTCCACGCGCTGCACACCATATCCCAGGTGAGAACGCGCATGTGTCACGCGCTCATGTTTCATTTTGTAACGCAAAGTTGAGATGATGAAACATTTTTCCCCGGGTTTAATCAAGTGACTTAAACGTCACACTCATTCACATACATGGGGATTGCATGAGAAAAAACTAATTAAACATTCAACTCTGGTCAAAAATATCAATAGAAATAAAAGAAAGTCGGTAATCTCTTCTCCTGTCACTTCTATTCCTGACACTCTACGCACATGCGCAGTTCTCATTGTACCTCAAATTACCATAAATGCACAATGGTCACATTGCGTTACAATTTGTCCAAAGCAGCTTCACGTGAGTAATGTTGCAAAGTTCTTCAGTTATGAAGTGATTCATCTTTAGATGGAAGCAGGTGGTGTACAATGCTGGGGAAAGTTACTTTGAAAAGTAGTGCGTTACAATATTGTGTTACTCCCTTAAAAAGTAACTAATTGCGTTACTTAGTTACTTATTTTAGAAAAGTAATGCGTTACGTTACTTTTGTGTTACTTTTTTCCACCTGGGCTTGTTTTTTTATAACAAAAAGTTATATTTTTGGGCAAAAGTAAAGACCCTTTCACACCAAAAGTGAAATAATAATCCTCAGGCTGAAGGAAATGCAGATTCACTCCTGTACAGTTGAGTACAGTAGTGTACAGTAGAGTAGTGTACAGTAGAGGTGGAGTACAGTAGAGAAGAGTAGAGTAGAGTACAGTAGTGTACAGTAGTGTATCGTAGAGTACAGTAGTGTGCAGTAGAGAAGAGTACAGCAGCGTACAGAGGAGTATGGTATAGTACAGTAGAGTACAGTAGTGTGCGGTAGAGTACAGTAGAGTACAGCCGTGCACAGTAGAGTACAGCCGTGCACAGTAGAGTACAGTAGTGCACAGTAGAGTACAGTAGTGCGCGGTAGAGTACAGTAGCGTACAGTAGAGAAGAGTACAGTAGAGTACAGTAGTGTACAGTAGAGTACAGCGGTGTACAGTAGAGTGCAGCAGTGTACGGTAGAGTACAGTAGTGTACAGTAGAGTACAGCAGTGTACAGTAGAGTACAGCCGTGCACAGTAGAGTACAGTAGTGTACGGTAGAGTACAGTAGTGTACAGTAGAGCACAGTAGTGCACAGTAGAGTACAGTAGTGCACGGTAGAGTACAGCAGTGTACAGTAGAGTACAGTAGAGAAGAGTACAGTAGTGTACGGTAGAGTGCAGTAGTGTACAGTAGTGTACGATAGAGTACAGTAGAGTGCAGTAGAGTACAGTAGAGAAGAGTACAGTAGTGTACGGTAGAGTACAGTAGAGTACAATAGTGTACAGTAGAGTACAGCAGTGTACAGCAGAGTACAGTAGTGTGTGGTAGAGTACAGTAGTGTACAGTAGTGCACAGTAGAGGGCGACGCTTAAACCTTTCTGCTGCTGTTCTGGATAACAGAAGAAGAGGATGCAGGAAGAAAGTTTAACACTTACTGTACCAATAAAAACAAAAAAATCTACAGTCATTTTTGCTTATGGTTTAGCTGAATCATTGAAGATCAGAAGGAAGTGCATTGGTCAATAAAGTGAGATGAAATGCATAAAAATTTATGTTTTATTTAACATATTTAGTTATTGGAGGTTTGCACAGTATTCTGATTCTGCATTTCACTGATATGAATCATTTTGAGGAATATTGAATCTTTTTTTTGTGCAAGTGAGATGAGTAAATGCACGCTCACATTTAGTCTAGATCTACAATAACCATCATGTTTACACACACACACACACACACACACACACACACACACACACACACACACACACACACACACACACACACACACACACCGCCTCTGCACTGGGACAGGAGAGCTGTCAGTGCTCTCAGTGACTCAGATAATTAGTTGTAATTTTTAAAAGTAATGTGTTACTTTACTAGTTACTTGAAAAGTAATCAGATTATGTAACTCAAGTTACTTGTACTGAGTTTTCCCCAACACTGCTCATTATCCGCTCGGTTCAGTTCAAGAACAGTGTGAATGTGGCACAGATGAACTACACTGATGCTGATGTGTGTTTGCTCTGATCAGGTGCATTTCCTCTGGTTCCACATCAAAGACGTCATCAAGAAATACGAGACCTTTGAAAGGTACAGACGCGCTTCATCCTGACACTCTCTTATTCAGAACGCCTGGGACTCAGTGCTGGAGAACATCAGTTGCATGAGAAGCTTCTCAGTACATGCCTTTAGAAACGGCTAGATTACAAGACATTGTGTAGAAGGATTTAACTCCACACTCGTGTGTGTGTGTGTGTGTGTGTGTGTGTGTGTGTGTGTGTGAGCAGGTTCGGAGTGATTCATGCCGTCTTCACGAACCTGTTGCTCTGGTGTAATGGAGTGATGTCAGAAGCTGAACATTTCCTCAACAACCACCGGAGACGCTTAACAGCACTGGGATACGACAATAGCTCTACAGGTGTGTGTGTATGTGTGTGAGTGAGAGTGAGAATGTGTCTCAGTCTCTCTCTCTCTCTCTCTCTCTGTCTCTCTCTCTCAGTCTCTCTCTCAGTCTCTCTCTCTCAGTCTCTCTCTCAGTCTCTCTCTCTCAGTCTCTCTCTCTCAGTCTCTCTCTCAGTCTCTCTCTCGCCGTCTCTCTCTCACTCTCAGTCTCTCTCTCAGTCTCTCTCTCTCTCTCTGTCTCTCTCTCCGTCTCTCTCTCTCTCCGTCTCTCTCTCTCTCTCTCTCTCAGTCTCTCAAATTCAAATTCAAATTCAAATGAGCTTTATTGGCATGACTTTTACAGTATTGCCAAAGCATTGGCCATTACATAAATGGACATTACATACACAAATAATCAATAAATTCAATAAATCAATCAATCAGTAAACAAATGCATGAATACATTTATATTAAAAAAAAAAAAAAAAAAAAAAAAAAAAAAAAAAACACCTTTGTACATTTGTACCAACATTCAGACAAGATGAGAATGATTCTGACTTTAGTTTTGTCCACTGGCTGACTCTCGTAGTCTGTGGCAGGCCGTCACATATTTTGCTGCTGTTGTGATTGAGCTGGAGTTCTCTCCCAGAATATGCTTTAATTTTTCTGAATTTGGTAGTGCCATAAAATTTGGTTCTAGTTGTTGGAATCTAGTGAAATAGTCTGATCTAATGCTGTGATAGTGATCACAGTGTATCAGGAAGTGTTCCTCTGTCTCCACCTCTCTCTGAGAGCACAGTGAACACAGCCTCTGCTCTCTCGGCTGCCATCTCTGCCTGTGCCGGCCTCTCTCTACAGCCAGACAGTGGTCACTCAGCCTGTACTTGGTCAGGGTCTTTCTCATTTTATGCTCTTTCACACAGCTCAGGTATTCTGCTGGTTTATAATCTCTTTTCAGGTGTAAATAGAGTTCCATCTTCTTTTGTGATTTAGTAGCATCTTTCCAATAGGTAATGTAATTTTGTTTTTGTAATTTAATAATTTGGTTGGGCCAGATAGTGCTGTGCTGGTCTGGCTGTAGTTTCAGCATGAGCTGTGAGAGTGCGCTCCGGTGCTGGTTCTGCTCCTGACACCGCAGGGCCTCAGCCTGGTATGAGCTCGGGTCACTGTTCTTCAGGTGCTGGTAGAATTTCACAGCTCTTTTCTGGATAGTGATCAGCAGGGGGTATTGTCCTAATTCAGCTCTGCACGAGTTGTTTGGTGTCGCTCTGTTTACTTTTAGGATGCTTTTACAAATTTGGGTTTGCAGAGTTTCGATTTCCTCTTTTTCCCATTTTGAGAAATCTTGGGTTTTCAGAGGTCCCCATACCTCGCTGCCATACAGAGCAATGGGTTCGATTATTGCTTTTAGGATTTTTTAGCCAGGTTTGAATTGGAATTTCATGCCGAATAGTGTTTTTAATCATGTAGAAGACTCTCATTGCTTTTGCTTTCAGTTCATTCACAGCCAGATTAAAGTTCCCTGTTGAACTCAGCTTTAGCCCCAGATATGTGTAGTCGTGGGTGTGTTGGAGGACTTGGTTTCCTGCTCTGAAGATGTATTTATTTTCCCTACACCTGGATCTATTTTGAAAAATCATTATTTTTGTTTTAGCGAAGTTAATTTTGAGAGCCCACGTTAGACTGAATGTCTCTACGACGTCGAGGAGCTGTTGTAGTCCCTCTTTGGTTTCTGACAGAATGACTAGATCATCTGCAAAGAGGAGACATCTGACCTCTGAGTCCATCAGGGTTGGGCCGGGGGCAGTGGAGTTATTCAAGGCTTTGGCTAATTCATTTATATAAATGTTAAATAGAGTGGGGCTCAATGGGCAACCTTGTCTGACTCCTTGATTTTGGGGGAAAAATTCTGTTCGACTATTCCCTATTTTTACAGCACATGTGTTGTTTTTATACATGGTGTTTATCAAATCAAATGTTTTCCCTCCAATCCCATTTTCCAGTAGTTTTAGGAAGAGTCCTTCGTGCCAGATCGAGTCGAAAGCCTTCTCAAAGTCAATAAAGCAAGCGAAGACCATAGATTTATTCTGGTATACATGTTTATCAATGATGGTGTGGAGGGTGTAGATGTGGTCAGATGTTCTGTGTTTGGGCAGAAAACCAATCTGACTTTTGTCCAGAATTTTGTGTGTTTTAAGAAAGTTCTGCAGTCTTACATTAATAATCGAACAGAATATTTTCCCCAGGTTGCCATTGACACATATCCCTCTGTAATTGTTTGGCTCATATTTGTCTCCTTGTTTAAAGATCGGTGTAATCAGGCCTTGGTTCCAGGAGTCGGGGAAATATCCTACACTCAAAACTATGTTGAATAATTTGATTATTGCGGTTTTGAATTTGTCGTTGGTGTATTTGATCATTTCATTTAATATTCCATCAATGCCGCATGCCTTGTTGGGTTTTAAAGCATGTAGTCTCTCTGTAAGCTCATCTACAGTGATTGGGAAATCTAGGGGGTTCTGGTTGTCTTTAATTTTTTCTTTCAGGATTTCTAATTTGTTTTTTAATTCATTTCGAGCAGGATTTGTTTCAGGTGTTTTGTACAGATTTTCAAAGTGTGTCCTCCATATGTCCCCGTTTTGAATGGCCAGTTCTTCCTGCTGTGGTCTATAGAGAGTGTTCCAGTTGTTCCAGAAGTTACTGGTATTTATGGACTCCTCCATCTCTTGAAATAATTGTTCTGTGTGTTTTTCCTTTTTTACTCTTAGAGTTTGTTTGTACAGTCTAAGAGCTTCATGGTATTGATGGCGGAGTTCTTCATTGTCAGGATCTCTGTGTTTTTGATTCGACAGATTTCGTACTGTTGTTCGGATATGTTTGCACTCACTGTCAAACCACGTTTCGTTGGTGTTTTTTGGTTTTCTTTTTGATGATTTCTTTTTCAAATTGCACATGGATGCTGTTTGGTGGAAAATGTTGGTAATGTCACTTAGTGCCAGATTTATGCCTAATTTATTTTGTGAATATGTGTTAGTTATAAATTTGTCTAATAATAATTGGATCGTTTGGCTTTCTATTGCATTTTGATAGTTTTCTGTGCTGTTTTTTGTCCACTTGTAGGGCTGTTGCAGCTTCAGTAAATGGGAGGGCTGTCTGTGTGATTCATTGGTATGAGTTCGTCTTAAATATAGCGTAATTTTACAGTGGTCTGACAGAGGTGTTTGAGGACTGACTGTGAATGCTCTGAGATGCACTGGGTCAATGTCTGTGATGAAATAATCGACAGTACTGTTGCCCAGGAAAGAATTAAAGGTATAACAACCAAAAGAGTCTCCCCGTATGCGACCGTTCACTATATACAGGCCCAGTGATCGACAGAGCTCAAGTAGACTCCTCCCACTTCTGTTTGTGAATAGGTCATAATTATTTCTGAGCTGGTATGAGGGCAGAGGGTGGCTGGTGTTTGTATACTTGTCTCCCTGTGTGCTGACAAAGTCTGGTTCATTTCCAGTTCTGGCGTTTAAATCGCCACACATTAACACATTCCCTTTGGTCTGGAAATGGCTAATCTCCTCTTGCAGGATGGAGAAGGTGTCTTCACTGTAATAGGGAGACTCGGCTGGGGGGAGGTATATAGCACACAAGAATATGTCCCGGTCTGTGGAGACGATGTCTTTTTGGATTTTTAACCAAATGTAAAATTTTCCGATTTGTATGGTTTTGATTGAGTCTATGAGATTTGCTCTATACCATATCAGCATCCCCCCTGACTCTCTGCCCTGAGTCACTCCTCTTAGTTTCGTTGATGGTAGAACTACTTCCCTAAATCCAGTCGGGCAGCCAGTGGACAAATCCCTAACATTCCATGTTTCCTGCAGTATTATGATGTCAGAATCATGAATTTCCTTTTTAAAGTCTGAATGTTGGCTCTTAATACCAAAAACAGAGGACCTCAGTCCTTGAATATTCCAACATGTGACTTTTAGAGAATATGAGCTCATTAAATAATTACATCTGTTATTTCAAAACAAGACAGACATCAGTATATTGAATTGACAAATCAAGAAGAATATATTAATATTATGATGTATCTAAGAATATAAATCAATTGCATAAACCAAGTAAAATAAATATGCAAAGACATCATATTCATATTAGGCTATATATGTATACACATACACACATACACACTCATACTCTCTCTCTCTCCGTCTCTCTCTCACTCTCAGTCTCTCTCTCAGTCTCTCTCTCTCTCTCCGTCTCTCTCTCACTCTCAGTCTCTCTCTGTCTCTCTCTCTCTCCGTCTCTCTCTCTCTCCGTCTCTCTCTCTCTCTCTGTCTCTCTCTCAGTCTCTCTCTCAGTCTCTCTCTCTCTCTCTCTCTCAGTCTCTCTCTCAGTCTCTCTCTCTCTCCGTCTCTCTCTCTCTCCGTCTCTCTCTCTCTCTGTCTCTCTCTCTCTCTCTCAGTCTCTCTCTCAGTCTCTCTCTCTCTCCGTCTCTCTCTCTCTCCGTCTCTCTCTCTCTCTGTCTCTCTCTCCGTCTCTCTCTCTCTCCGTCTCTCTCTCTCTCTCAGTCTCTCTCTGTCTCTCTCTCTCGCCGTCTCTCTCTCACTCTCAGTCTCTCTCTCAGTCTCTCTCTCTCTCTCTCTGTCTCTCTCTCCGTCTCTCTCTCTCTCCGTCTCTCTCTCTCTCTCAGTCTCTCTCTCTCTCCGTCTCTCTCTCTCTCCGTCTCTCTCTCACTCTCAGTCTCTCTCAGTCTCTCTCTCACTCTCTCTCTCAGTCTCTCTCTCTCTCCGTCTCTCTCTCTCTCCGTCTCTCTCTCTCTCTCTCTGTCTCTCTCTCAGTCTCTCTCTCTCTGTCTCTCTCTCTCTGTCTCTCTCTCTCTCTCTCAGTCTCTCTCTCTCTCCGTCTCTCTCTCACTCTCAGTCTCTCTCTCAGTCTCTCTCTCTCTCTCCGTCTCTCTCTCTCTCTCAGTCTCTCTCTTTCAGTCTCTCTCTCTCTCCGTCTCTCTCTCTCTCTCTGTCTCTCTCTCTCTCTCTCTCAGTCTCTCTCTCTCTCTCAGTCTCTCTCTCAGTCTCTCTTTCTCTCTCTGTCTCTCTCTCTCTGTCTGTCTCTCTGTCTCTCTCTGTCTCTCTCTCCGTCTCTCTCCCTCTCACTCTCTCTGGATTAGATTAGATGGATTAGACCTTTAGATGGCGTCAGAGAGTCATGTTCATGTTTCTGTGTGTCACAGAGTCTGTTTGTAAATCTAAGTTAAAATCCTCCCTCTTTTCACAGGTTTACAACTGTCCTTGATTTTAATGTTGATGTAAACTCCCTGCACTGCAAAAAAAATGCTTTTCTTTCTTTGTATTTTTGTCTTGTTTCCAGTCCAAATATCAAACATTTCTTAAATCAAGATGCATTTACTAGATGAATAAAATAATATAAAATATTATGTCCTGTTTTCCAGGGGAAATAATCACAACTATGGGCCCTATCTCGCACCCAGTGCAATTGACTTTGTACAGCAACGCATGTATCATTCCTATTTTGCAGAAAACCATACATTATTACAAGGAAAAATATTCCACACGAGGGAAATCATTGTTGTGTCCATGAAGATAGCATAAAAATAGGCATAAATCTAGCTTACACATTTACCCAAATTATTATACGCCTGTTTAACCGAAGCTAATTTGGGTGTGTTTCTCCATTCCCAATGTCACTTCTCTGTGTTTTACGGACCTGATGAGAACGTCGGTCTCCTCGGCTGTGAACCGCTCCTGGCGCGCGCCTGGCAAATCCGCCGTTATAATAGCAACCCGCCATGGAACAAGCGCGCCTGCTCTTAAAGGGAATGTGAGATGTCGCTCTGATTGGTTTATTTCACGTTATGGCCTAACCACACCTATGAGTAATGAAGCTACTTCAGACCAACCCATTTTAGATTTGCGTCGGAGAGTCATTTATCCCGCCGGTATAATAGCAACAGCGCCCGAGACCCGCCCACAAAGTTACTTGCGTTTCGCGTTTGATACTTGCCTTTCAGATCGTTAAAATAGGGCCCTAAGTGAGTTTTTGCTTAAAACAAGCAAAATAATCTGCCAGTAATAGGTTACAAGATTATTTTTCTTACCCCATTGGCAGATTATTTTGCTTGTTTTAAGCAAAAACTCACTTAATTTTGATTAATTTCCCCAGAAAACAAGACTTAATATCTTATGTCATTTAGTACTTTAGTAAATCTTAAGTATCTTTATCTTGATTTAAGAAATGTTTGATATTTGGACTGGAAACAAGACAAAAATACTGAGTAAGAAAAGCATTTTTTTGCAGTGTGTATCATTTGTTTTGCGGTCTTTCTTGTTTTTTACATATTTATACTTTTGTACAGCACAATTGATCAGTGTTGCTTTTACTGTGCTATCAGGGGCCGGGAAGAGGCTTTAGGTTGGGGGTGCTGGGGGTTTGGGTTAGACTATAAAAGACTATAAAACTCGTCAAAACTTCACAACAAGCGTATCAGTGAGAACATTCGTTTAAACAGCACACACACACAAACACACCTGAACTTGACTGCACATCACATTTTTGACATTATTGATACTGCTTTTAATCGTAATGCAGGTCTACAGGACATAAATTAAGCCTTGAGATAAAAGGGTTATTGGGCCGTTTACACTGTAATTTACATCAAAAGAGCGTTCACAGCGACAGGAAATAGAAATGAACACAAAAAACCTGCCTAGTGTCTACCTTACACACCACTCGCGCGCAGGAGTCGAGCGGCTGCGGACCAATCATTTCTACACACACACTTTCACAATATGATGTAACACTCTGCACGTATGTTTCAAAAATCATAATTTAACATATAAATAACACTTTTTAAATAGCCCACTTAAAGTTTATTACAAATAAATTTCTAAATGCTAAAAGAGAATAAATGTAAATGAACAAAAATTTGCGTTGCATTTACAATCCTGTGAAAACAGCATCTCACTTCCAGTGCGCTATATGGTTGATTGATTATCTTCCGAAGGTTTTGCAGAGTGTGAGCTGACGTGTGTGTGTGTGTGTGTGTGTGTGTCCGCAGTGGACGTGGAGCCTCACTGTAACTGCACCACCAGCGTCTGCTCCATGTTCTCCACCAGCCTCTACTATCTCTACCCCTTCAACATCGAGTACCACATCTTCGTGTCGGCCATGTTGTTCGTGATGTGGAAGAACATCGGGCGAACGCTAGACCGGCACAGCAACCGCAAGCGTCCCAGCACGCGCAGTCCGGGTCTTCTGATCGGGGCGCTCGCGGGCCTGCTAGCGCTGGCTAGCTCCGTCACGGTTCTGGTGGTGTACCTCATCCACGTGGAGAAGTCGGAGGAGACGCGTGAGGCCGCCATCTCCATGTTCTACTGCTACGGCGTGGTGATGCTAGCCTGCATGTGTGGCGCTAGCGGCACGGGGCTGCTGGTGTACCGGCTGCAGGACTGTCCCATGGACACGGGATCGAACCCGTCGCGCACGCTGGACACGGAGCTGTTGCTGGGCTCGTCGCTGGGCTCGTGGTTAATGTCCTGGTGTAGCGTGGTGGCGGCCGCGGCCGCGGCGGGGCGTGGCAGCTTCCACTGGACCTGCCTAGCGTACTCGCTTCTGCTGGTTCTGGAGAAGTGCATGCAGAACTTGTTCATCGTGGAGTCGCTGTACCGGCGAAGCCGAGAGGACGAGCCGGCTCCACCCGAGATCTTCTCCGTCACGCCGCCGTACGACGGCATCGTGAACCGCGGGCTACGAGACGCAGGATAAACGCTGCGCTGCTCTGGAGGCTAGCGAGGCTAGCGAGAACAGGCAGGGGTTCGGGAGGAAGAACGGGGACGCTACGGTTCCTGTGGGAAACCGGCTCAACGTGACGACCGGGAGGAAGAGGCAGATCCTGAAGAACATCACCATCTTCCTCTTCATGTGCAACGTCCTCGGTAAGCTTTTACACCGCAGAAAGAATCATGCTGTAGTATAGCATGAAAAGTCAAAATGATGACATACTAAATCTGAATTATGAGATAAAAAGTCAAAATGATGACATACTAAATCTGAATTATGAGATAGTCAAAATGGTGACATTAAGTCATAATTATGAGATTAAAAAGTCAAAATATTATTTATTTTTTAATTATTCAACTTTAATCTCAGGATTTTTGATTTAGTATATCAGTTTCGAATCATAATTTTTATAATATATCATACTTAATTTTTTTTTAATCTCAGTTATGATTTAGTATAATTATGACCTTTTATCTCAATTATGACTTAATTTGTCATAATTTTGACTTATCTCATA
Organism: Leuciscus idus; assembly: GCA_021554675.1. Classification (NCBI taxonomy): domain Eukaryota; kingdom Metazoa; phylum Chordata; class Actinopteri; order Cypriniformes; family Leuciscidae; genus Leuciscus; species Leuciscus idus. Next base: position 39,711,133 of record CM038633.1, on the reverse strand, counting down.
ATTATGATTGTCATAATTTTGACTTTTTTCATAATTATGATTTAGCATTTAATAATTTTGTCTTTTTATCTCATAATTATAACTTAGTATGTCATAATTTTGACTTTATTTCATAAATATGATTAATTTTGACTATCATAATTATAACTTAGTATGTAATAATTTTGACTTATCTCATAATTATGATTGTCATAATTTTGACTTTTTATCTGATAATTATAACTTAGTATGTCATAATTTTGACTTTATCTCATAATTATAACTTAGTATAATTATAACTTAGTGGGCCCTATTTTAATGATTTGAAACGCAAGTATCAAGTGCGAAACGCAAGTAACTTTGTGGGCGGGTCTCGGCTGTTGCTATTATACCGGCGGGATAAATGACTCTCCGACGCAAATCTAAAATGTGTTGGTCTGAAGTAGCTTCATTACTCATAGGTGTGGTTTGGGCGTAAGGTGAAATAAACCAATCAGAGCGTCATCTCACATTCCCTTTAAGAGCAGGCGCGCTTTTTCCATGGCGGATTGCTATTATAATGGCGGATTTGCCAGACGCACGCCAGGAGCGGTTCACAGCCGAGGAGACCGACGTTCTCGTCAGGGCCTTAAAACACAGAGAAGTGACATTGGGGATGGAGAAACACACACAAATTAGCTTCGGTTAAACAGGCGTATGATAATTTGGGTAAATGTGTAAGCTAGATGTATGCTTTTATAATAAACTGTCTATCTATCTATCTATCTATCTATTGTAATAATGTATGATTTGCAAAAATGAAAACTGCTGCTTCTGTGTAGATGAGAGAATCAAAGTTTATGTGCGTTGTGCACACGCTACATTGGTTATGGCCAAGCATGCGCCCTTAAAATAGCATATGAATAACATGCGCAACGCGCCACTGACTTTAAACTAGTTTTTTTCGGTCAGTGGCGGAATTGTTTTCTGAAACTGCAAAATAGCACCAGGGAACGTTTGCGCCGGAACACGCCTCCTCTTTTCGCTGAACCGCCCCCGGGAGCGCAAGTTCATTCCCTAATTTACCGACGTGCGTCTGTGGAGGGAAAAGTCCACTGTGCGCGGGTGCAAGATAGGGCCCAGTATGTCATAATTTTGACTTTATCTCATAATTATAACTTAGTATGTCATAAATTTGACTTATCTCATAATTATGATTTTCATAATTTTGACTTTGTATCTCATAATTATAACTTAGTATGTCATAATTTTGACTTTATCTCATAATTATAACTTAGTATGTCATAAATTTGACTTATCTCATAATTATAACTTAGTATGTCATAAATTTGACTTATCTCATAATTATAACTTAGTATGTCATAATTTTGACTCAATATCTGGTAATTTTGTTTCTCCAGTAAATGTATCTTTATGTAAGAATGTTTAGATGTTTGAGCTGGAAACGAGACAGAAACTCTGAGGAAGAAGAGCGTGATATTTTCAGTGCAGAACATTCTGCTTCAGAAAGAAACTCATGTTTGAGGAAGCGAGTAAATGACGAGATCCAGGTTTGATCTGTGGTTTTGTCTCTGGTTCAGCTGTGGATTCTCCCGGCCTTCGGCTGCCGGCCTCAGTACGAGAGTGTTCCGGAGACCGAGACGTTCGGGTTCAGCGTGTGGACCACGGTTCTGAACGTGGCCATTCCCATGAGCCTCTTCTACCGCATGCACTCCGTGGCCTCGCTCTTCGAGGTCTTCAGGAAGGTCTGAGGACCAGTCATGTGACCAGTCAGAGCGGGAACCATCCGATCATGTGACTCCTCAGAGCGGGAACCATTCGGACTTTATCTGGTGCTCAAACACTGTACAGACACACACACACCATCAGTCTGCGTTCATAATGAGGCATCGTGTGTGTCGATCTGATCAAGTTCTCATGGATTTGATTGGCTCTCTCAATAACTAGACGTTCTCAGGCCTGAAGATTCTCACACACTCCTCAATGTTTACAAACCCACGTCTCGAGTCCAACACTGTTCTCTTATATCCAGTTCTCCGGTGGGATTTAATCCTGAATGTTTTAGTACACTGTCCAGTTGGAAAATCCTTGAATCTATCAGGCCATTGACCTCGAATCTAGTGCATATTGTACTTTATCTTTCAATCTGTTTTGTAGTTTGTCAGTTTTCACGTTCTGTATTTGCTTTGGGTCTGTTATAGATGAAAACATTCAGTGAAACACATGATCAGTGACACAGGAATCACATCACAGACTGAGTTTAACTCGTCATACTTCATCATTTCTTCAGATGATGTCATTGTGTAGCTCATGTGTCGTGCGGGAAAACGTGTGTATATCGTGGGAACGGACTGTTAATTCATATGTCGTGTGTGAGACTCTATTCGACATGTATTATCTGTCACATATAGCCCATGTTTTGAAACATGTTATGAATGTATATCGTCTGTTTTACTATTGGTTCTTGCACTGTGTTTGTGAAGATATGTGTGTTTGTGTGTGTTTGTGAAGATGTGTGTGACAGTGAGAGACCGACACCTTGAAACGCTCCTGTATGAGAGAGAAATTAGGTTTTATGTGTCTTTGTGGATTTAATGTCACTCACACTCACACTCTCTTAACACACACACACACACACACTCACACTCACACACACACACACACACTCACACACACACACACACACTCACACACCACACACACACACACACACACACACACACACACACACACACACACACACTGTTCTGAAAGTTTCTCTTGAATGTGATTATGGAAAGTTCTCAGTTGGAAGAAGTTCTTCAGTCTGAGCAGAAACGATGTTTCACTGTTGATGATCAGCAGATACTAAACGATTTTATCATCAACCTTTTTATCTTCTTTTTAAACACGCCTCCAAACAGACACTGAAACACCTCCTAACACACACTGAAACACCTCAGAACACACACTGAAACACCTCAGAACACACACTGAAACACCTCAGAACACACACTGAAACACCTCCTAACACACACTGAAACGCCTCCTAACACACACTGAAACACCTCAGAACACACACTGAAACACCTCAGAACACACACTGAAACACTTCCAAACACACACTAAAACACCTTCAAACACACACTGAAACGCCTCCAAACACACACTGAAACGCCTCCAAAAACAAACTGAAACGCCTCCTAACACACACTGAAACATCTCCTAACACACACTGAAACGCCTCCTAACACACACTGAAACGCCTCCTAACACACACTGAAACGCCTCCTAACACACACTGAAACACCTCCTAACACACACTGAAACGCCTCCTAACACACACACACTGAAACGCCCCCTAACACACACTGAAACGCCTCCTAACACACACTGAAACGCCTCCTAACACAGACTGAAACATCTCCTAACACACACTGAAACGCCTCCTAACACACACTGAAACGCCTCCTAACACACACTGAAACGCCTCCTAACACACACTGAAACACCTCATAACACACACTGAAACGCCTCCAAACACACACTAAAACGCCTCCTAACACACACTGAAACACCTCCTAACACACACTGAAACACCTCCTAACACACACTGAAACGCCTCCTAACACACACTGAAACGCCTCCGAACGCACACTGAAACGTCTCCTAACACACACTGAAACGCCTCCTAACACACACTGAAACACCTCCTAACACACACTGAAACGCCTCCTAACACACACTGAAACGCCTCCTAACACACACTGAAACGCCTCCTAACACACATTGAAACGCCTCCTAACACACACACTGAAACGCCTCCTAACACACACACTGAAACGCCTCCTAACACACATTGAAACACCTCCTAACACACACTGAAACGTCTCCTAACACACACTGAAACGCCTCCTAACACACACTGAAACACCTCCTAACACACACTGAAACGCCTCCTAACACACATTGAAACACCTCCTAAAACACACTGAAACACCTCCTAACACACACACTGAAACGCCTCCTAACACACACTGAAACACCTCCTAACACACACTGAAACGCCTCCTAACACACATTGAAACACCTCCTAACACACACACTGAAACGCCTCCTAACACACACTGAAACACCTCCAAACACACACTGAAACGCCTCCTAACACACACTGAAACGCCTCCTAACACACACTGAAACGCCTCCTAACACACTGAAACGCCTCCTAACACACATTGAAACACCTCCTAACACACACACTGAAACGCCTCCTAACACACACTGAAACACCTCCTAACACACACTGAAACGCCTCCTAACACACACACTGAAACGCCTCCTAACACACACTGAAACGCCTCCTAACACACACTGAAACATCTCCTAACACACACTGAAACATCTCCTAACACACACTGAAACGCCTCCTAACACACACTGAAACATCTCCTAACACACACTGAAACACCTCCTAACACACACTGAAACGCCTCCTAACACACACTGAAACGCCTCCTAACACACACTGAAACACCTCCTAACACACACTGAAACGCCTCCTAACACACACACTGAAACGCCTCCTAACACACACTGAAACGCCTCCTAACACACACTGAAACGCCTCCTAACACACACTGAAACGCCTCCTAACACACACTGAAACGCCTCCTAACACACACTGAAACGCCTCCTAACACACACTGAAACGCCTCCTAACACACACTGAAACGCCTCCTAACACACACACTGAAACGCCTCCTAACACACACTGAAACATCTCCTAACACACACTGAAACATCTCCTAACACACACTGAAACGCCTCCTAACACACACTGAAACATCTCCTAACACACACTGAAACGCCTCCTAACACACACTGAAACGCCTCCTAACACACACTGAAACATCTCCTAACACACACTGAAACATCTCCTAACACACACTGAAACGCCTCCTAACACACACTGAAACATCTCCTAACACACACTGAAACATCTCCTAACACACACTGAAACACCTCCTAACACACACTGAAATGGTGTTGTTTACACCATATTTTGTGATATCAGTCATGAACTTTTAGCACTATTGAAAGATTTTCAAAAAACTGATTAATCTGATGTAATTTATATCGTTCTTTGACTAAATTCTTTCTGAATGGTTGAAACTATCAGGCCTGGCTACAAGCCTCATAGTGACACAATAATTATCATTATGTGCATCAGTTTTTAAAATTTAGCGTATTTTTCCGAATTTCAGTCTCTAGGACTCCTGCATGGCAGCTGTTCTCTAGGACTGAGAGATTATTTTTCCAGATCATTTCTTTTGAAATATTCTAATTTCATTGCACTCTTTTGTCCAGCTTTACATTTCGCACACAAAGGATTCCAGTGGGAGATTTTTCTCTGTTATCTTTTAGCTCATCAAATCACACGTTTCTTTCAAAAGTCAGTGTAGGATTGAAAATAATCCAAGATATTTTAAATGAACAAAGACATTTGCTTTACTGTCTCCACCCCCTCTCTCTACCACAAGGACCGATAGGTATCGATAGGTATGATGCATCTTAATTTGGAGCAGTTATCTTGCTTTTATAAACCGTGTGTAAAAAACGTAGGTGTTGTATTTGATCGCTCCCTCAAATTTGACCAGCAGATAAACTCGTAAAATCCAGCTTCTACCATCTAAGAGTTTTGGCAAAAGTTAAGCCTTGGCTCTCCCTTAAAGATTTTGAAAAGGTAATTCATGCATTTGTCTCTACCCAACATGATTATTGCAATTCCCTCTATGTAGGAATAAACCAACGATCTAGTTCTCGACTTCAAATGGTGCAAAACTCTGCGGCTAGACTTTTGTTGGGTGTATGCAAGCGTGAACATATTACCCCAATTTTAATGTCTCTTCATTGGCTTCCTGTTCGTTCGATGAAATCCTTAAACGGATTGGCACCTACTTATTTGTCAAGCCTTTTGTCCATACACAAGCCAGTGAGATCCCTCAGATCTTCAGATCATAGGCTGCAGACTGGTCCTGGGGCAAGACTGAACATGAGAGGGGATCGGGCTTTCTCTGTTATTGCCCCCAAACTGTGGAATAGTGTATTAGAACTGCTCAAACACTCTCTGATTTTAAATCTAAGCTAAAAACTCATCTGTTTTCTTTGGCTTTTAATGTATTATAGTGATTAATATAATCTTTTTTATTGTTTGTTCTTTGTGTGAATGGTGTTATAATTTGTAGTAGTGTAAAGCACTTTGGTCAACTCTGTTGTTTTAAACTGTGCTATAGAAATAAACTTGACATTGACATTGACCATCTGGAGTTCCTAAAGGCACAGAGGGGCTAATAGTGATCTAGGCCTGTAGGCCGACATGTGTGTACTTTGGGGGTCGATGAATTGTCACACCTTTAGTACGGTGGGGGACGTGTAATTATCTGATTGGTCAGTTTGAACGTCTCACATTTGGGTTTTAGTCACATATTCAGGAAAGGATAAAAGAAGATTGAACCATCTTGCTAATAACGTTTCTTTAGTCATTCGGCAGTCTTGCAGCTTGAGCCACTGCAGGAATCCACCCTTACAACAGCGCGACCATTTTCTTGTTTCCAGTGTTGCAATGTTGTTGCAGTAAAGCAAATGATTAGATGTAACTGGACATTATTTACCTCAGAATTTAGGTTTTTAGTTTACAGCCCTCTGTTGAGTACCAGAATAAAATTTGTGTGATGTTATTCCAATTTAGGTTTCATCTCTTGTTGCGTAGGCAAACAAGGAGATATTTATAGTTAAAGCAAAGATATCATTTCTCCTCTACGCTGCCGCTATCTTGTCCCTGGTATGTAGTTTTTTCTAATTCTCAAGCCCCACCGGATTATACGTCTCCGGTCTATCCTGGGTATACCGACCCAGTCTACAAATGTGTTTATGTGGGATGCGACTGTGTGTGTGTGTGTGTGTGTGTGTGATGGGTAGGTTTAGGGGTCGGGTTAGTGTGTGTGTGTGTGTGTGTGTGTGTGTGTGTGATGGGTAGGTTTAGGGGTCGGGTTAGTGTGTGTGTGTGTGTGTGTGGGATGGGTAGGTTTAGGGGTCGGGTTAGTGTGTGTGTGTGTGTGTGTGTGTGTGATGGGTAGGTTTAGGGGTCGGGTTAGTGTGTGTGTGTGTGTGTGTGTGTGTGTGATGGGTAGGTTTAGGGGTCGGGTTAGTGTAAGGGGATAAAATATACAGTTTGTACAGTATAAAAACCATTACGTCCATGGAATGTCCCCATTTAGATTGCTAAGTAAACGTGTGTGTGTGTGTGTGTGTGTGTGAGAGAGAGAGAGTAACTTTGATTATTAGTCACTCAAACCTTTATCTAGTGATAAATGATTGATGAGTGATAAATGATTACTTGATTCAAATGATTGACAAAAGCATTGATTTGATTTTCCCTGCAAGTTAATCTTTTAAATAATTCCTTCTTCAGAACTTTACCTTAGAATTTCTCTCAAGAGCTTTTTTCTTAAGAATATTTTCATCACAGCATTGATAATAAAGCAGATAAAATAGTATATATATGTAGAGTTGAAGTGTGTGAGAACTTACCTGAGATGAATTGAGATGCATGCAGGGCCCACCGGTCCCGATCCTGTCTGTGTGTTGTTGTTGTGTATTTGCTTTGCAATTTGTTTCTGGAAGCATCAAACAATTAAAAGGCAGGATAGTTACCTCTAAAGTTTTATCATTGAGTGATCGTAAACGTGAGCGTAAACCATCACAGACAACTGTCCCCCATCCTGGCTTTCTTGGAGACATGTAAAGGAAAGGGGAACCCCAAAAGAACCACTCTGAAGATCAAAGCCTTACAGGCAATAGTATATGAACAAACGTTTTAAAAAAATTTTTTTAACAATGTTGTAAAAAACCTCTGATCTTATTCTATTATTTAATATTTTATTTTTTAATTAGTTAATAGAGATGTGTAAATGGCTCAATGCTATTTTATTTATTTTCAGATGGTCTACACTGAATTTTCACTACCTGATTAAATCTTTACATTTTTGATGGTTTACATTTTTAGCTATTTAATTGATAACAAATATGTTACAAATTGATTTAAGCAATTTAAAGTTTTAGTCATAAAAAATAAGTTGGTTAAAAATAAATAAATACATATAAATATGAATATAAAAATACCTTACATGTTCAGAGCGCTGAAGAAGTAGTTCATGCAATGATAAAAAAAAAACTATCCAAAAAGCAAATAGTTTTAAGTTGTCATAAACAAACCAGTCCCAGATCCTGTCAGGGATAAACTACAGTGTGAAATGAGTGTTTCAGACCCTCACAGTGTCACGAGTCACCACACCAGCTCTGACACCTCACCGCACTACACTTCCCAGCATCCCTCATGTTTCCCACCTGCACACCATCAGCCATCACCTAATTACATCAGCACCTGCACCTCATCATCAGCGCTCCCTATAAAGAGACACTTCTCCTGCGCTCCCTTGTCTGGTCTCGTCTATATGACCACCTTAAGATCGATTACCTGTACCTTACCTGTTCTGTGGAGCCAGCCGCCAGCCGCCAGCCGCCAGCCGCCAGCCGCCAGCCGCCAGCCGCCAGCCGCCAGCCGCCAGCCGCCAGCCGCCAGCCGCCAGCCGCCAGCCGCCAGCCGCCAGCCTCTGCAAATAGAGACATTCGTTCACAGCAAGCTAAGTCAACCTTCATCTGTTCTTCATCCATCACACCACCAGTCTG
>CM038633.1:39627357-39701927 GCA_021554675.1 Leuciscus idus | reverse complement strand
TTGAATAATGATGATGAAATGGTTTAGTATTTATGCCCTTATTGGATGTATTGCTCTCTGTGCTGTAGTTTCTTTTTCATTTTTATTTATGAGTGACATTCGCATTGCTTCTTTAAATGTGAATGGGGCTAGAGATTGCAGAAAGAGAGCTCAGATATATGAAGTAGCGAAACAGAATAAAATTGATGTCCTGTTTTTACAGGAGACACATAGTGACGTGAAAATTGCTGTTGAATGGGCTAAGGAATGGGGAGGTCTTCTTTTTCTGAGTCACAATACTTCACTCAGTGGAGGAGTTGCAGTTCTGTTTAATAAAAATTTTGCTCCCTCATCTTGTTCAGTAGAGGAGATTGTAAAAGGTAGATTTTTAAAGATAAAAGCTCAATTTGAAGATCGTGTTTTTGTTTTTATTTGTGTATATGCACCAACTGCACAGATAGAAAGAATGTTGTTTTTAGATCAATTGAATACAGTAATAGAAAAATGTGACAATGAAGAATTTTTGGTTGTGGGAGGAGATTTTAATTGTGTCGAAAGAAATATAGATAGGAATCATGTAGAACCACATATGGCTTCACGCCGAAAACTGATACAAATGATAGAAGGGAATGAGCTTGGTGATGTATGGAGAAATTTTAATCATGATGTTAAACAATACACATGGACGCATGTTCGTGAAAATGTGTTGTCAATGGCACGATTAGATAGATTTTATGTTTTCAAACATCATCTTAGTTTTTTTGTAAATGGCTCAATTCTTCCAGTAGGTTTCTCTGATCATAGTTTGGTTGTGTGTAGAATGATTGTTAGTTCTGTTAAATTAAGTAGTTCTTATTGGCACTTTAATGTGACATTGTTGTCAGATTTACAGTTTAAAGATGTTTTTAGGTTTTATTGGGAGTCTTTTAGAGAACAAAAAGATCAATTTTCCTCTTTACAGGAATGGTGGGACATTGGGAAAGTAAATATTAGGCAACTATGTCAACAATATACTCTAAATGTCACAAGAGTTTTAACTCAGTCTATAAAGAAGTTAGAAGAGGAAATTATAGATATTCAAGTTTTAATTCAAGAAACAGGAAATCAAGACCATTTAGATTCTCTTTTCATGAAAAGATCAGCCTTGTCTGAATTCTATAAAAGAAAGGCACAAGGGGCATTGGTCAGATCACGTTTCCAGGATGTAGAGCAGATGGATGTTCCATCAAAGTTTTTTTTCGGATTAGAAAAAAAGAATGGTCAAAGACGGTATATTCAGAATTTAAGGTCTGAAGCTGGGGTTCTGTTATCAGACCCAGTCGAAATGAGGAAAAGAGCAGTAACATTTTATGAAAATCTTTATAGTTCTGATCATAGGATAGATCAAGATGTTGATGGTTTCTTCTTTGAAGATCTGCCAAAATTATCAGAAAGTGCCAATGCAAAACTTAGTGAAGATATAACTTTAATTGAACTGTATGAAGCTCTCCAGAGTACGCAAAACGGGAAAGTTCCAGGGTTAGATGGGATTCCTTTTGAATTCTATAAAGCATACTGGGGCATTATAGGAGAAGATTTGCTTGCAGTTCTTAGTGATAGTTTGGTCGGTGGTTTTTTACCACTTAGTAGTCGGAGAGCAGTTCTTACACTCCTCCCAAAGAAAGGAGATTTGAGTGATATTAAAAATTGGAGACCAGTGTCTTTACTGTGCTCAGACTACAAAATTCTGTCTAAGGTATTGGCGATTAGATTAGGGAAAGTTTTAGATGATATAATTAGTCCTGACCAATCCTATTGTGTGCCTGGAAGATCTATATTTGATAACATTTTTTTTAATCCGAGATTTGATGGATTTTTCAAAGATTTGTGGTGTTAATTTTGGCTTGATTTCCATTGATCAAGAAAAGGCATTTGACCGTGTAGAGCATGATTATTTATGGAAGACTCTAGATGCCTTTGGTTTTAATTCGGTTTTTAAAGGTTATATTAAAGTATTATATAATGACATTGAGAGTATGTTGAAATTTAATGGTGGCTTGTGTTTTCCTTTTAAAGTTCAGCGTGGAGTGAGGCAAGGTTGTTCATTATCAGGCATGCTCTATACATTGGCAATAGAACCACTTTTGCAAAGATTGAGAAGGGTAATGAAAGGCCTCACATTGATGAACTGTGGAAGTACTTTTGTTTTATCAGCTTATGCTGATGATGTTGTTGTAATTGTAAAAGAGCAAAATGATGTGAACCTTTTAATGAAAACTTTGGATGATTTTGAAATGGTATCAGCTGCAAAAGTGAATTGGTCAAAAAGTGAAGCTGTTTTGGTGGGAGAGTGGATAACAGTGCCCCCAAAACTCCCTGGTGGTTTGACATGGAAAAAAGATGAGCTAAAGTATTTGGGAGTTTATTTGGGTGATGAGTCTTTTCAATTAAAAAATTGGGAAGGGATGATTGAGAAAATAAAGGGCCGCTTGGATAAATGGAAGTGGATTAAGAAAATATTGTCCTATAGGGGTCGAACCCTTATTATTAATAACCTTGTTGCTTCATCTCTTTGGCATCGACTGACTTGTGTTGACCCACCACTACTTTTTCTTGCTAAGATACAATCGATGTTGATAGACTTCTTCTGGGATAAGATGCACTGGGTGATCCATAACATCTTGTATTTACCAAAGGAAGAAGGTGGACAAGGACTTGTGCATCTACAAAGTAGGACAGCAACATTTCGTGCACAATTTATACAACGTTTCCTGACAGGCCCGGAGTCTGTAAGTTGGAGACCAGTGGCAAGTGCTATTTTAAAAACTGCTGCAGGTCTAACTCTGGACAAATCCTTATTTTTATTGGATCCAAAAACTTTAAATGTGGAGAAATTTCCAGTTTTTTATCGGAATCTTTTTAAAGTATGGAGTCTTTTCAAACTCCAAAGGATAAGCAATCCCACATCGTTGTATTGGCTGTTGGAAGAGCCATTGCTTTATGGTGCAAGACTGGACATTACTAATGCATCAGTGTCACTGACACAGAAGCCTTTGTAAAGGCTAAAGTGGTGACTCTTCGTCAATTAATGAGTCTGGCAGGACCAGATTTTATTGAAGTGGATGCGGTGGCGACACAATTGGGGTTTAGATCCACTCGAGTGGTTGAAAAACTACTACGAAAGTTACAGACTATCCTTACAGTGGAAGAGACCGATTTACTCAAGAAACATTGTGAGGGAGAAATTACTCCCAATGATAAAGATTTTTTTCCAAGATTGATGGTTTCACCTAATTTAGAGGAGGAAGGTGGAATTTTTCTGGAATCAGAAAAAGTTGTAGTCATGGACTTTGAAGAAATGAATGGTAAGAGATTGTACAAGTCATGTGTGAAATGTTTTAATAAAAAAATATTAAATGGAAAAACTGATACACCTTGGCGAATTGTGTTAGGATGAAGTTTTTAAACCAAATTGGAGAACTTTTTACAAGCCACCATTGAATAAGAAAATTGGAGATTTGCAGTGGAGAATTTTACATTGTATTATTGCTGTAAATGCCTTTATATCTGTGTTGAATCCTGATGTAGGCCATGAATGCCCATTTTGCTCACAAAGGGAGACTGTTTCTCATGTTTTTATGAGTTGTCATAGACTTAAACAAATTTTGTAAAACCTCAAATAAAGGTTTAAGTCTTTTGATGAAGAATTTTCAATGCAAGCTTTTATCTTTGGTGTTAAATATACAAAGAGAAGAAAGAGAGAGTGTCAGTTGTTAAATTTTGTTTTGGGCAAAAGTAAAATGGCGATATACATGAGTCGGAAAGATAAAATTGAACAAAATCAGGAATTTAATCTGGTGTCTATGTTTGGTGCCATGGTGAAGTCAAGAATTTTGATTGATTTTAGGTTTTATAAAGCTACTTCATGTCTTGCCATGTTTGAGGATGTTTGGTGTTATGGAGGGGCTTTGTGCTCTGTTGTGGATGACAATCTGTATTTTACTCAATTTATGTAATTTATTTTAAATAGTTTGTTTTTAATGTTTTAAAACACTTAATTTGTAATAAAGGTGTTTTCAAATTCTCTCTCTCTCTCTCTCTCTCTCGCTCTCTCTCTCTCTCTCTCTCTCTCTCTCTCTCTCTCTCTCTCTCTCTCTACCTCTACCTCTCTACCTACCTCTCTACCTCCTTCTCTCTCTCTCTCTCTACCTCTCTACCTCCTTCTCTCTCTCTCTCTCTACCTCTCTACCTCTCTCTCTCTCTCTCTACCTCTCTACCTCCTTCTCTCTACCTCTCTACCTCCTTCTCTCTACCTCTCTACCTCCTTCTCTCTACCTCTCTACCTCCTTCTCTCTACCTCTCTACCTCCTTCTCTCTCTCTCTCTCTCTCTCTACCTCTCTACCTCCTTCTCTCTCTCTCTCTCTACCTCTCTACCTCCTTCTCTCTCTCTCTCTCTCTCTCTCTCTCTCTACCTCCTTCTCTCTCTCTCTCTCTCTCTCTCTCTACCTCCTTCTCTACCTCCTTCTCTCTCTCTCTCTACCTCCTTCTCTCTCTCTCTCTACCTCCTTCTCTCTCTCTCTCTCTCTACCTCCTTCTCTCTCTCTCTCTACCTCCTTCTCTCTCTCTCTCTCTACCTCCTTCTCTCTCTCTCTCTCTACCTCCTTCTCTCTCTCTCTCTACCTCCTTCTCTCTACCTCCTTCTCTCTCTCTCTCTCTCTCTCTCTCTCTGTGCATGCTGGGAAGTGGAAGTGTGTGGGAGGGTGATCACGGTGAGAGGGAAATTTGAAGACGGTTTCTTAACTATTGTTTTGGGAGCCTATTGGGAGGATTTCTATGTAATTTCGCAAAACTAGTTTGGTTTTAGTCTGTTACCTTCTCGGATTTTTTTCTACGTGTAATAGTCGAGTATTGATCGTGTCGGGGACAGAGATGGCGTCGCACGGGAGTGTGCAGGCGTCGTCTCTGTCACTCCGTCTCGGTATCAGGTGTGTCACGAACGCCGGCGAGTCTGTGGAAGACGTGTTGTTGGATGTAGCTGAACGCGTCGGTCACGACAACATTGTTTCTGCGTCCCGAATGAACAAAGCGGTGGTGGTTTTTCTCAAGGATGAACAACTAGTGACTTGTTTGATCGAAAGCGGGATTTCGGTAAGTGGTGCTTTTATTCATGTTCAACCGTTAGCAACACCAACAAGTAAAGTAACCATTTCCAATGTTCCGCCGTTCATTCCTAATGCTGATATTGAGCGCGAGCTTTTGCGGTTTGGTAAATTTGCTAGTGGAATCAAAATGGTTCCACTTGGCTGCAAAAATGCAGCTTTGAAACATGTGCTGTCGTTTAGGCGGCACGTATTCATGTTTTTGAACTCGCAGACTCTTAATGTGTCGTTTCGATGCATGTATGAAGGTAAATCGTACATGTTATATGCGAGCGCAGGTGAGATGCGATGTTTTGAATGCGGTGGTTTCGGGCACGTAAGGTTATCATGTCCTAATAAAACCGTGGCAGGCCCGAGTGGAAGTGAAACTGCCGTGCAAAAATATCCACATGAAGATCAGGTTGTTGTTGTTAATGTTGAGAATGTAAGGAATGATGAGGAAGTTCCTACTGAGAAAGTAATAAATGATGAAGTGGTCTCAACTGAGAGTGTGAGGAAGGACAAGGAGTCGTCTGTTGAGAATGAACAAATGGATGACGGTGATGTTGAAGTACAGATGTCTGAAACAAATGTCGATTCGAGGATTGAAGGTCAGAGAAGCAGAGATTGTGTAGTGACCAAGTCTGGAAGAAATGAGGATCAAAGAAGTGTCAGAGGTAAATTCATGTGAGCCTAAAGAAAAAATACAAAAATTAGGTGAGGAAGAAATAAATGAGGCTGATGAGGAGGGTGGTTTTCTATCTGATACTTCGGATCTGTCAGATATTTCTCAGATAGGTTGTTATCAGATTTACTCATTGGATGAGATAAATTTGTTTTTGGATGAGACTTTTGGAAAGGTTGCTGATGTGTTCTGGCTTCAAAATTATGTGAAAATAGTCTTGCTTTATCGTTCACATAAAACAGTAGCCTACATTGATTTAAATTGTGTAAGACAGGTTCTCTTACGAGAGGTCTCTCGTACTGCGTAAGATATCTTACGCTAGGGGAAAATCCTTTTCCGCGAGATATTGAAGCCAAAAATTATCCTTAATTTTGTAATAATGCAAAACGCGTTGCAGCAGCAATGCAGACATAGGCGAGACAGCTCGCGCGCCTATTGGCTGCTCTGCGGCAACTGCAGCAGCCTATCGAGCGAGGCCTGGCGTGACGCCAGACCCAATCAGGGCACTTCGCGCCCGCTGCGTCACGTCCCGCCGAAATGGGCGTGGTCTAGGCCTATAAATATCGCTCGCAGGCAGCTATTATCTGATTTTTCATCCTTCAAGCGAAGCACACGCATCGCTGGAGCTGGATTAGAAGCCGCGCCGTCGAGAGAGAGCACCTTCAGCGGGACGAGTCACTGAAGTCGCTGGCCGCGCCGCCTTCCTGCCTTCCTGCTGCGCTTTCCGGCGCTTATATCCTTCTCTTTTATTTGCACTGTATTTCTGTGTGTGTGTGTCGCCGCCGCGACACACATTTTCTAAAAGAGCTAGCGTCTTTTTAAAGATGCCTTCCTGCGGCTCGTGCAGAGCCACACTCAGCGACGGGGACCGCCACGTGATCTGCGTTTCCTGCCTGGGTGAGGAACATGCAGCTCTCGCGCTCGCTGACGGCGGATGCCCTCACTGCGAGCTGATGGCAATGGCGACTCTGAGGACTCGCCTAGCCGTCTTCACCGAGACTGCTCCCCCGCCCGCCGCGGCGTCGCGCCGTAAAAAGCGCCGTGCCCAGCGGGCCCCGGAACCCTCCCTCAGCCGCCAAAGCTCGCCGGTTCGCCCGCTTGCTTCCCCGGCTTCTTCTGTTTCGCTTCCTGACGGACAGCGGCCGCCGTCTGCCGCCGCTTCCGTTGATATCGCGGATGAGGAAGCCCTGCTGGGAGAGGATGATTCCTGCTCTATCCTGGCGTCAGGCAGTGAGGATTGGGCGGGCTCTGAGGACCCCGCACCCCCTGCCCGCACTTCGTCAGGCAAGAGAGCTTCTATTGAGACGGAACTCATGCGAGTACTCGCACAGGCCGCGGCGAGCCTCGGCCTCGAGTGGTCTTCGCCTGAGCAGCCCGCTCACAACCGGCTGGATGGATTTTTCCTGCCTGGGGAGCGCGCTTCGCCTGTGTCCAGACCGGCGCCTTTTCTTCCTGAGTTACACGAAGAAGTCGCCAAGTCCTGGAGCGCCCCCTATTCTGCTAGAGTGCGTCCTGCTGTTTCTTTGGCATTCTCCGCCGTTGACGATGCCAAGAACAGAGGATACCTCTCGCTGCCGCCGGTTGAAGAGGCGATAGCGGCCCACTTATGCCCGCCCTCCGCTGGACGGCGCGCTAAGCCGGCCCTACCCTCTAAAGCTTGCCGCACGACGTCGAGCTTGCTCCACCGCGCTTTCTCCGCCGCCGGGCAAGCTGCGTCAGCGTTGCACACCATGGCAACGCTCCAGATCTTCCAGGCCGATCTCCTCCGTACGCTGGATGAGGGAGGACCTGACGCGATCTGTGTGCCGGACTTAAGGAGTGCCACGGACCTCGCTCTTCGTGCTACTAAGTCCGCAGCGCAAGCCATTGGACGGACTATGGCTTCTCTCACCGTATCTGAGAGACATCTCTGGCCGCTTTCCGCCACAGGCCTCTTTGGATCCTCCGTCAAAGATTTCGCGGAGAGATTCGCAGAGGTACAGAAAGCGTCTCAGGCCATGAAGCACTTCCTCCCGAAGCGCTCCAGCTCTGCAGCAGGCCGTGCGAAACCGTCTGCTCAGAGCTCACAGCCACAGCCACCGTCCACTGCCTCCACTTCACAACGCCGCCAGGCCAGAAGCGCGAGACCGCGCTCCCGCTCATCCGGTCGCCGCCCCGCAGGACGCGGCTCGCGACCTAGGATCACGGTGAAGCCCGAGGCCCCGAAGTCGTCCTAGCACAGCTAGGAAAACGACGGTGTTCCAGTCCCGCTGCGGCCGGACTCACACCAAAGCTATCCGCTCGTTCAGTTCCAGAAAATGTGACTGTTCCAGTGTTTTCTGCAGCCAACAAGTCGGTTCTGTCACCCGCTTGCCTGCACACAAATGCCGTTTTCACGGCTACCCAGATAAATCCCCAAAAGAGTGTATTTTCTGGTGTCCCGGCCACGGCCGATGGTGTTTCGTGTGTAGTAAGAATGCCCACTGCCCAGTGCCCATCCCTACACATAAGCACAGCCCGTCACACAGGGCTCGCGCACATAAAACCGACTCAGATCGGTTGCGCTTCAAACATGGTGAACGTGCCCACTACCCAGTGCCCACTAACACCACGTTATGCATGTCTCACGGTTTCTGTAAAAACGAAACCAACGTGCACTCGCTTCACGCAAGCGAACGATGCTTTCGGTGTGATAAATGTGCCCGCTGTCCCGCGCCCACATCCACACATAGACATGACAGTTCCCACGGGAACCGCCCAGCCCTCCCCCTCGCGGTTAACCACCGTAGAGGAGTCGAGCGCGGGCAATCTGCCCGCTGTCATCAGCGCGCCCCATGCCTCAAATGTCACGAGCGACACGCTTGTGTTACAGCACACCGAAGCTTCTCCATCGCTGAGCGAGCGGAGCGCGCTTCGTATTCGACCCCTAGCTATCCATGCAGACGCATGGGCAAAGCTACCCGGGGTTTCGAAGTGGGTGCTGAACATTATAGAAAGAGGCTATTCGCTGCAGTTTCGCCGACGCCCTCGCCGCTATGTGGCGCGCGTCGAGACCACGGTAAAAACAGAAGTAGCACATCTACTTCGAGCCGAAGTGACGAAACTATTGAGCAAAGGGGCCATAGAACCTCTCTCTCAAGATCAGAGCGAGGGAGGGCTATACAGCAGATACTTCCTGGTACCGAAAAAAGACGGGGGTCTCAGACCCATACTAGATCTAAGGCAGCTGAACAAAGTGCTTGTGAAGCGACAGTTCAGGATGCTCACGACCAGGCAAATCCTTGTGCAGATTCGCCAAGGAGATTGGTTTGTGTCAATAGATCTGAAAGACGCGTATTTTCAAATACAGATAGCGTCACGTCACAGGCGATATTTGAGATTCGCCTTCGAGGGCCAGGCATATCAGTACACAGTCCTGCCGTTCGGTTTGTCCCTAGCACCCCGTACATTTACGAAGTGCATGGACGCGGCGCTCGCACCCCTCAGAATGAGAGGCATGCGAGTGCTGAACTATTTGGACGATTGGCTGATTCTAGCGCAATCTCGCGCAGTGCTCATAGAACACACGACCATTTTACTCGATCACCTCGAGGATTTGGGTCTGAGTGTCAATTGGGCGAAGAGCTCCCTGTCACCCAGCCAGAAAATATCTTTCCTGGGCACAGAACTGGACTCACTATCCATGATAGCGCGACTATCACAACAGCGCGCGGTAGGCATTCGACGCACAGCGAACTCTTTTCGCTGCGGCGCGTCTGTCCCGCTCAAAAGATTTCAGAAGATGCTAGGTCTCATGGCCTCAGCATCGTCAGTGCTCCAGCTGGGTCTGCTACGCATGCGCCCGCTGCAGTTTTGGCTGAAAGCGCGAGTCCCACGCGAAGCGTGGGCACCCGGTTTGCTTCGCCTCAGGGTCAATCAGAAATGCGTTACAGCTCTGAAACCCTGGAAAGCGAACGACTGGTACCAATCAGGTGTAAGCCTGGGGACTTCCTCGAGGGTGAAAGTGGTGTCCACGGACGCGTCCACCTCGGGATGGGGAGCGCTGCTCGAGGGCAGACCGTTCTTCGGCCAGTGGTCAGAACGGGAGAAGCTCCTGCACATAAACTGCCTCGAAATGCTGGCAGTAGACAACGCGCTGACGCGTTTTTGTCCCCAAATAAAAGGTCACCACGTCTTGGTCCGTTCGGACAACATGTCTGTGGTGTCCTACATAAATCGCCAGGGCGGCATCAGATCCGAGAAACTGTACAGGCTGGCAGAACGCCTCCTGGTATGGGCTCAGTGCAACCTGCGCTCGCTCAGAGCAGCGCACGTGCCAGGGATCATGAATATAGGACCAGACAGACTGTCCAGGAACAATGTTCCGGCAGGCGAATGGTCCCTACACCCACAGACAGTCCAACTGCTGTGGAAGAAATTCGGCAGAGCGAAAGTGGACCTGTTTGCGTCTCAAGAAAACGCTCACTGTCAAGAATTTTTCTCCAAGAGCAGGAGCGCGCTGTCCCATGTGTGGCCCCGCCGCCCGCTCTATGCTTTTCCCCCCGTCTCTCTCCTGCCTCAGGTGATAGAACGGATCAGGGAAGAAGGATGCTCAGTACTGCTGGTAGCACCGTTCTGGAAAAACCAACCTTGGTTCCCAGCCGTGATGCAGTTAGCAAGTACTGCCCCGTGGCCAGTACCAGTGAGGAGAGATCTCCTCTCACAGGCCCGCGGCTCGATCTGGCATCCTCACCCGGAACTATGGTCCCTTCATGTCTGGGCCATCAACGGGTACATGTTGGACTCCCTAAAGGAGTATTAAACACGATCACGCAGGCTAGAGCTCCGTCTACAAGACGACTCTATTCTTCGAAATGGTCAGTGTTTTCGGGCTGGTGCACAGCCCGTGGTGTGTCACCCACAAACTGTGATGTGACGGAGGTGCTTTCCTTCCTACAAGAGCTGTTGGATGGGGGCAGGGCCCCCTCCACGCTCAAAGTTTATGTGGCGGCTATAGCAGCGTTCTCAGAAACAACGCTTGGTCAGTCAATAGGAAGGAACGATTTAGTCATCCGCTTCCTTAGAGGAGCTAAGAGACTGAATCCTCCCAGACCTCCCTCAGTCCCCGTATGGGACCTTTCTACGGTTCTGGAAGCCATGAAAGGTGCGCCATTTGAGCCTTTGCAGTCAATCGATTTGAAACACCTGTCTTTCAAAACGGTGTTTTTGCTGGCTCTCGCTTCAGTGAAGCGCATAGGGGATCTGCACGCGCTCTCTGTGAGCGCGGCGTGCATGGAGTTTGGGCCCAATGACTCAAAAGTTATACTCAAACCTAAGCACGGTTATGTTCCAAAATCCCTCAACACACCGTTTAGGGCGCAGATTATCTCTCTGTCAGCCCTACCGGTCCCTGATGAGGAAAGAGACGCGAGCCTCCTTTGCCCAGTCAGGGCATTACGAGCTTATGTGTCTCGCTCGTCTGTTTTCAGACAGACGGAACAGCTCTTTGTTTCGTTTAGCGGACGTTCTAAGGGACTAGCCGCGTCGAAACAGAGCCTATCCAGATGGATAGTTGATGCTATAGCGCTGGCATACGCCTCCAAGGGCATGCAGTGCCCTTTGGGTGTCAGAGCGCATTCCACGAGAGGCATGGCCTCTTCGTGGGCCTGGTCAAGTGGGATTGCCTTGCAAGATATTTGTATGGCGGCAGGCTGGGCCTCCCCGTCTACATTTATAAGGTTTTATAACCTAGAGGTTCCCGCCCTGCAGGCCAGGCTGCTGTCGGTCTAAACCACCAGTATTATCTGACCTGATGCGTTCAGCTCAGAATGCTGCGTTTGCTGAGCACAGCTCAATGTTCGACAGTTTAAAGCTGGGCAAACTGTGTAAGACCCACATTTTTTCCCATCAGTTCAGGCCGTACCCCGCCCTGTCTGTATGATGAAATTCGCGTCCCTTCGACGCTACTTTATGTGGAAAAGTGAGGCTGCACCCCTCCTTCTTCCCGGACTCTCTGTGAGTTCACTGAGTGATTGTGCACTATATGTACCCCGGGTTTTCGCCCTTGGGTTTTTGGTGTCAGATCTCAGCATGCACGGCGTTTTACATTGGGTCCCCTAGCGTAAGATATCTTACGCAGTACGAGAGACCTCTCGTAAGAGAACGTACTCGGTTACTAACGTAACCTCGGTTCTCTCTAGAAGAGGGAACGAGTACTGCGTATCTTGCCGTGCATGCACACGCTCTGGTTGCTTCGATGATGAAAAACCAGATAATAGCTGCCTGCGAGCGATATTTATAGGCCTAGACCACGCCCATTTCGGCGGGACGTGACGCAGCGGGCGCGAAGTGCCCTGATTGGGTCTGGCGTCACGCCAGGCCTCGCTCGATAGGCTGCTGCAGTTGCCGCAGAGCAGCCAATAGGCGCGCGAGCTGTCTCGCCTATGTCTGCATTGCTGCTGCAACGCGTTTTGCATTATTACAAAATTAAGGATAATTTTTGGCTTCAATATCTCGCGGAAAAGGATTTTCCCCTAGCGTAAGATATCTTACGCAGTACTCGTTCCCTCTTCTAGAGAGAACCGAGGTTACGTTAGTAACCGAGTACGTTTTGCTTGGAAAGCCAATATGCGAGGGGGGCGTGAAGGAGGAGTGGTTTACACCTGAGAATACAATGTCCCTCCCACTTTGCATAATTAGCCATTCATTCAGGTGTGACACTGACTGAGCCACAATGCAAGGACAAAAGATATATTTAGAAGAAGGCTTTTATTGACCATTTAAGATTTTGCTTACATCTATCTTGTAAATATGTTTTGCTATTTTATTAAAAAGGTTACAATTACAACAATAATTTCAATTTCAACAATATTTCAAGTGTACTCTTTCTTTGTAAAAAAATTATTATAGGCCTACATTTTATCATATGTATTCATTAGTTTGAATATAGCCAACATTGGAACAGCTAACATCTTAGTTGATGACTTTATTTTTGACAAAAATAGTATTTTTTTTTTATATATATATATATTAGGGCTGTCAGAGTTAGCGCGTTAATAATGCGTTAACGCAAAATCATATTAACGGCACAAATTTTTTTTAACGCGCGATTAACGCAGCGCGTAGATTTTCTGTTTAACCCGTGGCCCAACCTCTGGTTGGAGAAATGGAGATGCACAGTGTTGCCAACTTAGCGACATCGCAGACCCCTTTAGCGAATTTATTTATTTATTTATTTATTTATTTATTTATTTTTTCAACAAAGCGCCTAAACCTTATTTAGTTTCTGAGAATCTACCTCTCTCTCTCTCTCTCTCTCTCTCTCTCTCTCTCTCTCTCTCTCTCTCTCTCTCTCTCTCTCTCTCTCTCTCTCTCGCAGTGGGAGAGGTAGTTGGCCATGAAAACATAATGTCTGCCTCCAGGATGAATAATGCCACTGTGGTATTTCTCAGTACTGTCGAAAAGGCTAATGAATTAGTTGAGGCAGGAATAGTTGTTGACGATCTGTTTAACCCTGTACTTCCGCTTTCTACACCTTCAAAGAAAGTCACGCTATCTAATGTACCGCCGTTTTTAAGTGATGAGATACTAGCTAAGGCTTTGTCTCGGTATGGAAAACTTGTCTCTCCCATTAAAAAGATCCCTATCGGTGGTGGATCGCCTTTATTGAAGCATGTCGTTTCTTTTAGGCGGTTCGTCTACATGGTAGTGAATGATGATGCTGATATGGATCTGTCTTTGCACTTTCGGGCGGATGATTATGATTACATCATTTACGTGACATCGGGGAACATGAGATGTTTTAGTTGTGGCCAAACTGGTCATTTAATTCGTGCTTGTCCCAGGAAAAATTCAAACAATGTGTCAGGTGGTGGTGACGTCAGAAGTGATGTTGTTGTTAGTGCTGAAGCAGGGCCGGTTGACGAGGCTCCGGGTGGGTCAGTGACAGGGTTGCACGTCGCAGAGGCTGGAAGTGATGTTGTTCCTGTGATCGCTGTAACTGAAGAATCTGCGCTTGAAAGTACAGTTTCTGGTGTTACATTAGTTGTGTCTAATGTTCAGGCGGGGGGAGCCGTTATTGAGACGGAGAAGCCTACCGTGGAGAACATAGCTAGTGACGTCATTCCAATGGAAACGGTGCAGGCAGATTTTAAAGTCCCGTTAAAGAGGAGGAAGCCTGATAGAACTGGGATTGATAGACACGCGAAAAAATCAGATACAAGTGATTTGTATGATGACACGGAAAGTGATAGTGCATCATCTGATTCAAGTGTTTGTCTTTCTCAGAGTGATTTTTCTGGTCATTATGAGGTTGATGATATTAAACTGTTTCTTAGAGCTACTAAGAATAAAAAGGGTGTGCGCATTAATGATTTTTTTCCTAATACAGAGCAGTTTGTTGAGAACACTAAGGCTTTTATGATGGAGGGATCATTTACAAATAAAGAGGTCTACAGGTTAAAAAAAATAGTGAGGAAACTTAACTCTGAGCGTAGTAATGAGGATAGGGGGGAAACCTAATTCCATGACTTTTAGTGGGTCTTTTCTGTGGACATTGTTTTTCTTTTTTTTCTTTTCTTTAAGTATGTGTCACGCTAATGTTGCTACTCTGAATCTGAATGGTGCCAGAGATATGTATAAAAGAGCAGCATTATTTGAAGTAATTCATCAGAAAAAAATTGATGTAATGCTGTTACAAGAGACACATACTGATTTTAATAATGCTGCTGATTGGGCAGTGGAATGGAATGGGGTTGCTGTTCTAAGTCACAATACCACAATTAGTGGTGGAGTCGCTGTTCTCTTCGCTAAGGGTTTCAGCCCACACTCTTATCAGGTTGAAGAGGTTATTAAAGGTAGACTTTTAAAAGTAAGAGCCTCTTTTGAAAATGTTGTTTTTGTTTTTATTTGTGTGTATAGACCAACTTCAGTTGTTGAGAGAATGCTTTTTTTAAGTACTTTGTCTTCTGTCTTACAAAATGTTGCTGTTGACGAGTATTTAATTTTGGGTGGTGATTTTAATTGCACAGAGTCTAATCTGGACAGAAATCATGTGGAACCTCATGTACCCTCACGTCAGCGTCTTGTTCAGTTAAAAAAAACGCATGAATTAATTGATATTTGGAGGCAGCTTAATGGAGAACAAAGGCAATACACTTGGTCTCATGTTCGTGGTAATACAATTTCTTTAGCAAGACTGGATAAGTTTTATGTTTTTAAACATCATGGCAGTATTGTTGAGAGCTGTTCTATTATTCCTTCAGGTCTTTCGGATCATAGTATGGTGCAGTGTGGTATCTGTTTAAATTCTATCAAGCCAAAGAGTGCCTATTGGCACTTAAATACCACTTTATTGGACGACAAGTGTTTTAGGGAAAGTTTTAAATATTTTTGGAGTATGTTTAAAACTACAAAGAATTATTTTAGTACACTGCAGCAATGGTGGGACTTTGGGAAAGTCCAGATAAAGCAACTATGTTAGCAATACTCTCAGAACGTCACTAGAGAGGTAACCCTGAGTTTGAGCTCCTTAGAGACTGATATTTTAAAATTGCAAGAATTGGCTCACTTGCCTGAGGTGGAGTCTCTTATAAAAAATAAGAAGACTCAGTTGTCTAACCTTTTAGGGGTTAAAACGCAGGGTGCTCTGGTCAGGTCACGTTTTCTAAGTATAAATGAAATGGATGCACCATCAAGGTTTTTCTTTAGCTTGGAAAGGAAAAATGGCCAGAACAGAGTTATTCATGCCTTACGTTCTGAATCTGGAGCTTTGCTGACTGAACCTAAGGATATCCGTAAGAGAGCAGCCAATTTTTATGAGTCTTTATATAAAAATGAACTGGGTCCAGATTATAGGTGTGACAGTGTTTTTTTTTTAAATCTTCCTCAAGTGGCAGAGGAAGTCAACACAAAGATCTCAGGTGCTGTGACCATGGGGGAACTGGTTAAAGCCCTCCAAGGCATGGCGTTGGGAAAAGCACCAGGGATTGATGGTCTGCCTGTTGACTTTTATAAGTCCCTTTGGTCAGAGATTGGAGAGGACTTGCTAGAGGTGCTGAATGACAGTTTAGCCGGAGGGCTTCTGCCGTTGAGTTGCCGCAGAGCGGTCCTGACTCTCCTACCCAAGAAGGGTGATCTGACGGACATCAGGTGCTGGCGGCCGGTCTCCCTCCTGTGCAGCGACTATAAGCTGCTGTCTAAGGTTTTAGCTAATCGATTGGCAGAGGTTATGGACCAGGTAATTCATCCTGACCAGACATACTGCGTCCCCGGGAGGTCAATCTTTGATAATGTTTTTCTGATTCGTGATCTTCTTGATGTCTCTAAGAGGCTAAATTTAGATTGTGGCTTAATATCATTAGATCAAGAGAAAGCCTTTGATTGCGTTGAGCACATTTATTTATGGAGAGTTCTGGAAGCCTTTGGTTTTTGCAAAGCATTTATAGATCAGGTGAAAGTTCTCCTATAGTGACGTTCAGAGCATTCTCAAGGTTAACGGTGGTTTGTGTGCTCCCTTTAAAGCCTGCAGAGGTATTAGACAGGGGTGTTCCCTTTCTGGTATGCTCTATTCTTTGGCCATAGAGCCTTTATTACAGCAAATTAGGTTGAAACTTGAAGGTATTTCTTTGCCAACGTGTAATTGCAACTTTTCATTATCAGCGTATGCTGATGATTTAGTAGTTATGATTAGTAAGCAAAGTGATGTGCAGGTTTTATTCGAATTGCTTGGAGATTTTAAAACCTTGTCTTCTGCTAATGTAAATTGGAATAAGAGTGAAGCCCTTCTGATAGGAAGCTGGGAAAGTGGAAAACCACAACTCCCTTCTGGTTTACAGTGGGGAAAAGAAGGATTTCGATATTTGGGGTTTTTTCTGAGTGAGGAGACAGTAGTACAGAAAAACTGGGAAGGTTTAATTGAAAAAGTCAAAGGACGCCTAGACAAGTGGAAGTATTTGTCTCCAAAATTATCATATAGAGGACGCATTTTAATTGTTAACAACTTGGTGGCGTCTTCCTTATGGCATAGGTTTGCCTGTGTAGATCCTCCTTTGCAATTACTTTTAAAAATTCAGACTCTCATGGTGAACTTTTTTTGGGATAGGTTACATTGGGTTTCACAAAATGTATTGTTTTTGCCTAAGGAGGAGGGTGGCCAAGGACTAATGCATCTTCAAAGCAGAATTGCAGCCTTTCGGTTGCAGTTTGTGCAAAGACTGCTGGATGGACCTTCAGACTGTAACTGGCGCGCTGTTTCATGCCTGATTCTACGGAGTTTTGCAGGTTTGGGACTGGACAAAGCACTTTTCCTAATGGATCCCCTAAAACTGGACACCTCTAAGTTGCCAATTTTTTATAGGAATACTTTTAAAGTTTGGAGTCTCTTTGTTGTTCAACGTCCAGAAAACTCACCTTCTCTTTTCTGGTTACTGGAGGAGCCTTTAATCTATGGCGCTCGGTTGGATTTAACGGACAGTTCCTTTTTTCCTGGACTCAATAGGGTGCTGGTGGGACATGACGTTATCACTCTGAGTCAGCTACTGAACATTGTAGGGCCGGATTTCAAGGATGAAGTAGCTCTAGCTCAACACTTGGGAATCAGGTCTATTCGTCTGGTTACCCAGTTGCTCATGAAATGGAAAGCTGCTCTTGAAACAACTGAAATGGAATTGTTAACAGAATATTGTGAAGGTTCTTGTGTTGCAAATCCCAAAGACTCTTTTCCTTGTTTATCTTTGTCTATAAATGTTGAAGGGATTACTTCCTCTTTTTTTTTAAATTCTGCCTCTCTGTGTAAAAACTTTTTTTTAAGTGCTGGTAAATCTTTGTACAAGTCTTGTGTTTTGGTGTTTAGCAAAAATGTCTTAAGTGCAAGAGTTGATACTCCCTGGCGTGATGTTTTTAAACTGGATGAAGGCGTAAAGCCTGAGTGGAGATCTTTGTATAAACCACCGTTAACCAAGAGAACAGGTGATTTACAATGGAAGATCATTCATGTCGCTGTTGCGGTTAACGCTTTTGTTTCAGTTTTAAACCCTGAGGTTGACTCTGGATGTCCTTTTTTGCTCTACTAGAGAAACCATTTTTCATGCGTTCATGAATTGTTGTAGACTACAACCTTTGTTTGAAGTTGTAAGCGATGTTTTTATGAGGTGTAATGAGACCTTTTCTCTGGAGACGTTTATTTTGGGGTACAAGTATGTGAGGAAAAAAAGTGTTGTCTGTCAGCTTCTGAATTTTGTTCTAGGCCAAGCAAAACTGGCCATTTATTTAAGTAGGAAAAAGAAAATAGAACAGAATCTAAATCAGAATATGGTTGCCTTGTTTTCTAACTTGGTGAAGTCTAGAGTTATGGTAGATTTTTTATATTATAAGTCTATTGATGATTTTGTTACATTTGAATGTATTTGGTGCTACAAGGAGGCTCTGTGCTCTGTTTTTGAGGGTGGATTGATTTTTGTGCTGTGAGTTTTTCTATTTTTCTTTATTTTTATTTTTTATTTATTTTGTATATATATATATACTTTGGTGTAGAAGTTTATGGTAAATACTAGGTAATGTCTTGTATACTGTATTGTAATAAAAGTTTTGTTAAAAATCTCTCTCTCTCTCTCTCTCTCTCTCTCTCTCTCTCTCTCTCTCTCTCTCTCTCTCTCTCTCTCCTCCCTCCATTTTTCATATATTCTGGGTACAATTAATAATATAAGTTATCATCATCTCATACATCTATTTTGTAACTATTTTAAGTGTAACCATAACCATATTTTGTCATTAAACCTTTTCAATTACAACTAATGTGCTAACTATTTTTGATTTGGTATTGACTTTGAAGTGCTACACATTGCAATACAATATCGTCACTCTCTACAGCAACGCTCTCCCACATATTAAGCTATTGTAACTGCGCTTATTTCCGTTGTTGGTATAAGTGGCAGTGGGTGGAATAGACAAGAAATGTGCAGTTTTCTACCATCTTGCTAATAACCTTTCTTGCACGTGTATAAAGCGGAATCTTGAGCGGGACGTCATGTGAAAATGAAACCTGAGCCCTGAGCACTTTTTTTCTCTTTTGGGCAAAAAAAAATTTTGGTGGCCGGTATTTCGGTGAATCCCTAATTATATTGGTGACATCAGAGATGGATGGTATATAATAAATGCTTTTTAACACATTTTAGCAATTTAAAAAAGTTTGAAGGATTTTTTACACGGCACCCCTGCTCTCGCGAGACGGCACCTGGTTGGGAAACACGAACAGATCCAAGATGGCCGCCACAGACCAGGCACGACAGCAGAGGTGTCTGCAGTTTAAACAGTCTACGAGGTTTATCATATCACCTACATCTACTCAGTTGAATAATAGATGGATGGTTACTGCCGTAATAATTGCATGTTTGATAATTGTTCAAACCCGGCATACAATCCTATCTTCGGGGGCTGAGGAGTGTTTGTTTACACCTGCGACAAGAAGCCAACACGTACTATACTCAAAGTTCCTGGTAAAGGGCTATGCTAGCGCCCCATCCTCGTTGGATAAAGGCAAGAGACACTCAACGAACCATGGTCTCGCCCAGATAGCGGTGGTGATGCTGCTGTTGGCGGGGGATATCGAGCTGAATCCGGGACCACATCCCTGGCTGTCTACTAACATGGATCCTATTGTTAGCCACACAGCACAACATCTCCAGTTAGCTCCACCTGTCAGTGGATCTACCAGTGAACTAACAAACTTAGCCTCCCAGCTGATTAATCCAGGGCTGAGGTTTGGGTTTGGGTTTGGGTCTGCGGCCTCGTTGTCCACGTTTTCCGGGGCTCTTCAATGTGGCAGAGACGGTGCTTCGGATGACACGTCGTACCGGAAACGCGACGTCATCCCGGTCTATGGGGACGTAACAGAGGCCACTGGCAGTCCAGCGGCTCGTGGATCGGGATCTCACAACGTTGCTGTCTTGTCGTCTCCTATCTCCGGTGCCCACCATCGTAATGGTACTGAGAATATGCCCCGGAATAGTGAAGACCATGACAATAAGCACATGACAGCATCTTCGAACAGCAAAGCAGTGGATGGCCTGACGTCGGAGGATAAGGGCACAGACTTTAAATCAACTTTTAGTAAGAAAGGTTTACATTTCCTACATCTTAATGTTAGAAGTCTACTACCAAAAATTGAGGAAATAAGACAATTGGTGAAACAATTAAAGATCGGGGTTATCTGTTTTTTGAGGGAGGTTTGTTTTTCTGTCTTTTCTGCCTTTCATATTTAGGTTTTGGGTTAATTTCAGGCACTGGCTTGCTCTAAAGTGTGTGGATAAAGTGACAGAAACACCTAATATACAAATATCAAGTATCTATTTCTTTAAACAGCTTTCCTGTGCTACTATCATACTCGTTTTGGAATGCACACCAAAGAAGACTAAGAACCTTTGAATTCATTTGTATTGATAATATTGAATTTCATTAGTGTGAGGGTATTATGACCCTGAAATATGAGTGTGTAATGATACATGCACTATAACGTAGAGATGATCCCAAAGACTGGTGTGAAAAGCTCACCAAAGCATTGGTTGTGGTTAAAGTTGACTTTATTTCATAATGCATTGCAACATAAACACAAAGGCCAAGTTAAATGTGTGTGGTTGAGTGTAGTACAACAGCCACGGTCACAATATGCTTTAAAGAGTGACATTGAAATCATACATTAGAAACAATTGTGCCATATAGTGCTACCGATTAGAGAACTGAAGAAGATCTTGAGACGGCAGCATGACTCCGTGTTTTTACTTGTAGGCTATGTACATTTTCCAGCCATTGTTGCCCTCGTTCAGATTTTTCTCGATCACGGTGAAACCAGCTTTCTTGTACTCATCCCAGGCCTTAGAGTCGATCAGCAGAACCATGGCTTGGATCTGAGATTCACATCCCTTTTTCTTGTGCCATGCGTAGACAGGTTTTCCACTGGTTCCTTTATTGAGATCAACACTGAGGCCTGTATAGCCTTCCTTCTGAAGCTTCACTTCCTCCTTGAGGGAGGTGGATACCTCAAGAGCAGTGAGAGCCTGTTTCTTATCGGTTGTGCGCCGATACCAGAGGAAGACGCAGTTTCCACAAGCGCCCCGATTGGTGTCTTCATCCACACGAGTGTAGCCCAGTTCAAACATGTGCTTGTCAGAAGTGAAGTCAACAGTTGCTGCGATCTCACGTATGTAGCTCGCCTTCTCTCTCTGCACCCACAGGTAGATGAAGTTTCTTCCTGCATTACGGTTCAGTTCACAGCACAGTCTCTCCCAGCCATCTCGCAGAAGAGCAGGTTCTTCTCCGGCGTCTTTGCTCACCTCAAGGTTCACAATAGGAACGTCATATCCAGTGCTGCCGTAGAAGTACCACAGAAAGATGTGATCTCCACAAACTCCTGCATTCAGATCACGGTTGACCAGCTCATACCCAGCATCAACCAGACCAGATTTCATCTGGTCATTGAATGAAAACTGGATCCTGGTCACAGGACTTTGGCCACACTCTTTCTTGAACCAAAGAAGGACCCGGTTTCCTGAAGTACCTTCATTGAGGTTAACATTGATGAACTGATAACCTTGAGCTCTGAGTATATCCTCTTCATCCTTAGAGCTGGAGACATTGAGCTTTGTTATTTGCTGTCCGTTTGCCATTTTGTTTCCTTGCGTATTTTTGGCTCTGAAAAAAATAAATAAAAACAAACAAACAACTACAGTAGTTAATTTTTGCTTTTGTTATATGATTAGGACATTATATCAATTCTGTAGATATCGTTTCATTTATAAAGTCTGACATGCATACTAGTAGCCTACTAATTTTATTTCTTGGCTCACCAATCTTTTAGTTATGAAATAACATGCTTTTAGATCTAATGTTACAAGCACTTCAAAAGTAATGCAATGGCAACATTTACTCAATTATTTTTTACATGTTTTAATTTATTATACTTTCCTACTTATATTCCAGAGTAGGAAAAGACTAAATGTTAAAAGGTTGTTGTCTAGATTTTCTCCAGATGAATAAATCTTCACCCTACCAGAAGAAGTTGTAGAAGACACTGCTGTTTCACCGACGATAGCAGAACAGATCTTTAAAGAACCTTCTCAGGGCTCTCGCTTATATAGTTGACTCCGCCGCATCAGATACCCCGCCTAACACAGAACGCCAATTGTGAAGAACACCACTGACTTGTTCAGTCGTGAAAATATTCTTAAGAAAAAAGCCCTTGAGAGAAATTCTGAGGTAAAGTTCTGAAGAAGGAATTATTATAATATTAACAGACAGGGAAAATCAGATCAATGCTTTTGATAACAGATTTCATTTCAATCAAGTACGTTCCATTCAGTGGAAATCATGTATCACTCAAAATCATGTTTGAGTGACTAATAATCAAAGTTACTTTTTATTACTTTTTTTCATAAATTAATTTAAAATAAATATTATAATAAAAACCTTTCATTACTTTATTGGGATTGGCATTTGGCTTCAGGAAAGTCCGCTAGTTCACTTACTTTGGTCCGGACCAAATACAATGTTGATTTTTGTTCATTTTTATTGAACAAAATAAAACATTTTTATTAACAAATTAAAAATAAAAATATTAACATTTTTATTCTTTTACTGATTTGGTGTTATCAGCTACTAATGCAATATGAAGAAACGTATGAGCATCATATAATACAATGTCATCTATACGATGTTGTAATTAGGATTTTGCAAAGACGAAGATGTGCTGAAGACTGTAGCGGCGGAGAGAGCTCTTCACTGATCAAGTTCAAGCATTATTAAAAACAAGTGAACAGTCAGTAATACAAGTCATACAAATTACAGAGATGAATACTAAATAACAAAGTTACATAGTTTAACAGTAGTATTCAGGTACATGAGCCTAATGTAAAATAACACTATTTGTTCACTGTAGAAATTAAATATGGTTTTATCTTTGTTAAAGCTGTATTTTGGAAACGCTATCTGAAATCTCTCTCTC
Source organism: Leuciscus idus (assembly GCA_021554675.1). NCBI lineage: Eukaryota > Metazoa > Chordata > Actinopteri > Cypriniformes > Leuciscidae > Leuciscus > Leuciscus idus. The sequence goes on along the minus strand of CM038633.1, from coordinate 39,679,194 downwards.
TCTCTCTGCGTGTTGTCACAGATAACCTTTTATAATTTTCTTAACAGATAATTTCGCCTCTTTTGCGTTTAAAATTTGTTTGAATGTGTAAACTGGCATGATCTCTCACTGTTCGAAGATTTAATCTTAATAATTTTCAGGCATCATACCAGCGTCAAGCTGTTAAAAGTTTTATTATTGAGTGAATGTAAACCATCACAGACAACTGTCTGCCATCCTGTATTGTCTGGGAGACCCCAAAACATACCTAGTGTCAACACTCCCGTTTTCCCCGGGAGTCTCCCGTATTTCACACCCATCTCCCGCCCCCCTCCCGTTTTGTTATTTCTCCCGTGAAACTCCCGTTATTTGTATGGCCCAAACGTCGTTATATGAATAATCACATCAATATATTATTCCAAGGTGGTCCAGTTGCCAGATCTTGTATGAAACCCATCCTACTCGCGCAATCAACACATCATACACATTTCAAGCCATTTGTGAGCTCAACCTGGCAACCTACAACCCAGTTGTGCCGTCGACATCTGCGCAGGAAGTAGACGCGGGAAGTTGAATAGCGTTACTGGTAGGAATGGGAAAAGACTCAGTGGTAAGTAAATAGCCTATTTAACGCAATTATAGGTGCCGGTACTCTCTTGCATTGGCAAGTAATCATGACATTTGAGATTTCTACAGTAAAAAACACAACTTGGAGATATTGCTGGTACAACAACAATTTATTGATATTTATTAACAACATAAATGTAAGTCGTGTGTGTGCGCGCGCGCCGCGTGCGTGTGTGTGAAAACGGAACTAGGCCTACTCCAAGTCTGCAAGTCCAAAAATAAATTTATGGTGAGATTACTACATTTTATTTAATTAAATGCATTTATAGTGAGATTATTATATTTTCATGTCATATTCTGTGTTAATTTTGATCACGAACCATGCGCTGTCACTTTAATTCAGCGCGTGCAGCACAGCGAAAATAGACTCGTTGCAGAAATGATCGTTGCACTGCTGTATACGCACCGCTCCTGGAACGCATTGCCGGACCGGAAAAAAATACGCACCGCATACGCACTGCAAACGGAGTATATGTGAAACGGGCGTGACACTGACGCTTTTTCTGTCAGTGGTAGAGTACCGGCTACATGCGAGAAGTAGCGGTACGCAAGAAAAAGTGCAGGTACGCTTTGGAGTAAAATGCAGAAGTGCCGGTACTGCGTACCGGTGAGTACCGCCCCACTTCGAGCACTCATTCCTGGGAATACATTTGACATCACAGGTAAACCGTACAGTTGCTTTGGGTTTTCAATCCGTACCCGTTTGGCCCCGTGGCTCAAAAGGGACACAGCAACAATAGGGACACACGAGAAAGCCAAAATAGAATGCAACATTTATTAACAAAATAGAACTATACAGAAAACAAAAAAAAAGGAAAACTACGTACAACGGTAACAGTGAACAAATTCATAATCCGTGCACGCTTTCGCAATCGTTGTTTTGTAAATCGTCCTTTCGCAATAGTTGTTTGTAATATTCAGTTCCTGCGAAAAACTGTGAAATACTGTTCCAGTAGATGAAGTTACACAACAATATGCTGATTGATTACATAACAATATTTGGATGTAATATTCAGTTCCTGTAAAAACCTGTTCCAGTTAATGGGAGTAGCCTATACACAGGTGATGTGTAATATTCCTTGTGAAAAAGAAGTGAACTTAATTGTATTCAAATAATAAAAGTATACTTTTTAAAAAGTGCACTTGCAGATAATATAATATAACTAAAATTAAAGACCACTTAAGTGTACTTAAATGAAATACACTTTAATGGCAATCTTTCTTAACACACTTAAGTGCACTTTTTACAAATGCTCTTTGTAATAATATCTAAAATGTATAATATTTGTGTGTATATCATTTATCAGTATCACACACACTCTCTCACTCACTCACACACACACACACACAGACAGAATCACACACACACACACACACACACACACACACAGACAGAATCACACACACACACAGACAGAATCACACACACACAGAATCACACACACACAGACAGAATCACACACACACACACACACACACACACACACACACACACACACACACACACACACACACAGACAGACAGAATCACACACACACACACACACACACACAGACAGAATCACACACACACAGAATCACACACACACAGACAGAATCACACACACACACAGACAGAATCACACACACAGACAGAATCACACACACACACACACACACACACACACACACACACACACACACACACACACACACACACAGACAGAATCACACACACACACACACACACACACAGACAGAATCACACACACACACACAGACAGAATCACACACACACAGAATCACACACACACACACACACACACACACACACTCACTGACACATATCTAACATAAAAGTTTGTCACTATATACACTATATTATGTTAGTTGCGATTAATCATGATTAATCGATGCGACAGCATTAATATTATACTGATATATATTCTGATATAATGTGATTGACTGCAGGGAGCACACCCCTCGGCTGCTATAAGAAGCTGATCGAGTATCACAAGAGCGGAGACCTGTCCTTCAAATATGTCAAAACCTTTAACATGGACGAGTATGTGGGTGAGTGTGAACCGCACAGATCGCTTCTCTCGAGAACTGCTGAGTGTGTGTGAGAGAGAGAGAGAGTCAGCAGAAGTATGCAACTGCGCCACTGCCATGCATAATACAATGCTAAAGAGCGTTTGCACACTGGGCTCCGTCCTCTTCCCTTTCTGGTCTAGTTCAGAATCTGACATTTATGGCGCTTTTCCACTACACAGTACCAGCTCGCCTCGGCTCGCCTCGACTCGACTCGGCTCGGCTCTGTTTGGTTTTCCACTGTGTAAAAGTTGTACCTGTACCTGCTTCCAGGTACTTTTTTTCGTATCACCTCCGGCGAGGTTCTGAGCGAGCTGAGGCGATACTAAAATGTGACGTGAAAACACGGCAGACTGCTGATTGGTCAGAGAGAATCGTCACTATTCACTGCGTCATCATTGCACGCGCCAGACGGAGTATCCTGAATAAAAAACAGCAAAAACAAAAACATCCAAAAACAGCATACACTTGATTTCCTCCATTGTCCTGTGTGTGTGGGTAGCGGGTGTGTCTCACGTAAAAGATTAAGTCACGGCAGTTTCCTGCGGCGTCGCTATGACGACCAGGTACTATTGTGGAGGTACTATCTGCAATGGAAAACGGAGCGAAAAGCGAGTCGAGTCGAGTCGAGCTGGTACTGGTAATGGAAAAGCGCCATTATTAAACATTCTAGCTACTCTTTTTAACTACTCTTATACGAGTACTGTGAACACACACTGTTTTTCACTATATAGTGATTTGGGACGCAGCCTCTATTTGCATCGTGACATTCATGACTAAAATCTGTTTATCATTAGGGGTCTAGATGGTTTATATTTTCATAATTTCCCTGATTCTCAGTGATGATTCTTATGTGATTCTCATGACTTTAATGCAGTTTCTTTAAATTAAATATAATTTTTTTGTACTTTTAAATTGCTCAACCCAGTGTTATTTTTGTATAATTGAAATACTGTTATTTTATTAATACGTTTTTATTTTTATATTTTCTATTTAAATTAATTCAACTTTTAGTACTTTTGTTTGTTTTTTTGTCATTTTTAATAGTTTTTGCAGAAACACACTTTAGATATTCTACTAACTATAAGTAACTTTGCAACTATCTCTTTAGACTATCTCTTTAAAATTTGGGCCGATAATTCTTTAGATTTGAAAGCCGGTAACCGATATATTGTCCAAATTTATATATACTTTTTGAGAGCCTGATAACAAGAATAAAAGTCTCACCTTTAAAAGCCACGTCCCAAACACACAATTAAAAAGTTATCATTATAATTGGATGTAGCCGATATGACAGACGTATCTGTTGCACTGAACTGTATTTTCCTTTTTTGAAGTGATTCTAATCATATTTCAATCAATTGAAAAACATTATGTTGAACATTGCGCATCTGAAGTGTCTCAGCCGACGGAAATATGGAAATAATACATTATTTAATAATGGATTATATAATGTATATGCTAATTTAAAAAATTGGCTTTAATATATTGGCCACATTTAATATATTGGCTTTAATATATTGGCCATATTTTATATATCGATTTTAATATATCGGCCAAATTTAATATATTGGCTTTAATATATCCGCCAAATTTAATATATCGGCTTTAATATATCCGCCAAATTTAATATAACGGCTTTAATATATCCGTCAAATTTAATATATCGGCTTTAATATATCCGTCAAATTTAATCGGCTTTAATATATCCGCCAAATTTAATATATCGGCTTAAATATATTCGCCAACTTTAATAAATCAGCTTTAATATATCGGCCAGATTTTATATATCGGCCAAATTTTATATATAGGTTTTAATATATCCGCCAAATTTTATATATCGCCTTTAATATATCGGCCAAATTTAATATATCGGCTTAAATATATTCACCAACTTTAATAAATCAGCTTTAATACATCCGCTAAATTTTATATATCGGCTTAAATATATTGGCCAAATTTAATAAATCAGCTTTAATATATCGGCCAGATTTAGTATATCGGCTTTAATATATCGGGCAAATTTTATATATAGGTTTTAATATATCAGCCAAATTTTATATATAGGTTTTAATATATCGGCCAAATTGTATATATAGGTTTTAATATATCCGCCAAATTTTATATATAGGTTTTAATATATCCGCCAAATTTGATATATAGGTTTTAATATATCCGTCAAATTTAATATATCGGCTTTAATATATCCGCCAAATTTTATATATTGGCTTTAATATATCCATCAAATTTAATATATTGGCTTTAATATATCCGCCAAATTTAATATATTGGCTTTAATATATCCGTCAAATTTAATATATTGGCTTTAATATATCCGCCAAATTTAATATATCGGCTTTAATATATCCGTCAAATTTAATATATCGGCTCTAATATATCCGCCGAATGTAATATATCGGCTTAAATATATTGGCCAACTTTAATAAATCAGCTTTAATATATCGGCCAGATTTTATATATCGGCCAAATTTTATATATAGGTTTTAATATATCTGCCAAATTTTATATATCGCCTTTAATATATCAGCCAAATTTAGTATATCGCCTTTAATATATCGGCCAAATTTAGTATATCGGCTTTAATATATCCGCCAAATTTAATATATCGGCTTAAATATATTCGCCAACTTTAATAAATCAGCTTTAATATATCGGCCAGATTTTATATATCGGCTTAAATATATTGGCCAAATTTAATAAATCAGCTTTAATATATCGGCCAGATTTAGTATATCGGCTTTAATATATCCGTCAAATTTAATATATTGGCTTTAATATATCCGCCAAATTTAATATATATCGGCTTTAATATATCCACCAAATGTAATATATTGGCTTTAGTATATCGGCCAGATTTAGTATATCGGCTTTAATATATCCACCAAATGTAATATATCGGCTTTAATATATCCGCCAAATTTAATATATATCGGCTTTAATATATCCACCAAATGTAATATATTGGCTTTAGTATATCCGTCAAATTTAATATATCGGCTTTAATATATCCGCCAAATTTAATATATCGGCTTTAATATATCCGCCAAATTTAATATATCGGCTTTAATATATCCGCCAAATTTAATATATCGGCTTAAATATATTCGCCAACTTTAATAAATCAGCTTTAATATATCCGCAAAATTTTATATATCGGCTTAAATATATTGGCCAAATTTTAGATATCGCCTTTAATATATCGGCCAAATTTAGTATATCGCCTTTAATATATCGGCCAAATTTGGTATATCGGCTTTAATATATCCGCCAAATTTAATATATCGGCTTAAATATATTCGCCAACTTTAATAAATCAGCTTTAATATATCAGCCAGAATTATATATCGGCTTAAATATATTGGCCAAATTTAATAAATCAGCTTTAATATATCGGCCAGATTTAGTATATCGGCTTTAATATATCGGCCAAATTTTATATATCGGTTTTAATATATCCACCAAATTTTATATATATGTTTTAATATATCCGCCAAATTTTATATATCGCCTTTAATATATCGGCCAAATTTAGTATATCGGCTTTAATATATCGGCCAAATTTAGTATATCGGCTTAAATATATTCGCCAACTTTAATAAATCAGCTTTAATATATCCGCCAAATTTAATATATCGGCTTAAATATATTCGCCAACTTTAATAAATCAGCTTTAATATATCCGCCAAATTTAATAAATCAGCTTTATATATAGGTTTTAATTAGTGGTGGGCCGTTATCGGCGTTAACGTGCTGCGTTAACGCGAGACTCTTATCGCGCGATAAAAAAAATATCGCCGTTAATCTATTCTCCAAGTTGGGTTGGGAGATGGCTCTATACTACACAAGCTATGATGACGCAATCTACCCGCGGCCGCGAGGTAAACCCGGCTGCAACGCATATTCGTCGTCATCTTAAGTAAACACGGCTGAACGTGAAAGCTGGTGAAAAAGATCGGTGCAACATCCATTATTTGGACTTGGTTCGGGTTTAAGCCGTCAGACGAGCAGCAGCAAACTATATACAGAGTGTGTGGGGTAACAGTTCGGTAAGTTAACACACGACTAATCCGTTCGACCACCTCAAATTCAAAACGAAACACATGATATCACTGAATACCAGCGCGCGCGTATTATTCCCATTCCAATATATCTTAGTGGTGTAGCATATAATCTCGATTTTAAGAATCGTTGTTGTGTTTCTTTTTAACTGAAAAGACATCAGTTAGACAATATTCTAATTTTAAATTTGGGGTTTCATAAGCTTTTAAGCTATTAAGCCATAATAAACATTAGACCTACTTAAGTCTCTGCAGCTAGTGTACTTAAATTTTATTTATCTGCAAAATTATGTTGTATACTTACAGTTTTGCACAATATATGTTCTCAAAACTACATACACCCTTTAAAAAAAAATACATTTAGCAGTTGTTTAGCATGGGTCTGTGTAATCTGTTCTGAAATGGTTTTATTATAATATACTGTATATAGTTATCGTAAGAGGCTGCAATGTATATCACAATATAGATTTTAGGCCATATCGCCCATCCCTAATTGATAGCCTATAGTAGTTGATAATAACATAGGCCTACCTAACGTTGCCTACGGACGGTAACAGTACAGTAGTAACCTTTTACAGTCTATGAGTAGAACAGCTTTCTCAAGCGGTTTGTGATGCATTTTGGAAACAGGAGATGAGCCCCTGGTCTAATGTGCCACCTGGCTTGAGAAACCCGTTCTCAAAGACTTACTTTTATAGTCATTATTTGGGTAGCACACATTCTGAATGCCTTCGGCAGAATTCAAATGAGCCATTTTAATCTAGATTAATCTAGATTAATTTCAAAATTAATCTAGATTAATCTAGATTAAAAAAATTAATCTATGCCCACCTCTAGTTTTAATATATCCGCCAAATTTTATATAACGCCTTTAATATATCCGCCAAATTTAGTATATCGCCTTTAATATATCGCCCAAATTTTGTATATCGGCTTTAATATATCCGCCAAATTTAATATATCGGCTTAAATATATTCGCCAACTTTAATAAATCAGCTTTAATATATCGGCCAGATTTAGTATATCGGCTTTAATATATCCGCCAAATTTTATATATCGGTTTTAATATATCCGCCAAATTTTATATATAGGTTTTAATATATCGGCCAAATTTTATGTATCGCCTTTAATATATCGGCCAAATTTAGTATATCGGCTTTAATATATCGGCCAAATTTAGTATATCGGCTTTAATATATCGGCCAAATTTTATATATAGGTTTTAATATATCCGCCAAATTTTATATATCGCCTTTAATATATTGGCCAAATTTAATATATAGGCTTAAATATATTCGCCAACTTTAATAAATCAGCTTTAATACATCTGCTAAATTTTATATATCGGCTTAAATATATTGGCCAAATTTAATAAATCAGCTTTAATATATCGGCCAGATTTAGTATATCGGCTTTAATATACCCGCCAAATTTTATATATAGGTTTTAATATATCGGCCAAATTTTATATATAGGTTTTAATATATCGGGCAAATTTTATATATAGGTTTTAATATATCCGCCAAATTTTATATATAGGTTTTAATATATCCGCCAAATTTTATATATTGGCTTTAATATATCCGTCAAATGTAATATATCAGCTTTAATATATCCGCCAAATTTAATATATCGGCTTTAATATATTCGCCAACTTTAATAAATCAGCTTTAATATATCGGCCAGATTTTATATATCGGCTTAAATATATTGGCCAAATTTAATAAATCAGCTTTAATATATCGGCCAGATTTTATATATCGGCTTAAATATATTGGCCAAATTTAATAAATCAGCTTTAATATATCGGCCAAATTTTATATATAGGTTTTAATATATCCGCCAAATTTTATATATCGCCTTTAATATATCGGCCAAATTTAGTATATCGCCTTTAATATATCGGCCAAATTTAGTATATCGGCTTAAATATATTCGCCAACTTTAATAAATCAGCTTTAATACATCTGCTAAATTTTATATATCGGCTTAAATATATTGGCCAAATTTAATAAATCAGCTTTAATATATCGGCCAGATTTAGTATATCGGCTTTAATATACCCGCCAAATTTTATATATAGGTTTTAATATATCGGGCAAATTTTATATATAGGTTTTAATATATCGGGCAAATTTTATATATAGGTTTTAATATATCCGCCAAATTTTATATATAGGTTTTAATATATCCGCCAAATTTTATATATTGGCTTTAATATATCCGTCAAATGTAATATATCAGCTTTAATATATCCGCCAAATTTAATATATCGGCTTTAATATATCCGCCAAATTTAATATATCGGCTTTAATATATCCGCCAAATTTAATATATCGGCTTTAATATATCCGTCAAATTTAATATACCGGCTTTAATATATCCGCCAAATTTGATATATCGGCTTTAATATATCCGCCAAATTTAATATATCGGCTTAAATATATTCGCCAACTTTAATAAATCAGCTTTAATATATCCGCCAAATTTAATATATCGGCTTAAATATATTCGCCAACTTTAATAAATCAGCTTTAATATATCGGCCAGATTTTATATATCGGCTTAAATATATTGGCCAAATTTAATAAATCAGCTTTAATATATCGGCCAGATTTTATATATCGGCTTAAATATATTGGCCAAATTTAATAAATCAGCTTTAATATATCGGCCAAATTTTATATATAGGTTTTAATATATCCGCCAAATTTTATATATCGCCTTTAATATATCGGCCAAATTTAGTATATCGCCTTTAATATATCGGCCAAATTTAGTATATCGCCTTTAATATATCGGCCAAATTTAGTATATCGGCTTTAATATATCCGCCAAATTTAATATATCGGCTTAAATATATTCGCCAACTTTAATAAATCAGCTTTAATATATCGGCCAGATTTAGTATATCGGCCAAATTTTATATATAGGTTTTAATATATCCGCCAAATTTTATATATCACCTTTAATATATCGGCCAAATTTAGTATATCGGCTTTAATATATCCGCCAAATTTTATATATCGGCTTAAATATATTGGCCAAATTTTATATATCGGCTTAAATATATTGGCCAAATTTAATAAATCAGCTTTAATATATCGGCCAGATTTAGTATATCGGCTTTAATATATCGGCCAAATTTTATATATAGGTTTTAATATATCGGCCAAATTTTATATATAGGTTTTAATATATCGGCCAAATTTTATATATAGGTTTTAATATATCCGCCAAATTTAGTATATCGGCTTTAATATATCCGCCAAATTTAATATATCGGCTTAAATTTATTCGCCAACTTTAATAAATCAGCTTTAATACATCCGCCAAATTTTATATATCGGCTTAAATATATTGGCCAAATTTAATAAATCAGCTTTAATATATCGGCCAGATTTAGTATATCGGCTTTAATATATCGGCCAAATTTTATATATAGGTTTTAATATATCCGCCAAATTTAGTATATCGGCTTTAATATATCCGCCAAATTTAATATATCGGCTTAAATTTATTCGCCAACTTTAATAAATCAGCTTTAATACATCCGCCAAATTTTATATATCGGCTTAAATATATTGGCCAAATTTAATAAATCAGCTTTAATATATCGGCCAGATTTAGTATATCGGCCAAATTTTATATATAGGTTTTAATATATCCGCCAAATTTTATATATCGCCTTTAATATATCGGCCAAATTTAGTATATCGGCTTTAATATATCGGCCAAATTTTATATATAGGTTTTAATATATCCGCCAAATTTTATATATCGCCTTTAATATATCAGCCATATTTTCTTATCGGGCCGATAACGATAATATTAAAAGTGAACAAATATTGGCCGATACCGATATGCTGGCCGATATATCGTGCATCCCTAATTACTGTTAGGTTATGGTTCGGGTTTGTAGAATAAATGTTGACATGTATTTGACATGTATTTGCAAATATCTCCTGGTCTTCAGGCCTTCCCCTGGATCATCCCGAGAGCTATCACTCCTACATGTGGAACAACTTCTTCAAGCACGTGGACATCGAGCCGCACAACACTCATATTCTGGACGGGAACGCCAGCGACCTGCAGGCCGAGTGCGAAGCCTTCGAGCAGAAGATCACGGTTGCGGGAGGAATCGAGCTGTTTGTGGGAGGTGTGCCGATAAATCTGACCCAGTGAACGCTTTATTAGACGCTGAGAGACGCCAGTAACACTGGAATGCACTTCTCAATCTGTACACACTAAACCAGCTCTCTAAGCAGTTTAGCTGCTGCAATAACAAACACTTCTAATCAATAAGAATGATTCCAAATGCTTGATTACGCAACTCAAGGTCAAAGGTCTTAAAGGGACAGTTCACCTGAAAATATATATTCTGTCATCATTTAGTTGTTCTAAACCTGTATGAGTTTCTTTTGTTGAACGCAAAAAAGAAGATATTTTGAAAAAGTATATTTTGAAATATTATTAATTCATAAATAGTATGAAAAAAAATTAATACTGTCAATAGGGACCAGAAACTATTTGGTCACAGACATTATTCAAAATATCTTCCATCGCTTTAAGTCTTGAGTTTGCTGTAGCAATAATTGATTTCATCTTTAAATTTGTCAGTGTATCTGGTCCAAAGTTTGTACAAATTTAGTGTTATTTTAGTTCTATAAGTATAATACTTTGAATTACTTTTCATTGGTAACACTTTACAATAAGGTTTCATTTGTTAACATTAGTTAGCTACATTAGTTAACATGAGCTAATGATAAAAAAAATGCATATACAGGATTTATTAATCTTAGGTTATGTTAATTCCTACATTTACTAATAAATCATTAAAATCAAAAGTTGTATCTATTAACTGATAAACTTAAAAACTGATCAAAAATATTTATTTTATGTATTCAATCTCAGTGATACTAAAATAACATTGGTTTGATTTGTATAAGTATAAAAAGTTAATTTCATGCATTTGAAATAAAGCTGCACTAAAATAATAAATATTACATGAAAAAAAAACGTTATACTTATAAAAATTAAACTGATGTTATTTTAATATCATTAAGATGCTAAATATTTTTAATCCGTTTTTATTTTTATATTTTCCATTTTAATTTTGGTTTTAATTTTAATAATTTAAAAAAAATTATTTTAGTTTTGGTTTACAATAACAACACTGGTCCGAATGATAAACAACATACACTCACCTAAAGGATTATTAGGAACACCTGTTCAATTTCTCATTAATGCAATTATCTAATCAACCAATCACATGGCAGTTGCTTCAATGCATTTAGGGGTGTGGTCCTGGTCAAGACAATCTCCTGAACTCCAAACTGAATGTCAGAATGGGAAAGAAAGGTGATTTAAGCAATTTTGAGCGTGACATGGTTGTTGGTGCCAGACGGGCCGGTCTGAGTATTTCACAATCTGATCAGTTACTGGGATTTTCAGGCACAACCATTTCTAGGGTTTACAAAGAATGGTGTGAAAAGGGAAAAACATCCAGTATGCGGCAGTCCTGTGGGCGAAAATGCCTTGTTGATGCTAGAGGTCAGAGGAGAATGGGCCGACTGATTCAAGCTGATAGAAGAGCAACTTTGACTGAAATAACCACTCGTTACAACCGAGGTATGCAGCAAAGCATTTGTGAAGCCACAACACGCACAACCTTGAGGCGGATGGGCTACAACAGCAGAAGACCCCACCGGGTACCACTCATCACCACTACAAATAGGAAAAAGAGGCTACAATTTGCACAAGCTCACCAAAATTGGACAGTTGAAGACTGGAAAAATGTTGCCTGGTCTGATGAGTCTCGATTTCTGATGAGAAATTCAGATGGTAGAGTCAGAATTTGGCGTAAACAGAATGAGAACATGGATCCATCATGCCTTGTTACCACTGTGCAGGCTGGTGGTGGTGGTGTAATGGTGTGGGGGATGTTTTCTTGGCACACTTTAGGCCCCTTAGTGCCAATTGGGCATCGTTTAAATGCCACGGCCTACCTGAGCATTGTTTCTGACCATGTCCATCCCTTTATGACCACCATGTACCCATCCTCTGATGGCTACTTCCAGCAGGATAATGCACCATGTCACAAAGCTCGAATCATTTCAAATTGGTTTCTTGAACATGACAATGAGTTCACTGTACTAAAATGGCCCCCACAGTCACCAGATCTCAACCCAATAGAGCATCTTTGGGATGTGGTGGAACGGGAGCTTCGTGCCCTGGATGTGCATCCCACAAATCTCCATCAACTGCAAGATGCTATCCTATCAATATGGGCCAACATTTCTAAAGAATGCTTTCAGCACCTTGTTGAATCAATGCCACGTAGAATTAAGGCAGTTCTGAAGGCGAAAGGGGGTCAAACACAGTATTAGTATGGTGTTCCTAATAATCCTTTAGGTGAGTGTATATTTATCAGGATCTTATGCCTAACATGTTCAGTCATTTGTAATTGTGTTAACGTTATATGCATAAAATATTCTTTTGACTCATTTGAGTAGATGTACAAGAGTCTATACAAAATTTATTGCCAAGGCAGCACACCTTGATCAAGCTAATACACTACTATCAAGTCACTAACTATCCCTATAGCTTGTAAATGCTTTCAATCTTTTCCACCTGTGCATTTACATATGCCCCTATAATCATCATATATTTTACAGGTAACACACCAAAGGAAGAAGGCTGCAAGCATTGCTGTGTCAACTGTGGTAAATAGAGGAACATCCTTCATGAAGATAGCTGTGTGCGGCAAGCTTAACATTCAAGATTACCTTTCTCAGTTTGCATGGGTCATTTATCTATATTTGTGTAATTGATAGTTATGTTTAATTCCCTGTAAAGTAGCAATACAAATGTTCTCTATTTTGAATCTCTTTAAGCCCAGTGTCAGTGAAGATGGCGTGGTCAGTGGAATCCTGGTGTTTGTGCCCAGCACTACGACCTGACCCTGATGACTGAGGTAATTCATCACACATTCATCAACAGTTAGCAGTCAAAAGTGTACATACGCTTTGCAGAATAAACTGCTTCATCAGGGTACTACTCAATAAAAAGAGAACAAACATTTTTGTGATCCCTCTTATTGCTAAAATGATGAACATTTTGCAGATACTGAAAGGTGTGTATAAACTTTAAAGCGCAACTGTATATCTATCACTTTCATTCATTCGAGCCAAATATAATAATGGACTGAATCTGTTTTATAAACAAATGTTTTCCTTCTGTGTTTTTTCCCTCTCCTCAAGGTATTTTTCCTGACGTTCCTGCCTCTGGAACATTTCCATTCACATTTACTCTGGAGAGCTTCTGGGACATGGACATAAACAGCACTTTCCAACAACTTCAAAAAATTTGGTGATATATGATTTTGGATTTCTTCAGTTTTTGTTTTGTTTTTAGACAAACTTATAATCACTGTAATGCTGGAGTAAGCATTTTGTCCTGTTTAATGTTGCTGCTATGTAGAGGTTTAAGAGCTCAAATTAACAAGGTTCGGTAACACTTTAATTAGGTCTCATTTGTTAATATTAGTTTATGTATTAGCCAACATGATCTAACAATGAGCATTTTTTTACAGTGTTACGTGCCACATGCACAAACATCGAGAGCGGCACCCGTTAAAATGGATGACGCCCGGAGTTCAATCTCCTGCTCCCATAAACACAACGGCACACAGCCAAGATATCAAGAAAAGTGATTTATTTGTTTACAGAAGGGTCTTTGCTGTTCTTTAAAAAAAAAGTATGTCACTGAGAGGTTTTTCAGTCGGCCAAAAAAACAAACAAAAGGGGAGTCTCTAACTAAGTTTTAAACCCTCTTACCTGGAATAAAAACTATAAGTAAAATACATTGTTCTTACCTCCCTTACTGACCAATAAACAGGAGAAAATAATGTTAAAGAAAAAGGGCCTCTTGTCTCTCTCAGGAATTTGTTTTACAAAGATAAGAGGAGTAAGCTAGATACAATTACCGGCCTATACCGCTACAACAGTTAAAGCTCCTCTATAGGAAAGTTCACATGAGCTGGTGAACGGACAGCACGAATCTCACTCTAGATTTACAACTCGTTTTGGGCAGCAGTCGTACACACACGCTCTACCACGGAAGCAGGAGGGTGAACTCGACGAAGAGACGGTTCACTCTGCTTTTACACACACGCTGACACGCTGAGTGGCTTCAGCCGCACCCACTTAGCAGCTGCACCTGTTGCACTCCAATGAGCGGGGAGAGAGAGAAGAACACAACAAGAAACATGCATACACTCACATGTGGTACAACAATCATTAAACGACATTTACGTTCTGACACGTAACATACAGTATTTATTAATCTTTGTTAATATTAGTTAATTAAAATATAGTTTGTTAAAGTTAGTTAATAATTAGTTAATAATGAACAATTATAGTCATTGTTCATGTGAGTTCACAGTGCATTAACTAATTTTAATACACAACTTTTGAATATAATAATGCATTATTAAATGTTGAAATTAACATTAACTAAGACTAATAAATGCTTAAAGTATTATTCATTCTTAGTTCATGTTAAGTGAAGTAATGAACTAATAATACCTTTTTTGTAAAGCATTACCCGTGTGAACCTTAGTGTTGTACATGGAATGATACTTTTCTTCACATTTTGTTTGTATTAATTCATGGGTTGTGTGTGTGAGGTACTGTGTTTGCTTCTAAAATGATGCGTGTACTGGTAATCCCTAGGTTATGGGGACCAAATTACCCCAAAAGTATAGCAATACCAGTAAATTACATGGAAACAATCTTATAAATCATACAGAATGATGTTTTCTGAAAATGTAAAAATGCTAAATGTTTTCTGTGATGGATAGGTTTAGGTACCTTTTGTATGAGGGAGAAAATGATTGTGCATAATAAGCATCATTGTCCTCCAGACTCTTTCTAAATGAGAGTTAAAGGGATACTCCACTTTAAAATGAAAATTCTGTCATCATATACTCGCCCTCAAGCGGTTTCAAACCTGTATGAATTTATTTCTTGTAAAAAATGTAAAATGTCAGTAACCAGCCAGTTAACTGGTCCCATTGACTTCCATGGTATTTTTTTTCCTACTATGGAAGTCAATGGGACCAGTTAACTGGCTGGTTACTGACATTCTTCGAAATATCTTCCTTTGTGTTCAGCAGAAGAAAGAAATTCATACAGGTTTGAAACAACTTGAGGGCGAGTAAATGATGACAGAATTTTCATTTTAAAGTGAACTATCCCTTTAATGTGTTGTAACTGTTTGTTTATGTAGTGTTTCTTTGGTTTTTCTTGTGCATCAACAGAAAGGTTATGTATTTATTTTAGAGATTTTGTCAGTAAATGTAGAGGGTTTTATATTGAATTTGTGTTGATTGTAACTAGGTTATTAAGATATATATTTATTTATTTTCAAATTTGAAATAATTTTTTTTTAAATTACAAATGTATTTAATTATATAATAGTGTACATGTATATTACATTAAAATATAGTTTAGTTCACATTAATTGCTTGTCAGTATATTTGGAAGTACACTTTTACCATATTTCAAAGTTCATATAAAAATGTATTAAAGTCCCACTTAAGTGGGAATCACTCTTAATTTCAACTAATTGCATTTAATTTTAGATTAATCTTTGATACATTTGAAATCAATTACATATAATATGCAATACGTTTGTCGAAAACATTACACTTAATTCACATTTAAGTGTATTGTTAACTGACATTAAAGTATATTTTAGTTCACATTACAGCTTGTCAGTTCATTAAACTACACTTTAACTATATTTTAAATACACTTTCTGCAATTATGAAAGTACTTATTAAATATGTATTAAAGTCCCATTTATGTTGTTTAAAAAAAGCATTCAAAAGTTCAACTAATTGCATTTAATATGAACTTAATTTGTGATACATTTGAAATTAAATACAAATAAAATGCACTTAAGCGGTAAAAACATTACATTTAATTCACACTTAAGTGTATTGTTAATTGACATTAAAGTACATTTTAGTTCACATTAAGTGCTTGTCAGTGCATTGAGCAGTGCACTTTAAATCAATTTTAAAGACACTAGAAGCAATTATGAAAGTAATATAAAGTTGTATTAAAGTCCCACTTAAGTGGTACCAAAAAAAATCACTCTTAATGACAACTTATTGCATTTTATTTCAACTTAATATGTGATATATTTGAAATCAATTACACTTAATGTGCATTCAGTGCAACGAAAACATTGCATTTAAGTCACACTTAAGTGTATACATTTAAAGTATATTATTTGTATAATAAGTACACTTTATAAAAGTACACTAAAGTGCACTTTTTTTCACAAGGGTCATGCTAAGACTCCTCTCATAAATTACATTTTATTGTCAAATATGGCTCAGTGGTTCCTGTAGGTTGTCTACAAACCGAAAGGTTGGTGGTTCAATCCCGGGTTCCACCTGACCAAGTGTCGAGGTGTCCATGAGCAAGACACTTAACCCCAGCTGCTCCCAACACACACACACACACACTCTCACACACCTAACCCCAGCTGCTCCCGACGAGCTGGATGGCCTCGCATGGCTGACACCGCCGTCGGTGTATGAATGAGAGAGTGAATGGGTGAATGAGAGAGTGAATGGGTGAATGAGAGAGTGAATGGGTGAATGTGAGGCTATGTAAAGCGCTTTGGTGGCCATAGGTCTGTGAAAGCGCTATATAAATGCAGTCCATTTTTTTTTTTTTTACCACACCTGAGTTGAAATTAAAATCAATTATTTTCCATGTTCTTATTTTATTTAGTATATTACTCAATACATCAAAATAAATTTCCTTTAATAAATTATAACTTTAATAACTTTAAAACACTATAAAATCATAATTATTTAAAATGTTTAAGTAAAACTTAAGTAGACATTATTAAAAAGTGCATTTTTTAAAACATGCACTTAAGTGTGTTTAGAAATATTGCCATGAAAGTGTACTTACTTTAAGTTAAGCTTAATTAGATATTACAAAGTGCATTTGTAAAAAGTGCACTTAAGTGTGTTAAGAAATATTGCCATTAAAGTGTATTTCATTTAAGTACACTTAAGTGGTCTTTAATTTTAATTATATTATATTATCTGCAAGTGCACTTTTTAAAAAGTATACTTTTATTATTTGAATACAATTAAGTTCACTTCTTTTTCACAAGGGATATTACACATCACCTGTGTATAGGCTACTCCCATTAACTGGAACAGGTTTTCACAGGAACTGAATATTACATCCAAATATTGTTATGTAATCAATCAGCATATTGTTGTGTAACTTCATCTACTGGAACAGTATTTCACAGTTTTTCGCAGGAACTGAATATTACAAACAACTATTGCGAAAGGACGATTTACAAAACAACGATTGCGAAAGCGTGCACGGATTATGAATTTGTTCACTGTTACCGTTGTACGTAGTTTTCCTTTTTTTTTGTTTTCCTGCATAGTTCTATTTTGTTAATCAATTTTGCATTCTATTTTGGCTTTCTCGTGTGTCCCTATTTTTGTTGTGTCCCTTTTGAGCCACGGGGCCAAACGGGTACGGATTGAAAACCCAAAGCAACTGTACGGTTTACAGATCTGAGCTCAGCTGAGACTTTCTCTGGTACTTTTGGCGTAGGATATTTATTTCCGTCAAGGTCAGGCTGCGATGTCAAATGTATTCCCAGGAATGAGTGATGCGCTTTCCGCTTTCCGCTTTTAAAGTTTTATAAAATAAGTAAGATATGGCTTGAATGGTTTAAAAGCATTAGCAAGAATAAAAGCGCATCATATAATGTAACGCCATGCAGCCGAAGGATGACAGACAAAAAAACGGATGCTGCGTTAATTGCGTTAAATAGGCTATTTACTTACCACTGAGTCTTTTCCCATTCCTACCAGTAACGCTATTCAACTTCCCGCGTCTACTTCCTGCGCAGATGTCGACGGCACAACTGGGTTGTAGGTTGCCAGGTTGAGCTCACAAATGGCTTGAAATGTGTATGATGTGTTGATTGCGCGAGTAGGATGGGTTTCATACAAGATCTGGCAACTGGACCACCTTGGAATAATATATTGATGTGATTATTCATATAACGACGTTTGGGCCATACAAATAACGGGAGTTTCACGGGAGAAATAACAAAACGGGAGGGGGGCGGGAGATGGGTGTGAAATACGGGAGACTCCCGGGGAAAACGGGAGTGTTGACACTAGGTATGTTTTGGGGTCTCCCAGACAATACAGGATGGCAGACAGTTGTCTGTGATGGTTTACATTCACTCAATAATAAAACTTTTAACAGCTTGACGCTGGTATGATGCCTGAAAATTATTAAGATTAAATCTTCGAACAGTGAGAGATCATGCCAGTTTACACATTCAAACAAATTTTAAACGCAAAAGAGGCGAAATTATCTGTTAAGAAAATTATAAAAGGTTATCTGTGACAACACGCAGAGAGAGAGAGAGAGATTTCAGATAGCGTTTCCAAAATACAGCTTTAACAAAGATAAAACCATATTTAATTTCTACAGTGAACAAATAGTGTTATTTTACATTAGGCTCATGTACCTGAATACTACTGTTAAACTATGTAACTTTGTTATTTAGTATTCATCTCTGTAATTTGTATGACTTGTATTACTGACTGTTCACTTGTTTTTAATAATGCTTGAACTTGATCAGTGAAGAGCTCTCTCCGCCGCTACAGTCTTCAGCACATCTTCGTCTTTGCAAAATCCTAATTACAACATCGTATAGATGACATTGTATTATATGATGCTCATACGTTTCTTCATATTGCATTAGTAGCTGATAACACCAAATCAGTAAAAGAATAAAAATGTTAATATTTTTATTTTTAATTTGTTAATAAAAATGTTTTATTTTGTTCAATAAAAATGAACAAAAATCAACATTGTATTTGGTCCGGACCAAAGTAAGTGAACTAGCGGACTTTCCTGAAGCCAAATGCCAATCCCAATAAAGTAATGAAAGGTTTTTATTATAATATTTATTTTAAATTAATTTATGAAAAAAAGTAATAAAAAGTAACTTTGATTATTAGTCACTCAAACATGATTTTGAGTGATACATGATTTCCACTGAATGGAACGTACTTGATTGAAATGAAATCTGTTATCAAAAGCATTGATCTGATTTTCCCTGTCTGTTAATATTATAATAATTCCTTCTTCAGAACTTTACCTCAGAATTTCTCTCAAGGGCTTTTTTCTTAAGAATATTTTCACGACTGAACAAGTCAGTGGTGTTCTTCACAATTGGCGTTCTGTGTTAGGCGGGGTATCTGATGCGGCGGAGTCAACTATATAAGCGAGAGCCCTGAGAAGGTTCTTTAAAGATCTGTTCTGCTATCGTCGGTGAAACAGCAGTGTCTTCTACAACTTCTTCTGGTAGGGTGAAGATTTATTCATCTGGAGAAAATCTAGACAACAACCTTTTAACATTTAGTCTTTTCCTACTCTGGAATATAAGTAGGAAAGTATAATAAATTAAAACATGTAAAAAATAATTGAGTAAATGTTGCCATTGCATTACTTTTGAAGTGCTTGTAACATTAGATCTAAAAGCATGTTATTTCATAACTAAAAGATTGGTGAGCCAAGAAATAAAATTAGTAGGCTACTAGTATGCATGTCAGACTTTATAAATGAAACGATATCTACAGAATTGATATAATGTCCTAATCATATAACAAAAGCAAAAATTAACTACTGTAGTTGTTTGTTTGTTTTTATTTATTTTTTTCAGAGCCAAAAATACGCAAGGAAACAAAATGGCAAACGGACAGCAAATAACAAAGCTCAATGTCTCCAGCTCTAAGGATGAAGAGGATATACTCAGAGCTCAAGGTTATCAGTTCATCAATGTTAACCTCAATGAAGGTACTTCAGGAAACCGGGTCCTTCTTTGGTTCAAGAAAGAGTGTGGCCAAAGTCCTGTGACCAGGATCCAGTTTTCATTCAATGACCAGATGAAATCTGGTCTGGTTGATGCTGGGTATGAGCTGGTCAACCGTGATCTGAATGCAGGAGTTTGTGGAGATCACATCTTTCTGTGGTACTTCTACGGCAGCACTGGATATGACGTTCCTATTGTGAACCTTGAGGTGAGCAAAGACGCCGGAGAAGAACCTGCTCTTCTGCGAGATGGCTGGGAGAGACTGTGCTGTGAACTGAACCGTAATGCAGGAAGAAACTTCATCTACCTGTGGGTGCAGAGAGAGAAGGCGAGCTACATACGTGAGATCGCAGCAACTGTTGACTTCACTTCTGACAAGCACATGTTTGAACTGGGCTACACTCGTGTGGATGAAGACACCAATCGGGGCGCTTGTGGAAACTGCGTCTTCCTCTGGTATCGGCGCACAACCGATAAGAAACAGGCTCTCACTGCTCTTGAGGTATCCACCTCCCTCAAGGAGGAAGTGAAGCTTCAGAAGGAAGGCTATACAGGCCTCAGTGTTGATCTCAATAAAGGAACCAGTGGAAAACCTGTCTACGCATGGCACAAGAAAAAGGGATGTGAATCTCAGATCCAAGCCATGGTTCTGCTGATCGACTCTAAGGCCTGGGATGAGTACAAGAAAGCTGGTTTCACCGTGATCGAGAAAAATCTGAACGAGGGCAACAATGGCTGGAAAATGTACATAGCCTACAAGTAAAAACACGGAGTCATGCTGCCGTCTCAAGATCTTCTTCAGTTCTCTAATCGGTAGCACTATATGGCACAATTGTTTCTAATGTATGATTTCAATGTCACTCTTTAAAGCATATTGTGACCGTGGCTGTTGTACTACACTCAACCACACACATTTAACTTGGCCTTTGTGTTTATGTTGCAATGCATTATGAAATAAAGTCAACTTTAACCACAACCAATGCTTTGGTGAGCTTTTCACACCAGTCTTTGGGATCATCTCTACGTTATAGTGCATGTACTGTATCATTACACACTCATATTTCAGGGTCATAATACCCTCACACTAATGAAATTCAATATTGTCAATACAAATGAATTCAAAGGTTCTTAGTCTTCTTTGGTGTGCATTCCAAAACGAGTATGATAGTAGCACAGGAAAGCTGTTTAAAGAAATAGATACTTGATATTTGTATATTAGGTGTTTCTGTCACTTTATCCACACACTTTAGAGCAAGCCAGTGCCTGAAATTAACCCAAAACCTAAATATGAAAGGCAGAAAAACAAACTAACAAAACAAACACCTCCCTCAAAAAAAACACACACACACACACACACACACACACACACACACACACACACACACACACACACTCACACACACACACACACACACACACACACACACACACACACACACACACACACACACACACACACACACACACACACACACACACACACACACACACACACACACCCACACCCACCCACACCCATTCTTTATTAGCATTACCAAGTTCCCTTCAACGGGTATCTTAAAGGATTCAAAGAGAGGGAGAAAGAGACTGGTATACAAAAATAATCTCAGTTTATTATCACAAATGGTATGGTTAAAATGTTGAAGGTTGGCAAATAATACTGTCCAGAGGCACACAGGTGGCCAACAGCAAGGCCTCACTATCACACAGAAACACAGTGCATCAGACACCTCAGTCTCAGTTAGCACAGCACCCCCAATAGGACAACTCTATACACAGCAAGCTCAAAACTCAATAGTACATGTGAAACCACACCAGATCTCCGCTAGAGGCTAGCTTTGGGCAAGTGCTGTGCAATGTTATACTACTGTTTGCCAGACCATTCAAAAACAACAACCACCCCTTCAGAAAGAAAAAAACAGACAAAACAAATAAACAAAATGTACAATAGACCTGTGAGGTACAGTATAATTCTTAAAATTACAATAGGGGAATTACACCCAGAAGCACTCAGTTTCTGCAACAAATCACAAACATACCATAAGCACACATAGCATAAAACCAACTGCACAAGTTTCTTTCTATTTGTATTGTCCTTCCCTGGGTTACAAAATAGTGTTTCACACTGTATAATATCCCACTTACAACAAACCACACAGAATAAATATATAAAATCTATTTTTTATCCACAGCAATAATTCAACATGTTTAAGCAGGGAAGACAAACAAATAGCACAGTAGCCTACATCCCACATTAATGAATTAAATCATTACATAATTACATTAATGAATGAATGCCCTGCTCAGCTCAGCTACCGTTCGGACGCTCTTGCTTACTGCTCCGCGCTTTGCTCTATCGCTTTTATATTTTATCTTCTATATTTTTATATTTTAGCTCCTTTTATCACCTAATTTTAACTTCAGCAAATCAGCACAGTGCTCAAACGACAAAGTTTGGATTATCACAAAAACGCAGAATTCTTCTACCCGACCAGCTTACATTCCGGGGAAAGGAAAACACAACTGCCTACAAGGATAAGAGAGAAAATGCCTCTTCTGGAATCTACTTGCTGCACTAACTGCCACAGACTTTTACAAAGGATTGCAGTTCTTGAAACAAAGTTATTTACGGGACCACCAAACCAGACGGAACACACAACAGAGCTTCGTCATGGACACCCTCAGCATATAGCCGGTGAGTCCCATGAAACTAGTGCTCCTCGACAGGTAGAGAAACAAGCCGATCGACTTACAAATCGATGGCACAAACAGGGAGCGAGACCCAAAGGCACTCGAGACATCAGATTGTCACGAGCCCCACATATTACCGCAGTAGCATCCTCTACCCCAGATACAGCTCTGACAAGGATGGCAAACACTGGTCTCCCACCAACACCTATACATCTTGAGAACAGATTTGAAGTACTAATGAATGTAAATGAGGAATCCCCAAACGTGATGAATGTGATCGAACACAGACTGAATAGGCCAGTAGCTAACACTGATGCTAACTGGCGCTCAAGGTCGAGCAGACAGCGGCACTCAGCTCAGAGCACAGCCGAGCCCAGGACTCTGATAGTGGGAGACTCCATAATCAGAAACATTAGCAGCAGGGATACAACTACATGCTGCCTTCCACAAGCAACAATTTCTGATATAAACAGGGAACTTCAGAACATTCTAATGAAACATAAGACTGCAAATCGACTCATAATTCATGTGGGGAAGAATGATATTCATAAAGAGCAGTCAGAACTCCTTAAGAAGGATTTCAATGAACTTTTTGAAACACTTAAAAGACTGAAAGTTCAAACATTCATCAGTGGACCACTCCCAGCAAGAGGAACAAACAGGTTTTCACGGCTGCTTGGGATTAATACATGGCTGCAAAAAACCTGCAATATAAAAGGAGTAAACTTCATTGACAACTTCAATCTTTTCTGGAGTCAGAGACAACTATTTCATCGGGACGGCCATCACCCAAACAAACTTGGTTCAAGAGTGTTAAAGGACAATATCGACTTCTCCCTCAATCATCCTTCTGCAGTGTGTGTCAATCTGAACGACACACACACACCTGGAAACAGTATGAATGAACACGGGACTTCACTTCAGCAACAAGATGGACATGCGGTTGACATATCACACAAGGACAATGATAACACCACTGAGCCACAACAACCTCTGCTCACGGACACAATCTCAGCTGAGCCATGCCCACAGAGCTCACCACAGACAGACATATTAGAACTGCTCCAAGATTCAGCACCCAAGGACGACTTCCTGGAAAACAGCCAGGGAAGCCAGGACAGCATATCACAGCCTCCTATAACACCTGAGCAACAGCCCCTTTCACCAGATACTTTCTCACTCTCGCCAGCGACTCCACTCCTGTGCTTCTCACAGAAAATGGAACAACTAGTGCATGCTGGAACCAGACTATCCCACTCTTTTGCTGCAAGCCCCCAGATACCAACCAAAAATCGTCAGGCACCTCAAACACCGAAGCCTGCGCGCCGAGCTCGCCCGCCCCCTCCTCCTGTGAGAGCTCTTCGGCCTCTTCGGCCAAAACGCCAGGGCCCACACCCTCCTCCATCTGCTCGAGGTGAACCAAAAACAACTGATACCAGCTCTCAGTGATGTGTTTTGGGTTCCTGTTATGATAACAGTAACTTTCTCAAATGTTTACAGAACAAGCGGGAACCCAGTGTGCCTGTATCTTTCTCTATTGCTGTTCTATTACAAGATAGAAAGTCTAAGGCCTTCAATAGCCGTACAGCAAACCCAACTAATCTGGTGCCTACTACATGTCAAACTAAGATTGCTGTGGGGACAAAAAGTAAGACTGTTAAGTTAGCACTTTTAAACATTCGCTCACTTAAAAATAAATCACTTCTAGTCAACGAATTAATAACCACAAACAACCTGGACTTTATGTTTCTAACTGAAACCTGGCTAGAAGACAACTGCAGTGCAACAATCCTCAATGAAACATGCCCTCCTAACTTTACTTTTATGAGTGTCTGCAGAGCTGTTAAGAGAGGTGGGGGTCTAGCTGCTCTTTTTAAAGATATCTATCAATGTAAGCAAATATCATTTGGGAATTACCCGTCTTTCGAATATCTGGGTACTGTGTTAAAAGGTGCTCCTCGCATTTTACTTATCATTATTTACAGGCCTCCAAAATATTCTCCAGCCTTTGCTGAGGACTTTACAGAACTGTTATCAACAATTACCTCAGAGTTTGACTGTTTTGCCATTGCTGGAGATTTTAACATTCACATAGATAATGCAGAAAACAATATGGCCAAAGAAATCAAAACTGTTTTAAAAACTTTTGATCTGACTCAGCATGTACATGGACCCACACACAATCATGGACACACTCTAGATTTACTTATCAGTAAGGGTCTAAACATTTCATCGATTTTTATTAAGGATGTAGCACTGTCTGATCATTTCTGTATTTTCTTTGATATATTGATCTCTCCTGCCACTGAAGCTAGATCTGTGTCTGTCAAGAAGAGATGCTTAAATGAGAACACTAGTGTACTATTTATGAAGGCTATATCCTTAACACCAAGCATATCTGCTGACTCTGTTGATTTTCTCCTTGATTCTTTTAACTCAAAAGTAAAAAATATAATTGATGATATTGCTCCTGTTAAAGTCAGGAAGAAGAGTGGCAGACAAAAAGCACCTTGGAGAAACTCAACAGCAGTGCAACATATGAAAAGACAATGCAGAAAAGCAGAGCGCATGTGGCGGAAGACAAAACTTGTAGTCCATTATAACATCTACAAAGACAGCCTGCATGCTTTCAATATGGAACTAGGCAAAGCCAGACAGACTTTCTTCTCAAATATTATAAACAGCAATTTAAACAACACACGCACTCTTTTTGCTACTGTAGAGAGACTGACAAACCCCCCAAGCCAGATTCCTAGTGAAATGCTCTCAAACAGCAAGTGCAGTGAGTTTGCTTCTTTCTTCTCTGAGAAAATCAATAATATCAGAAAGGTGATCAGCACATCCTTGAGTTGCACTGGGGTCAGACAGATCAGACCACCTGAGAAAGTAGCTACTATGTCTGACTTCAAAGAAATTGATGGCAAAATTTTGGAAGAAACCGTACAGCACCTTAAAACATCAACATGCGCCCTTGACACACTTCCCACATCTTTCTTCAAAATTGTGCTAAACAGTTTAGAAGCAGATCTTCTAGAAGTGGTAAATGCCTCACTTCTCTCTGGGAGTTTTCCAAACTCCCTGAAAACTGCAGTTGTCAAGCCCCTCCTGAAAAAGAGCAATCTGGATAAGACCATATTAAGCAACTATAGACCGATCTCAAATCTTCCTTTCATAGGCAAGATCATTGAAAAAGTTGTCTTCAATCAGCTGAACAAATTCTTAAGCTCGAATGGATACTTTGACAACTTTCAATCTGGTTTCCGACCGCACCACAGCACAGAGACAGCGCTCATAAAGATAATAAACGATATTCGCTTAAATACTGATTCAGGCAAATTATCAGTGCTGGTACTACTCGACCTCAGTGCTGCATTTGACACTGTCGATCATAACATACTTCTTGACAGGCTGGAAAACTGGGTGGGGCTTTCTGGGATAGTCCTAAAATGGTTCAGGTCATACTTAGATGGGAGAGGTTATTATGTGAGTATAGGAGACCATAAGTCTGAGTGGACATCCATGACATGCGGAGTCCCTCAAGGCTCAATTCTTGCGCCACTCCTGTTCAACCTGTATATGCTCCCAATGAGCCAAATAATGAGAAATAACCAAATTGCTTACCACAGCTATGCAGACGACACACAGCTGTACTTAGCCCTATCGCCTAACGATTACAGCCCCATTGACTCCCTGTGCCGATGCATTGACGAAGTCAACAGTTGGATGTGTCAAAACTTTCTTCAATTAAACAAAGACAAAACTGAAGTTATTGCGTTTGGAAACAAAGATGAAGTTCTCAAAGTGAACGCATACCTTCACTCTAGGGGTCAAACAACTAAACATCAAGTCAGGAATCTTGGTGTGACACTAGAGTCAGACCTTAGTTTCAGTAGTCATGTCAAAGCAATAACTAAATCAGCATACTATCATCTGAAAAATATTGCAAGAATTAGATGCTTTGTTTCCAGACAAGACTTAGAGAAACTTGTGCATGCTTTCATCACCAGCAGGGTGGATTATTGTAATGGACTCCTCACTGGCCTTCCCAAAAAGACCATAAGACAGTTGCAGCTCATACAGAACGCTGCCGCTAGGATTCTGAGCAGAACCAGAAAATATGAACATATCACACCAGTCCTCAGGTCTTTACACTGGCTCCCAGTTAGATTTAGGATTGATTTTAAAGTATTATTACTGGTATATAAATCATTCAATGGCCTAGGACCTCAATACATTGCAGATATGCTCACTGAATATAAACCCAACAGATCACTCAGATCATTAGGATCATATCAGCTAGAAATACCAAGGGTTCACTCTAAACATGGCGAGTCTGCTTTTAGCTACTATGCCAGCCGCAGCTGGAACCAGCTTCCAGAAGAGATCAGAGGTGCTCCTACAGTGGTCACATTCAAATCCAGACTCAAAACACGTCTGTTTAGCTGTGCATTTACTGAATGAGCACTGTGCCGCTGTTCGTCCGACTGTTTGTACTGTACTGTATTTTACACTATTTTTCTAAACTGTTTTAATTATTCTTATTTCTTTTAATTATTTTAATTTCTCCTATGTCAGCAGGGCATTTAGCCCGAAACTGTAAATGCCCACTCAGAAGGTGATAATGTGAAAGTGATTAATGTGGGTTTGAAAGTAGAACAGTATTTAAATGACGATATTAAAGTTTTCGTCTGAGAAAGAATGTGAACGCAGTGCTAAAGTGCTAAAGAAAGTGGAAAGAACGTGTGAGTAAATGAGGGAGAAAAGAAAGTTAAAGGAAAGTTGATAGATGGAAGTCGTAAGAAGATTGAAGGTTAAAAGAAGGTTGAAAGATTTAAGTCTTAAGGGAATCCTTTGAAAGAAAGATCTATAATAAATATTCTTTTTTATTTTTTAAAAGTACTGTATTTTATTTTATTTTTCTAAACTGTTTTAATTATTCTTATTTCCTTTCATTATTTTAATTTCTTCTATGTAAAGCACTTTGAATTGCCATTGTGTATGAAATGTGCTATATAAATAAACTTGCCTTGCCTAATGACCCTGGCGGTTTATGTAGGACAACATGTCCCCGATCGGACTAAGACGTTGTAACAGTCACCGCCTGTCACAGGGTTTCTTTTAGTTCAATTGTGGGTGCTATTTTTTTCCTAGCCACTAGGGGGATACAAGAGGGCACATTGTATGAGATAAAACAGGAAGCAGTAGAGTAAGTGCTAAGGTCTGTTTGATGCTGCATCATGGGCTGCGTTCAAAACCGCATACTTCCCTACTATTTAGTATGGGAAAAAGAGTAGGCGAGCGAAAAAGTATGTACGAATCCAAAAGAGTAGGCGAGAATTACCTGGGTGACGTACTAATTATCGCGAGATTCGGACTTAAGTGCGTTCGAATATGCCTACTTTCCTACTATATAGTAGGCGAAAACAGTACGTGAAGGAAGCAGTACGTTCGAAACATCAGTATTCATAAGAGTAGGCGAGAAGTTCCCGGATGGCTTACTGCTTCCGGCCAGATTTTCGAGTGCTCAACCGATGGATACTCTTCTATCCCAGGAGGCCACGCGAGAGGATACGTCATTATCAAACATCGCAGAGATCAGCGACGCGGGTGCTTTCAAATGTGAGTAAACATGGTTCCTTGTGTTAAAATTGCATGTGTTGAACTACTGTAGAGTAAACTGTTGAATTGTTGAAGGTGTAAAGACGTTGCACAGTATAGTAGGCCTATAGTTGTGATTTTGCTGTAAAAACACGTTTTATTATGTATAACGTTAGCTAACAGGGGAGCTCCAGTAAGGACACGTAAGTTACGTCTCTAAAGTGGATTTACATAAACCATATACATCTTAAAGACGCTTATTTTAAATGTCTATTTACATCTGACAAGAAAATCTTGAAATATCACAACATGAGACATGATCTGAGTGATGAATGTGTGCTATTATGTAGAACAAATCTATAAAGTAACTAAACATAAGTTATCTATTTTATTTGTCCATTAGTAGTTGATAAATGAGGAACATTTATGTTGGATGAAAAGTTAAAACAACCTCAACATGTAAATGTAGTGTTGAGCTCATAAATCACAGAGGTAATGTGAATCTTGTCTGGATGTTACAGGGACAGATGAACAGATGTGTGTTTATCCGGTGGAGAGTGGCTCATGAAGCTTGAATGCTGCCATCAAAGGCTTTGAGTGACACTACAGAAATGAATAACAACAACTATTTAAATATTAAGTTGTAGTTTATTTTAATTATTGTAATTTCAAACAGAGCTATTACAGCACTTTTCTGATTCTTGATTTCTGTGCATTTGCTGCAGATCTTCTGTGGTGGAGCAGGACCTGCAAGGGAAGATGATGGCGGCATTTGTGAAAAAAAGCGCTTTTGTCTTCTAAATAATGCTGAAATCAAATGACATTGTGCGGTTAAAATGACTGCTTTTGTGTTATGTTTGTGCATTTTTGTAGGATCTGAAATGTCAGCAGGCTGGTGTAAGCACTGAGGATGAGGAGCCCAGAGCTGAATCCTGGAGATGGTGCCATGGATGAGTCCCTCCATCACTCCACCTGCCCTTACGAGACCCTCCATCACTCCACCTGCCCTTATTGCCTCAGATTGTGAAGCACAACACATCACGCAACAACCTCCGGCACGAAGGAACGGCTCACCTCTGGTGGTCAGCTGATTCATCAGAATAAAGCTGCAGAATGGGAACCGCTGTGTTGAGATGGCAGAAGGATGTGGGGTTCACCGCCTGTAGTCTACATACATGATTGTGATTGTGTTGTTTCATGTGTTGATTTGTATATACATTTGTTTATTGTGTGATGGTGACTTTCATTCATTCTTTTACTAATTTATTAATATTTCTCATTGTTGTCAGTAAATAAAATATACTTATTTAATTAATGTTTTATTTAATTGTTTGAATGAAAATGTAGATATGTTCATTATATACACATCTAGAGTGTATTCAATCATGCATTTTGTTTGTTTTATTGAATTATATCATTTTCAGTAAAAAGTAGGGGTCGGACGATTAATCGGCCGATTTTTTTTGCATTTTTTAACATAATCGGCATCGGCCAATATTCAGTATATCAAGCCGATTATTAGGCGGGCGCATCTGTGGGCAGCCTTGTGTTGTTGTTGTTGTGGAACATGTGTTCGACGCACGCTGCGCCTAGAGTCATTCTCCAGCAGAGTGAGCAGACCTCATCCAGTGCCTAAGGAAGGAGCTAAGTTCCTTGGAGAAAACTCATTTATATTTAATTAAAACCTTTTGATATGTTACTGCCAACTTCGAGAAAAAATATGAATAGGCGACATGACGTTAGGCTACTTTGGATATTGATAGCGTAGTTGAGGTTGCATTAGCAGAGCAGAAGGTCACAATCATGTCATGTCACAATAAGTAAGCAAGAATTTTGCAATTACAGAGAATCTGATACTTTTATTTGTTCTGTTTTGTGTGTCTTATATTTGAGAGGGTTGTCACTCAATGCAGAGAAATAAGTAATAAAAAAGTGTCCATTGGTTAGTGAAGGGCTGGCTTTGCTTTGCTAGCGTCGTCGCTAGGGTTGGGTAGCACTAGCTACAGACAGACCCGGTGCTAATACGGCACTGGTGCCTTAACGACCGTTATTTACCGGACCGAATATCAATGCGGATTTCTGTGCTTCATTTCAGTGCTACTGTTATGCCTGTGCTTCTCTTGGATGCTCTGAAAACGGACGTTAGAAACGTGACGCTAGTCAGCTGTTAACTTTAGCATACTAGTAGCTGGATTAATAACAAAAACTTTAAATCAACATGAAGCCATAATATTAATAAATAAAATATGGTATAATTACATTTTAAAATTACAGTACAATGACTTCCATAATATTTTATTTTAGTAAAGGTATGCCTGGATCACCCAACACAAAGTTGTGTGTTGTGAGTGAGACCTCGCAAAGATTACACCGATATTAGATTTCTCAAACATTGCACTATGCCTGAAACTTAGTAATCAACCTGCATTTATGTAGGACTGTCAAAAAATCATCTGTTATCATGGTTTAGTTGTATTTTAAAGCACTGTTTTTTCTTAAAAATGTTGTGTCAGACGTATTGGGTAGTCCATATTTATCAGGTTGATATTTGTAGAAATAAGCAAAATACATTTATAAAACAAAAATAACCTTGTGTCAGAACACAAGAAGTATGAAGATATGTTTGGTTTTTAACTTTTTATTCTAACTTTAAAGCTAGATTATCCTTTGAAAAGTGTAATACAGTATTTGATTTTGGGTGAAAATCTGGAAAACTTCCTTACACATGTAGGGTTTTCGCCAACTGACCTAAACCTTCGACCCCTGAAGTTATGACTTCTGAAGGCCTAGATTAACTCGGTTGAAAAAATTGTATTTTGTCATTTAAACATCTGAAATTAAAGGTACAGTAGTTTTTTAATGTATTTTATTAGATAAAAATCATTGTCTGTATTCATAAAATATGTCCTCATTGGTGTAAAATGACCTCTGCCAATGATCTGACTTATCCTCGTAAACAAAGAATTTCTTATCTTTATGGGGCAGGCAAGTCCATGGAAGCTTCCATGTCGTTCCGCCATCTTGAAAAACTATAATAGCAGAGAGGGACAAAAAGCACTAGCCTACCTCAACACGTGTCATCAACGCGTGTTCGTTCAGAGCCGGCTGCCTGAGACCGGCTAAAGTGGACAAGGAGATCAGTGAGAGGCACTTGTCACTGCCCCGGCAAATTTGAAAGGCTGCACTGCACGGTACAATATAATGCAGGATCATAGTTATGCAGGAGAAGGAATCCTCGTCGCCAAAAAGCAAAAATTTAATTTATCGGAATGTAAATAAATATCGGGATAGCTTTTCTCAGGTGGAAAGAGCTAATGAAGGAGAAAGACTTTGAAAAGGACGCTGAAGGTGCCTGCTTTCTTCTCGACAGGTAAGTCAAAGTTACGGCCTAAATGACAAGCTTTTTTTCATTGCTTGGTTGTGTAAATCATTATATAGGCAGCATAACAGTAAAACATGTACAGGTAAACTCGATGAAGTGCTATTGGAAGACATGTTGTCATAGATTCTTGACACATAACGGCTACCGCAGTTGCAACACGCATTTGAAAAAGCAAGGCGCTAGAGAGCACTATTCGTTTTAAATGCAAAATAGAATTTCACCGCTAGATGGGAGAAATTCCTACACAGCGTACCTTTAAGGATAGGGTCTTTAACAAAAAAAGCCTCCAAAATATAAAATACTCTATCAAGTCTAAAAATTTAAATAAAAAGTCGCTTGTTTAAAGCAAACAGAAATCGCTTGAAAAGTGTAAAACAATAAAACCATAACCTCTAATTTGATATTAAATGCTGAACCATAAAGGAATAAAGTAACTATAATATCTATAATCATCAGATGCTGAAGAGGGAAGTTAATAATCCAGCCGTTGTCTAATCTGATTGGACATGGGAAAATTGGGCTAGTTTTTATTCCATTTGGGCTGGAAATATTTCTGGGACCTGGCAACCCTAGCTTTATGGAAGTTTGAATCGTTCGAGTCACACACACACACAAACACACACACACACACACAAGTGCAGCGATGGAGCGCGTGAACACGAGCAGTGTGAGAGGATTCCTGAGATCTTGTGACGATCTGCCTGAGAAGATTCGCTGTTTAATACAGAAGAAACTCATCAAGATGTACTTGAGCAGGTGATATTATGCGCTTACGATTTATGTGTGGATTAAAGAATAGACATTAGTAGAATCAGTGGCGGAACTAGAGTTTTATACATGGGGTGGCCGGGGGGTGGCCACTGCTACTTTCGGGGGTACACAGTACACACACACACACACACACACACACACACACACACACACACACACACACACACACACACACACACACACACACACACACACACAGTGGAAAAGCTTGTGGAAGGAATTGGGTCACTCTGTTTGTGTCTATAAGTGTTGAACATCCAAAATATTTGCAGAAAACAAAGCTGAAGCACCAAGGAGATAAGATACCGCATGTGTCTGTTATGAACTGCTGCGTTTATTTACAAAAAAAAAGTTTGTTTTTTTAAATTAGATATAGCAGGCATCAAGCAGACATGTCCTTGAAGATTTTAAACAATTTTATTGCCCATCAATATAAAATCTTATCCTAGGATGATTTAATACAACATAATTCTTTCTTTATAATAATTTATAATAATTCTTTCTAAATATAATTATTTAATTTATAATTATTTTTTTGTTTTCACTTTTGGGTGAACTATCCTTTTAATCTGGCAAAATCATCTCAACTTAAATTCCTGAATTGGGTATGTGATTGACTGCCTGTGTCTGGTAGATGCTCTGACCTGTTGCTGGTTCTGAAGTCTGACCACACTGACTCTGACTAGCCAGTGGTGATGCAAGGGCTGGGGTCTGTTTGCACCTGATCGGCCTGTTAGTCCAGTCATTTTAAGCCAAAAATGGGGGTCAACCTTGAACAAATTGCAACAGAAGCAAACTCAACTGATTTTGTATCCTCAATATGTCCTGAGTAAGGAAAAAAAAAGTCCAGAAGAATCCCATTAGGGGAAAGTTCCGAAAAAGACCCACATATAGTCTATTCATACACCTATTAATTCTTTCTCTCACGTGAATGGGGTAAACATTTTAACCTTTAGATATCACCATGAAAATTACTGAGTTGATTACTTACATCAAGACAAACAAAAAATGTATTCCAAATTTTTTTTAATTGTTTGTTAAGATGGACAAACGGTGCATAATCTAATTATGTATGTGCTAATTTGCATAAATACCACAACAGGTCTAAACATTGGGTATAGCCAGGTGAACATGTCTTGTTGAAGCTTGTTGACACATAACTGTAAAATACTTAATATTAAGGTCTGAATGGAACCCATTTAGGCTACCCATGAGCATTAATACATAGAGGCAGGAAGAAGTACTTTAGAAACCAGCCTTTATTAATTATTAAGAGATGGGGTTTGGGTCCGTGGGACTGTTTCTGGGGGACGAGTCTGAGGGAAGAACA
This sequence comes from Leuciscus idus, assembly GCA_021554675.1. Lineage (NCBI taxonomy): Eukaryota > Metazoa > Chordata > Actinopteri > Cypriniformes > Leuciscidae > Leuciscus > Leuciscus idus. The sequence continues at coordinate 39,644,716 of CM038633.1, read as the reverse complement.
GGAGACAATGGTAAGGAGAATGCAGAAGACTAAAGGCAGGTAAAATAAAAAGTGAATCCCCAGAAACCGTTTTTGAAACTTTCCCCTAATGGGATTCTTCAGGACTTTTTTTCCTTACTCAGGATATAATGAGGATACAAAATGATTTGAGTTTGCTTCTGTTGCAATTTGTTCAACCTTTTTTCATAAAATGACTGGACTATGTTTGTGCTTATTTAAAAATAACTCTGATATCTCTCCCTTTCTTTTCATGTTTAATTGACCCTGTTCAAAAATATGACAAATTTTAAATATGATTCCAATATTCATATTCTAATCATCCAATTACCAACATTTTTATCTGAACTCTTTCTCGCCAGTATAAAAAAAAATAAAAAAAAGGTGTTTTGGGTAATTTTCACAATTTCATGGCACCCCAGAATATTTTGTTGTATGAATATCTGAACATACCAAAAGAAAGAACAGACCCTGTGCTTTAAAAAAAAAAAAAAAGTTTTATTCTAGCTTCGTGCGTCTTTTTTTATCAACACTTGAATGTTGGCAAGTTTCATAAAAAGCAACATGAGCAAAAAGCTGAGAAAATCGCATTTTTATCAAAGACTACATCTAGATCAGATTCATAATGATGATCAAAACACAGTAGATCGAGTCCATCAACACCCTACACCCATAAAGCTTCATAGTCCTATAGTGATCGCATTATGATATCGCTTGTTTCTGCTCTTCTTTGCCTGCGTTTTGATCTCCTATCCTCACATTATCTAGAACATTTGTATACTGTAACGTACACACGGCAAGGTACTGTATGCGTGTATTAGGCCTAATGTAGGCTATTCTGAGCAAACCACCCTGATGCTAAACCTTTAAAACTTACTTCAAATATGATGTTTTCTTATTCGGTGAAGTTCGGTATCTTGCAACCATCTCTCGTCCTCTGCTCGTCCGTTTGAAAAAAACTGCGCGCGCGCCGCGCTGCCGGCGAACTTATTTTATTTTATTATTTTTTTAAATCAGCATCAGCAACTGCCAGTAGCAAATCAAATTTTGGGGTGGCACCCGGGGTGGCCAATCGCATGTCAGGGGTGTCCAGTGCCACCCCGGACCCCCCTCTGGCTCCGCCACTGAGTAGAATAGACATTTAATGAAGATATATTTTATATCATTGTAGAATGTATTTCTGAGCACCAGACGCTCGCTCTCACTAGCATATGGACACACAATCCCATGCATGCCAAACTATCTAAAATGGTGCCTTTCGAAGGGCACTAAAGTTTTTAATCATTATCAACATATTTTTTGATAAAAATAACTATAAAAGAGTTCCAAATGACACTTATTTTTGAGCCCCACAATTTTAAGCGCTCCAAAGTTCTAACTAGAGCAGGGGGCAGAGTTAAAAAGGAACTTTGTTGTTCTTGTCTAGCCTTAATTTACTGAAGGCTATGGATGTTAGGTAATGTTTATTAAATTAATTCACAATATGTACACATTCATTATTAATCTTATGCCTAATATGATGAAAAAGGCTGTTATTTGTTTCTTCTCCTCTCACATTAAATCACATGTATTATATAGGCCTATTTTAAGTTCATAATGGTGAAATTAGAAAATGGTGAAATTAGAAAAAAGTTGATTAGTTTGCCTGATTATTTTTGTTGTTGTTTAACATTTATCAAAACAGCTGTCAAACATGAAATGTTTAGTTTAGCTACTTGCACCTTATCTCACACTTTATGACCGTTATCAGCTGGAACTCGCTCTCAGCGACTCCTGTGAACAGGGCCGGGGCCCCCTGAAAAAAATATTCACCAATATCATATATACTGTAAATAGATGAGCATGGAGCCCAAATATAACAGAAGATGGTGATAGATTGTTGTAAAACCTTTATTTTAAAAGTTAAATGTTTATATAAAATTACAACAAAAAAATAACGAAAAGAAAGAAATTGTTGAATAATAAAACAAATTTAAAAAAAGTAACAGCTAAATAATGTTATAATTCATAAATCAAAAAGTAAACATTTAGAAATGGACAAGAATGCAGTAAAAAACAAAACAAAAAAAAAAACAAAAAAAACATTTATTGTCTTATTTTTTAATAAAGATCATATGGAACTGGTAATATTATTAAATAAATCTAATAAATGTATTCATCCAAGTGCAGTGTGTTGTATTCATGTTTTCTTGATGTAATAAATACTTCATCAGCCGGCAGGTCAGGTGCATAATGCAATGCGTCGTGACTCGTGTACATTTTTTAACTCTTATGTTAAAAAGAGAAATTTTGACCACGTAATCATTCGGCCTTTGAAAAAGTGAATGTTTCAACTCTGGTGTATGCTAAATGAAAACAGGTGAACAGGTGTATGAATGCGTCTGCAGGTGTATCTAACCCTAACAACTAATGACCAACTTTATTTTTGCTACATTTTATTCTTCTAACTGTTTGTCTTTGGTTAACACAGCTGGAGAAGAACAACAGGGAGGTTGGAAGACACAGTAGAGGAACTATAGAATAAATATGGAGAGAAAACAGCATTAAAAAGGATCAAGTCCATAGTGAAAAAAATCAGAAAAAAGAATATCAAACGTAGGAAAAGATTTATAATTTACTTTGTTAGTAGTCAATATGTTTCTCAATCTTCAATAAGCTTTACTATAATGTTTACATGGTTTTGGTTGTGTATTTAATTGTTAATTTTTTTAACAGATGGTGCACATTCTGGAAACATGACAAATCAACAGCATAATAATACTACATCATTCGGACAGCCATTAATTCAGATCCCTAATCAGCTTAACTTCACAATTGACCAGAAGAATGGTGGGTCAATATTTGCTCCAATCATGGTAGAAAAGACAATATATGGTGATGTTAACATCAGTGCGGTGAGTGTCTGATAATTTAAGAAACAGTTGTAGTTAAGAAATGATTTATGTATGTTATGTTATATATATATTTATGTATGAGTATTTTTTGTTTTGTTTTTCAGGTGTCTCACTCTACCTCGGTAAACGAACATGGTAAGATCTCTTGTTGTAGAACACTGTGCATTCTCAAGTGTGATGCTCCTGTTAATAATATGACTATCCAACTTTGTTGTAAGGATGTAAGGAATGAGATGAAATCAAGAATGCTGCGTGACGCTGAGAGGACTTTGGAGGGAAGTGCACCACAGTCGGTCTCTCTAAACAAGATCTGCACTGAACTGTTTATTATCAATGATGAGACTGACCCCATCAATAGAGAACATGAGACCTGGCAGATCGAGACAACACATAATTTAAACACATCATCTCAGAGACTCATAAAATCCTGAAGGAAATCCTTCAGCCACCCACAGATGAAAATATAATTGTGTGGTGATTTTCCAAATGATACAACTTAGTCTAAATAAGAGCAACGTAGAGTCCTCGGATGTCTTAAAAACATTGTGACACCATGTTGTATGGTCAAAAGATCTATGATCTAAGATCTAAGACGCCTAAGTACAGTTTTTCAACCATCTAAAGTTTTTGAACAGACGCTGTTTAGTAGCAATTATACCTTAGGTTCAATTTAAACAAAATCATTACAGTAATCTTCTAAAAGGTAAATAGAAGATGTGTATGTATTCAAACTGTAAAGATTTTATTTAAACAGTCTTTTGTTTTTAAAATATATCATTTAAACTTTTAAGATTATACTTCTTATAAATAAACTCAGCACCTGATATCCTGATCGCTGAATTTGTGTGACTCTCTGACACACACACACACACACACACACACACACAAAAAAAAAAAAGAAAAAAGTTTGAAAGCTCCGCAGGTCAAACGCTGGTGTAAAGAGAGGCCAGAGGGCCCTGATTTCTAAACATGTAAGATGATTTTTCTTTTTTTTCGTGAACCCGTTTCATACATTGCGTTGTTTCATGAACTGTATGTTTTTTCTTCCACTCTCTAAACATTTAACTGATTGTTTCATAACATGTAGGCCTATGTTTTTTTTTTCTTCAACTCTATAAACATTTAACACATTGCAATTTTTTTGTGAATCCATTTTATTTAAACTGGATATTTCAACTTTTTGTGTGAGGTTTTAGTAAGATCTTTATTTTATATTATTTATTTATAATCATATTCTTTTAAAGAACAGAATGTTTTATGTAAGATGATTTTTTATTCTTTTGTTTATCTAAAACTGAAAGAATTGGTTTCAGTAAGATGTTATTGTATATTATATTATTTGTGTGAAATATACATGAAATATACAAAAATATGCTCTGGAATGTGGAGGAGCAGAAGGAGGGGGATGTCAGAATGCGGAGGGCGCGCGCACCACTCAGGCCGGGGCTGTGCTGGAGAGGCGCTTCAGTAAACACTCTGTGATCTTTTGTGTGAGGTTTTAGTAAGATCTTTATAAACATTTCATTTATATTGTTTTAAAAGAACTGAATGGCTTTTCAACATTTGTGTGAGATAAACTTCCACAGTTTTTTCTTATCAGTTTCACAGTACAGCCCGGATACGCTCAGGAATATGTAGGGAGGAGAATCCTGTGACACCAACTTCAAAACACATACACACACACTAACTGTCAATATCAAAAGGCTTCAATAGGCATCAAACAATTAAAACTAGATGACATAATTATTTAATCACAGTGTCTTCAAACGATCAAAAGGCTTCAAAAAACACTAACTGTCATGTTCAAAAGGCATCAAACTAGCTGTCAGATACCATCACGTATTGTTATAACACTTTCTGTCAATATCAAAAGGCTTCAAAAGCCTTCAAAAGACTTCAAAAGACATCAAAAGTCAAAACTAGCTGTCAAAACATGATCAAAAGCTGTCAACCTGTCAATCAAAAGTCAAAACTAGCTGTCAAAACATGATCAAAAGCTGTCAACCTGTCAATCAAAAGTCAAAACTAGCTGTCAAAAGCCCTTTAATCCCTTTGATCCTATGCCAAAAGGGGCGGGACACCTGTCACCGGAAGGGGCGGGACACCGGAAGGGGCGGGGAAACCTTACGACTCACCAAACAACTAAGCATTGGACAACCTTCTAATTCATCACTATCCACCTTTGCACCTATGTTCAAACTACAGATAAGACTGGTTTCTTTCATTTTCTGAACTGTTGGGGTTCGTGAGCCTCAGAGGACTGTGTTGGACATTTCGATATACCTACATGTATATACTAGCTCATGAATGAATTCTATCTCTGTATACAGGTCACTGATTCTTGGGAATTTGGATAAAACATGTCCCACTAAGAAAAGTGCTAATTCTGTTGGAAATTAATAACATTTTCATGAATAAAAAGAATCAAGGTTATAATCAGGGGGTCCTTTGCACATATGTTAGGTTATTTTATAGGTTTATTTTTAATTTGTATTAATTTAATGATTATATGCTGGCCCATTGCCTACAAAATCAGTTGTCCTCGGATAGGAGATAATCATTTCAACTTGATTAAAAAAACAAAACGTAATAATTAAATTGAATAATATCTTTACCACATGAAAAAGTACATAGTAAATATTGTTCAAAACTCACTGTTTGTAGTTTTTAATACATATTACAATTATTTTGTGTTTGCTCAAAATGTGTCCCACATATTCGTCACCACCGTCAGATATTTATAAAAAGCAATAAAATCAGGCAACTACAAGGTCAACTTAATTCCTGGGGACCCCAGTTTCAAACCTTCAGCTCTTCTGCATGCTTCAAGATCACTCAAGCTCCTGTAAGTGTGCTAATTTCTCTTAGACTTGTTCATATTTTTGGACACTGCTACTGTCACAACCATAACATGTCAACACTGTCTCTTTTGTATAAAAAATATTAGATTAGATTATGACATAAATGTATACTTTTTAAGAAGAGGTCTGAAGTAGCTAGCAACAGAGGGGAAACAAGATGGCTAATGTGAACAACTCATGCATATCATGTGAAAGAGTAGGTTTATGTCACCACCGTCATACGTCACCACCGTCAGGTTTTCTGTCTGACGGTGGTGACATACAGTCTGACGGTGGTGACAAAAACCTCCAAATGGTCCTCAACGAAGGCTAGAATATAATTGTTGATCACAATAAATACCCATATGACCTGTAATGTTTCATTGACCTGTTTTATGTATTATTCATTAATTGTATGTTGTAATGAGGCCACTGTCACCACCGTCAGATTAGTGTCACCACCCTCAGTTCTGAAGTCACCACCATCAGAGGGAGTTTTATTTGTTTTAAATGAATATGCTTACAATATGTTTCTTCAGTGCTGTTGAGTTATTAAAGTAATGGTATCTTTTAATACAAAAATATGTTTGTTAAATAAAAAAACATAACTTTTTCTATTTAGGCTTAAAGTAAACGTTGTATGATGTTAGATCTTTTAAAGGAGTACACGTGAAACAGTATAAAACATGAACAAAAGTGAATATTTAAAACTTAACAGCAAATATGTGTACTAAGAATGCCAGATAATGATTTAAAAACTCTAAATACATATTAGACCAAAAAAATATATATTATTTGCTTTTTATTGTGTCTGACGGTGTTGATAAAAACAGAGTAATAACTGGAAAAACGCCTATTTTATGAAAAAAATACAAAATGAGGAGGTTGCACCGATACATTACTGAACAGCCAAGACCTTGGTCTATAATAATATACCTTCAGATTTTGTAATTTTACTAACTTTTTATTTTCAAAATTAAAACCTGTTTTATCCAAATTCCCAAGAATCAGTGAGGTGTATGTTTTGTGATATATTGGGTTTTTGGATAATGAATGAATGAGTAAAGCTTTAAATATATGAAGAAAGAAACACTACACTTGTTTGTATAAGAGTTTATTTTAGATCTTTTCCAACTAAGACAAATTGAGCATTGCACACAAGGTGACTCCCCTTTTGAAAAGTAGCTTGACCAGTGCAAAGAAGCTGGGACTATTATAGATTGGTGGCCCGTACGAGGACCCTTGTGTTGTATATTAATGTAAAAGGTCTATGTGGAGATTGTGTATTGTGTGAGGCTTGCATTGGGTAATAGAAATGTCGATATCATCACGTGGTGCAGAGGATGAGTATGAACCCCCTGCCGATTTCACAGCTGGTCCGTTTGTGACTAGAAGAGATCCACCTCCCCTAAAAGATCTTATAAACACTTTTAGTGAACTGTACCTTGACTCAGACAATGAAAATGACTGTGATGATCAACTTGACATTCCCTTTCCTCCTCCTCCAGATGATATAATTTCTGATGTACATCTACCCATGTACACCGAACAGTTTAGTCATGGACTAACTGAGCGAGTTACAAATCTGGAGGGTGAAGTACAAACTTGCCTACAAATGTTAAGTCAATGCTGCTCACAAACTAAGGTGTGCAATCAGTGTAAGCATCTAGAAGAAAAATTTAATTACAAAATTGAAAGGGAATGTGGAAGAGTTAAGCAGAGCCTTGAGTTGAGCATTCAAGATTTGGGAAAGTCAATGGTTGACTGTCTGAAGAGAAGAGATGCCCAAATCGATGCCAAACTTAAAAGTTATGCACATGTTGTATCTACTCCAGTTTCTCATCCAGTGTCCAGATCAACTTACCACATAAGACCTCACCAAAGTACCAACTTACCTGACAATTTTAATGATGTATTTTATCGTCCACCTGTAAAAGCTGAATTTCCTCAATTTGATTCTGATGATCCTGTCTCTTTCGTAGAACGTTGTGAGGAGTATTTTGCAATTAGACCCCTCACAGATTCTGAAATCCTTGCATCCCTTACTTCTGTGCTAAAGGGTACGGCTAAAGACTGGTGGTTGGCTGAGAAAAGACATGTGATTACCTGGGAACAATTTAAGCAAGAATTTTTGCATGCTTTCCTTACAGATGATTATGAAGCTGAGGCCACAAAACGTCTTTTAGAAAGGAAACAAGGATCAGGAGAATCCATTCGTGATTTTGCTTACCACTACCGAGCCCTTTGTCTAAGATGGAAGAAAGAGATGACGGAGAGAGAGATTGTTCAGGCCATATTGAGAAACTGTAACCCCAGACTTGCAAGTTTATTGAGAGGAACTGTGAAGGAAGTGAGTGAGTTGGTGCGAACTGGAACACAAATTGAGAGAGATTTTGAAGAAGGGAAACTGTATTGGAGCCAGGTTAATGCCGAAACCCAGAAAAGGAAATCCCCATTTGAACAAGATTCTCTGCCTAAATCAAGTCCTTCTTCGACCCGCATTCTACAACCTTTGAAAAGTGAATCTCACTTAAAGACTCTGACTTTACCCCTGTTGATCCGAGGAAGATACTTTCAAGCTCTGGTCGATACTGGAAGCTCCCTAACTCTGATACAGGAGTCATGTTGGAGGCAGCTGGGACATAAAGAACAGCTAAAATCAAGCCGTGGGCAAACTTTCAGTCAAGCCAATGGTCAAGTATTGCCTGCAATGGGAGTATGGAGTTGTGAATACGAACTACACGGAAGAAGGTATGAAGTTGAACTGTTTGTAATGAAAGATGAGGATCTCACAATACCCATGGTGCTAGGTCTGGATTTCCTGGTAGCCACTATAATTAATTTGGATATTGGTAATGTTCTGTACTTTACCTGCTACCATTGATTATCAAGAAGAAACATTTTCATTCTTGACTCCTGCTACCGATACATTACTGTCACTTTTAATTGCCTTACCCATTCCAGAAGAAACGACAGAAACCAGGCAATATATTCAACAGCTGGTCACCAACGCTGATACAAATTCCTTATACCAGTCACAACTTCATAACCTACTCCAACATTGCAGTTTCACCTACACAAGTGAAATAGGACACACCAAGGTAGTTAAACATTGCATTATCCCCACCAACGAGGGCTTACCGTGTGTCACAAGAAAAACAAGTCTTCATTGAGCAGGAGATTAAGTCGATGGTGGATAAGAAGATCATACGTCCTTCATTTTCTCCTTGGGCTGCTCCTGTAGTATTAGTCCCAAAGAAAGATGGTGGACAAAGATTTTGTATTGATTTCAGAGGGCTCAACGCCAAGACGTATCTAGATGGGTATCCAATGCCTCAGATCCATGATATCCTTGAGTCAGTGCACGGAGCTGCATGTTTCAGTACCCTCGATCTTAAAAGTGGATATAGGCAAGTGGAGATGGATCTTGAAAGCATTCATAAAACTGCTTTTGTGACAAAATCAGGACTATATGAATTTTTACGATTACCTTTTGGCCTTAAAAACTCGGCAGCCTCGTTCCAACGTCTTATGGAGTTTGTATTGAAGGATCAGAAAGGAAAAAACTGTTTTGTGTACATTGATGATATTGTAGTGTACTCAAAATCATCATTCAACTGTGCCGATCATCATCATCTCGACTTCCGGTGAGAGTACGCTGTGCGCGCCTTGCTGCCGCTTCTCGCTGGAACTTTTTGTTTTTTTTGTTTTGAACACTGTGCTGTGTTTCGCATCTACCGTGTCATCTCCCTGCTGAACTGGACGTTTGCTTGGTCTTTATTGCTGTCACGACTCACTTTCCTCTGGATCTTATTTCGGATACAACACAGACACGGACTTATTCTAATACAACGCAGACACGCTGTAACTTTTGTCTGTCTGTTTTGAACACTGCTGTGTTTCGTGTCTACCGTGTCATCATCTTCCCTGATGAACTGGACGTTTCCCTGGACTTTATTGATTGTCACTTACCTCTGGATATTATTTTGGATACAATGCAGACACTGACAACTCTTCAACTCATCACTGGCATTCATCCAACTCACACTACTCATCTGCTGTTTGCCGATCCTCGCACTACTCCACTGTACCTTCTACATAGGTGGCCGGTGAGTCTCCACTCCCTCGCTTATCTATCGTGGACAGTCTTTTGGATGGTTGGTTACCCCCAGTCATTCAATTTATCTGAAAGGTTGTCATGCTGTGTTGATCGTGCACAATTAGCAATGAGAGTACTGCTGCTTTCTTGCATTTTTTGCAAGAAAAGTACGTTTTTCAACTGCCAGTGATGTTGTGCTGTCCCGCGGTCTGAATATGCATATTATTTGCAACATCTCTGCACTGCTTGGAGTTTTAACTCTGGGTTTATTGCTCAACTGTGTACCTATGGCTCTCAACTATTCATTACTCCAACTGCGTAGCCTGAAATCTCATCCTCGTCTTGATGCGACTACATACAGACTCGCGCTATGTACATCGTTCCTGTCGTCGCCATTTCTCATCGCGCTGCCCATCGTCATTAGCCATTCCTTCCATCTGGTCGAACAGATCGGATATCTGTAATTCTATGCTGCCGTCTACTCACCGTGGAATACATCTTACCTCACTAATAACGGTTTCCTGTGATCTGTCTCTGACTAATCCATATACACGCAATAATTGCGCATTCGATCCTGCAGTTGCGCTGTTTAACTGTCGGTCTCTCACAGATAAGGCTACTGTTCTTTGCTCACTACTAACTGAGAAAAACTTTGACTTATTGCTCCTCACTGAAACATGGCAAATTCCTAATGACTATTTCCACCTTAATCTACTCACTCCGTCTGGATACAGCTACCTGGCCAAACCTCGTCTGACATCAAGGGGTGGTGGCCTGGCTGCTGTTTATCGCAACAGCATTTCTGTCAAAACTATTGACTTTCATGTGACTTCAACCTTTGAATATTTAGTTCTCAAAGTTTCCGGCACATCTCCAATGCTCAAAGTTTCCGGCACATCTCCAATGCTCTTGATTCTCCTGTATCGTCCACCTAAATCTATGTCAAACTTTTTCAGTGAACTACATGAACTGTTAACCCTTTCATCTGTCTTATCTCAATGTGTTATATTACTTGGTGACTTCAATATACACGGTTATTACCGATTGTGCTGAATCACGCGAACTCTTGTCAGTATTTGAATGTTTCAATCTTGTACAACATGTCGATTTTGCTACACACTCAAAAGGTCACACACTTGATCTCGTCTGCACTACTGGTTTACATAATGTTTCCGTGCTTGGTTTCCAGATTGGACTGTCTGATCACCACCTCGTTGAACTAAAATGTGAAATGCCTATTCCCCGCCTCAGGGTGAAATCCACTATAACATACCGTAATCAAAATTCTGTTGATCCTATACTATTTTCTGAATCTGTACAAACTCATCTCTCTGACATCACTGAACACACAAGCTCACTTGATATCCTTACCAAATATAATGCCTGTATTTCCACTGCCCTCAATATCCACGCCCCTCTTAAAAGTAGATTTGTGCCTTCTACGCACACGTCTCCCTGGTTTACCCCTGCACTTCGCAATCTAAAAACAGCTGGTCGTCGTCTTGAACACCTGTACAGGAAAACTGGTTTAACTGTTCACCTTACTGCTTACAATGACCATATTCAGTTCTACAAATCTGCTATAATACTGCACGCTCTAGTTACTACTCTACCATCATTAACAATGCATCCTCTCGACCAAAAACACTGTTTTCTGTAGTCAACAAACTCACCAACCCTCCTGCACCTGCTATGAGTAACTCAGCAGACCTCTGTGAGTCATTTCTGCACTTCTTTCAAAGTAAGACTGATAGAATTTATACTCTCTTCCCATCCACTACCTCTACTGTTCTTACACGTCTTCCCCACCTCTTCTACATTTGGTACTCTCACTGCTTTTGCCCCTCCAACCCCTGCTTATATCTCTGAGCTAATTAACAAAGCTAACTCATCTTCCTGTCATCTTGATCCTGCTCCTACTACTCTACTCAAAAAATGTGCACCCGTTATTTCACCATCGATTTCACTTCTCATCACTCAACTTCTAAGCACTGGTGTTGTTCCTCTGGAACTTAAAACTGCTGCCGTCACTCCTGTCCTAAAGAAACCTGGCCTCGACCCCTCTGACATGGCCAACAACCGACCTATTTCTAATTTACCATTTCTTTAAAAACTACTTGAGAAAGTGGTTGCTGCTCAACTTCAAACTCATTTGTCATCCAACAACCTTTATGAATGTTTTCAATCTGGCTTTCGCACCCTTCACAGCACTGAGACTGCACTTCTTAGGGTTGTTAATGATCTCCTTGTGGCCACTGACTCCGGCTCCACCAGTATTCTAATTCTCCTAGACATTTCCTCTGCATTTGATACAATCTCTCATAGTATTCTCATTTCACGACTCTCTGCTCTTGGTATTTCTGGAACTGCCCTATCCTGGTTCACCTCCTACCTGTCTGATCGCCAGCATTACATCTCCATCCGCCAGTCAAAGTCCATTTCTGCCTCTGTCCCGCACGGTGTTCCTCAGGGTTCTGCTCTTGGGCCTCTTCTCTTCATTATCTACATGCTTCCACTAGGTGATATCATCCGTCATCATGGCTTCAAATTCCACTGTTACGCAGATGATACCCAACTATACATCCATTCCCAACGCAATGCTCCTTTCCCAACGCTTTCCATATCAGTTTGTATTGATGAAATAAATGCTTGGATGACCAGTAATTTTCTCAAACTCAACACAGACAAAACAGATTTACTTCTTATTGGTTCACCTCAAACTACATCTCGGGTCTGTGTTGACAATCTCAATATTGCTGGAGTTCCGGTTCAACCTTCCACCACTGTCAAAAACCTGGGTATAATCTTTGATTCCTCCCTTTCCTTTCTTCCTCACATCTCCTCGCTCACTAAATCTGCCTTCTTCCACCTTCGCAATATCGCTTACGTCCATTTCTTACCATCAGTGATGCTGAGACCCTAGTTCATGCTTTCATCAGTTCGCGGCTTGACTACTGCAATTCTCTTTTCTATGGTCTACCAAATTCATCATTAAATAAAATTCAATAAAATCCCATTAAATAAAATCCCGCGGGTACCCGAACCCGTGCAGGACTCTACCGGTCTGTTGACAATCCCACGGCACAAACTATCATCATTTGGTGGAAGGGCTTTTTGCACTGCTGCGCCAACTCTCTGGAATTCAATTCCGCAACAAATCCGCAATTTCTCATCACTACAAGACTTCAAAACCCACATTAAAACACATCTTTTTGTCACTTGTTTCCCTGACCCCTGAATGTTCTGATTCTATATGTACTATACCTCTACTATGCTATCCTTCACAGTTTATATGTATCGTCTCTATGTCATGTTTCTATGTTATGTGTATTTGTAATTATTGTAAAGTGACCTTGAGTCCTCAGAAAGGCGCTATATAAAATAAACGTATTATTATTATTATTATTAAAATCTGAGCAAGATCATCTTATCCATCTGAGAGAAGTGTTGCAGTGCTTAGACAAGGCAGGTTTAACTTTGAATCTTTAAAAGTGCAACTTGATGCAGAAGTCATTGAAATTTCTTGGACGTGATTTCCATTGAAGGAATAAAGACAGTTCAAGACAAGGTCAATGCCGTTAACCATTTCCCTGTACCGAAGTCTCTGAAGGAAGTGCAACGATTTCTGGGTATGGCAGGCTGGTACCACAGATTTGTTCCAAATTTCTCAGAAGGTTGCACCATTGCATGCACTGAAAAAGAAAGGAGCTACTTGGATGTGGACAGAAGAATGTCAGAATTCCTTTAGAGTTGATTAAGGGTGAGTTGATTAGCGCCCCAATCCTCATTGCACCTGACCTGAGTAAACCATTCAAAGTCCAGACAGATGCAAGTGATCTTGGAGTCGGAGCTGTCCTGACCCAGGACATTGAGGGAGTGGAACATGTAGTGGCCTATGCTTCACGTCTTTTAAGAGGAGCTGAAAAGTCATACTCCGTTTCGGAAAAGGAGTGTTGCGCTGTGGTATGGGCAGTAGAAAAATGGAGGCCTTACTTAGAGGGACGACCATTTGAAGTGATCACCGATCATGCTGCTCTTACCTGGGTCTTCAACCATCCAAAACCTTCATCTCGGTTGATACGCTGGGGCATTCGTCTGCAAGAGTTTAAATTCACTGTCAAGTACAGAAAAGGACGATGTAATATTGTTGCAGACACCCTTTCTCATGGTTTCGATGAATCTTCATCACTCCGTCTACTCACTCCGTCAAAACCTAAGGATTCTTCAAATGCCTTTGCAACTTTTCCCATAGAATGGTCAGATATTGACAAAGCCCAACAAGAGGATGCAGAAATTCAAGAACTTATGGCTGAAGTACAATCAACCTCTGTTACAGACCCTAATCATATACACTACGTTACGAAGAATGGTTTTCTTTTCAGAAGCCTATCTCAAGGGCCGGAAGGAGAAAAACTTCAACTTGTCATTCCTACTTCCTTGAGAGCTGAATTTCTGAAATATGCTCACGACAATCCATTAAGTGGACATCTCGGCAGACTCAAGACGTTGCTAAGACTAGTGGACGTATGCTACTGGCCAACGATATGTTCTGATGTATGGAAGCATTGCAAGGAATGCCAGGTATGTCAAAAGTACAAACTGACCGTTTCGAAATTAGCTGGCCATATGCAGTCGAAACCGGTAGTGGAACCTGGGCATATGCTGGGGATTGACCTCATGGGGCCATTCCCTAGAATTCAGAAGCATAACGAACATCTCCTCGTACTAGTGGATTACTGCTCAAAATGGGTGGAATTGTTCCCATTGCAAGTGGCTAAAGCTCCGCAAATTTCACGTATTCTGGTGGAAGAAATTTTCACCAGATGGGGCACTCCCAGGTACTTAGTGTCTGACCGTGGAACACAATTCACTTCTCAACTCATCAGTTTAATCTGCAAACAATGGAATGTCATCCAGAAACTCACCACTACTGCTCACCCACAGACCAATTGGACTGAATGAGTAAATCGAACACTCAAAACTATGATTGCCTCATATGTGCAAGACCATCATCGCCATTGGGACAGGTGGTTAGCCGAATTCCGATTTGCTATCAATACGGCGTGACAAGAAAGTACTGGCTTCACCCCAGCCGAAGTCATGCTTGGTCGCAAATTTAAGGGACCTATGGAGAGAGCTATTCTGAGACCCCCTGACCCAAATAGTCCAGCCTACACTATCCTGGAAAAGTCAGAAGAATTGATTCGAACTGTGCAAAGGAATGTTGAGAGGGCCCAGAGCAAACAATGCAAGTACTATAATCTTCAAAGGAGACAAGCTCACTTTCAAGTGGGAGATTTAGTATGGGTTCGTACACATCCTCTGTCGCGGGCTGATGACGGTTTTATGGCTAAACTGGCTCTCAAATGGAAAGGTCCTGCGAAAGTGGTTAAATGTCTTGGACCTGTTAACTACTCAATATCATTCATTGAACAGCCAGAGCAGGTAGATTCTTTCCATGTGCAGAATTTGAAACCTTATTTTGGCAATATAGGAACAGTGCTAACATGAGGGGACGAATATGTAACAGTCACTGCCTGTCACAGGGTTTCTTTTAGTTCAATTGTGGGTGCTATTTTTCTCCTAGCCACTAGGGGGATACAAGAGGGCACATTGTATGAGATAAAACAGGAAGCAGTAGAGTAAGTGCTAAGGTCTGTTTGATGCTGCATCATGGTTAAGTGATTACTGGTTCCCAATCCTGTTTGAGAAACTGTTTGTTTCCTGCTCAAACGTAAGTTGAATTGTTTGTATGAATTGTTTGGGTGAACTGATGTGGAATCTATATAGTTTAATTGATGTGTTTGATGTTTTCTTGTAGAGGATTTGTTTGGGATATAACTATTGCTCATCAGCTGTGGATACTGCTAAGTGTTTGACCAAACACTCTGCTTATACTACTGAAGCACTCTTCTGATTCATTTGCTGGGAAACCTTACGACTCACCAAACAACTAAGCGTTGGACAACCTTCTAATTCATCACTATCCACCTTTGCACCTATGTTCAAACTACAGATAAGACTGGTTTCTTTCATTTTCTGAACTGTTGGGGTTCGTGAGCCTCGATGTGAGCCAATGTGAGCCATTTCGATATACCTACATGTATATACTAGCTCATGAATGAATTGTATCTCTGTATACAGGTGTATGTTTTGTGATATATTGGGTTTTTGGATAATGAATGAATGAATGAGTAAAGCTTTAAATATATGAAGAAAGAAACACTACACTTGTTTGTATAAGAGTTTATTTTAGATCTTTTCCAACTGAGACAAATTGAGCATTGCACACAAGGTGACTCCCCTTTTGAAAAGTAGCTTGACCAGTGCAAAGAAGCTGGGACTGTTATAACGTGGTGACCCTTCAAGTATGGGAGAAAAAACTCCAGTGCTAAAACTCCACCGCTCTCATCTCTAGACAGTTTATGTGTAGGCATTTCTCCGGGCCTGACCAAAGGCCGAAAGTTGGCCTGCCCTCGTACAGGGCACCCCAACCGAGGTTGGACGCATCTGTCGAGACTACTTTTAGCTTTGAGACAGTCTCCATGTTGACGCCTGACTGGTACCAGTCGGCTGACTTCCAGGGTTCCAGGGCTTCGATACAGCCCTGGGTTACCCTGAGACGAAAGTGCGGACGGATGGCGCTGTAAAGCTGGCAGCAGCTTTGAAGTCTGGGCAGACGGCTGCTTCTTAGAGCGGCCTAACGCAGAACTCGAGCGCCTGGGCAGAAAGTGTCGCATAGCCTGTGACGCTTTCTGAGCTTCAGTGAAGCGCTCCGCGAAGCCCTTGACAGACGGGCCAAACAGACCGGATGGCGAGATCGGCGAGTCCAGGAAGGAGGATCTGTTCACGTCCTTCATATCTGTTAGCGTTAGCCACAGATGGCGCTCCATGACGGTGAGAACAGCCATGTTTCTGCCGATAGCCTGAGCGGTGGTTTTCGTAGCTCGCAGGGCTAGGTCAGTTGCGCTGCGCAGGTCTCTAAACGCCTCTGGGTCCGGACCGACCTCGTCCATAGTACGGAGAAGGTTGGCCTGAAACACTTGAAGCACCGCCATCGTGTGGAGTGCTGATGCAGCTTGACCGGCGGCGGCGTAGGCGCGACCAGTGAGAGCTGACGTAGTTCGACAGGCTTTCGAGGGGTGAGTGGCCTTAGACTGCCATCCAGTGGAGGGCGGACAAAGGTGCGTGGACACAGCCTCTTCGATAGGGGGAAGATGCTGATAGCCTTTTTCCTGGGCGTCAACAACGGAGAGCATCGAGGAGACTGGCGGAAAACGGCGCCTTCCATTATTTTGTTAGCTCGTCATGGAGTTCCGGAAGAAACGGGGCGGGCCTTTGCTGAGGGGCCTGGCGGCGCCCCTGCAGAAACCATTCGTCGAGCCTGTTGAGGTCGGCGTGGTCCTTCCCCAGGCAGGAAACGCATAGGATGTGGCGGTCTCCAGCCGTGAGGGGGCTCGGCACGAACCGCAGAAGAGGCGGGGCATATAAAACAACGCCTAAGCTAAGGCTTACGCAACACTCGTTCC